>VXBL01000461.1:414987-545791 GCA_013400195.1 Aramus guarauna | reverse complement strand
CCCATCCCCCTGTGCCGCTGCGGGGGAGGAGGTTTGAAGCTGGGAGTGAAGTTGAGCCTGGGAAGATGGGAGGGGTGGGGGGAGGTGTTTTTAGATTTGATTTTATTTCTCATTCCTCTACTCTGTTCTGTTTGGGAATAAATTAGATGAATTTCCTCTCTCTAAGTTCAGTCTGTTTTGCTTGTGACAATAATAAGTGCATGATCTCTCCCTGTCCTTATCTCGACCCACAAAGCTTCTCGTTACACTTTTTCTCCCCTGTCTAGTTAAGGAGGGCGAGTGATTGAGCGTCTCTGGTGGGCAACTGGCCCCCAGCCAGGGTCAACCCACCACAATGAGAAAGCTGCTCTGGTGCATAAGTCCCATTTATGAAAACTTGAATGCCTAAGCAGTTAGGAAATAATTTGGTGCCTGAGAGGTTCTTTATAAGCATAACCAAAAATACAAGCATGTAGGTTATGCCTGTAAAGACTTGAGGTTCTTTGTTTCATGTTCTGTTTTTCACTAGGAAACAAATTAATGGGATTCTATTGCACTGCTTCCTTTTGTTTCTCTTATTTAAGAAAAGTACCTTAAAATTCTTTTCTAGGAATAGAGTTTATAGCCTTCATCAGTGAAGTTATTCATCCAGAAAGGTAGTAGTGAATGAAGAAGTGTCTCTTGTACTGGATGATTTTCCGTAGGAAAGACAGTAGTAATAGGCGCTATGGAAGTAGCAATAATATATTCAAAACAAAGCATCTGAGCAGATTCAGGCAGCTTCAATGGGTATGTGTAAAGCTACAACATTCACAAATTAGATCTCCATGTTTCAATATTATTATGTCATGTATTGTAAGGAAAATAATTGCACTGCCTTTATTAGTTTAGTTTTTGATTATTTGAACCAAAAATCCAATTTTCTTCTCACTGTTTTGTAGTTTGATTTTTACACTTATTTGTTTTAATAGATTAAAGTCTCTGTAGTTGGTTTCACAATCAGACTGAGATTATTAAATTACATTATGCAGTTGAATTGTACAGGACTTAAACCTCTGATATCCCCTAAGAAAATTTTAAATGAGTTCAGCACTACATGTGAATGTTTGAATTTTCAATACTGCAGAAGAATGCTTGTTTATTTAAGAATAATTTTAATTAGATTTTAAAAATGCTACGATTACACTGTGATTTATTTGAAAAAAGTCCACATTTTGAGCCAATGTAAAATTCAGAGAGTTCCTTCAGTTGAATCACTTCTATTTCTACAAAATTAAGTTATCATTATGTTGAATGCTTATTGGCCTTGGTTATCTCGACTGTATTTCAAACTAACATAGCCCAGACAGTATTTAAGTCACAAAGGATTTATGTCATTGAATTTATAGGAAAATACCTCATGAACCACACGCTGTTTTTCTCTACTAAGGACTGGCTATAGCTGCCAGTCATTCTTTGCAATTACTTCCCAGTGATACATTTCATTATTACTTGATAAATGGTCTGAGAAGATGTCTCAAAAGTGGTAATGGACACATCTTGCAAGCTTTGGAATTTCACTGCAAATGAATGCCAAATAATGCTCAACTTTTTTTGGAAGTACTTGTAGGTACATTGTGAGAAGCTTTACTGTATAGTGTTGCAGCAGGGGAAAGAAAGCTCCTTAAAATCTCACTTTATGCGCTACAAGGAAAGCTTAGTGAAGAGAACCTGAACGTTTTGCTCAAAATTCTATCTAAGTAACATGCATGTGAAAATCACTATTCCAGATATTGAAGTTTTATTATGAGTTGAAGTAGTCCCAGTTACACTGTAGATGGAAGAAGATGCAGTGTTATGTTTTTGTTGTACAAGCTGAGCAGCCACAGGCTGTTGAGTTAATGCTGGATGCTGTTTTGGCAGTCTCTGTAGTTCATTGAACTGTTTACCTTTTATACTTCAGAGGTTAAATCTACATTTACTGATTGTGATTGCGATGTCTGGAGAGCTATCCTACAAGTAAATATGACTTTTGATATACCTTCTGTAATCTGCTTAGTTCTCTACTGTGCTTACACTGGTATTGAGCCAAATGTTACTAAATAAGCAAACACTAGAAAGTGTGCTTTAACAACCAAATTACTTGATTGTCTGTTAACTGTATGTAACTGCTAAGTACTAGCATAACAGAAAGTTATTCTTATATTAAAATAGTGATTGGAATAAAATAAGGCTATGTAATTTTGTAATATTCGTGCTGGACAACAAAGGACATTGCTCAGATATAAAGAGGAAATCAAAGACTCTCCTGAATGGGTTGCCTTCCCTTTGAGTGGTTAGCTCAGAGTTCTCCCCAGATTCCCCAGGCTGTTTGCTGTTGCTATGCTGTACCACTCATTCTTTTGTACCTCTGGATAAATATCTTAAAACCTATATTCACCATTTCTACTTGCATGTGCAACAATCTTCTGGTCTTTCTCTTCCTACTTTAAATCCCTAAGGAAAATTTTTCTTCAGTTCTTGTCTTAATAGTTTCTCATGACTGCAGTTAAACTCCCCCTCCTCATTTGGAAATGGATTAAGCCCACTCCCTGGGCTAGGGCACTTTGAGGCCAGGTAGGTTCCAGCAGCTCTGTCTGGCATCTCTGTCTCTGACAAAACTCAGGGCACAAAGCAATATTAAAATGGAGATCTGATTTGGAAACAAATGTTGAGCTCAAATCAGAGTCTAGAAGAATAAAAATTAAACAAAAGAATCACTATGTGGAGCTGCACATGCTGTGGTGAGTGCAAGCCAAGGTAGTGTGTTTGAAAACCAAAGCATTTGGAAGAAGCAGCAGGAACCCCAGTGGCTTACGGGACTTCCTGAGAGCTTGGAACCGGTAGCAGAATGTGCACAGCATGAGCAAGCAGGAGGACTAGTTCAGGAGAGTTATCTCAGAAGGAATGAACAACTTTGCAGGAGACACTGAGTGCTTACAAGTAGCTTGGGAGGTTTGTTAGTTCCAGTTCTGAAACAGGAGCATGAAACAATGTGGTGCCAGCAACAGTGGTATTAGTGTCAAAAAAATCAGTAACATCAGCAGTTAGGTGAAGGCAGGACTTGCAGGGACAGTCTTATTCATGGTGGCTATTCAGGTAAACTAAAGATCTTTGTCTGTCGATGTCCAGTGAGCTGGCTAGCTATCCATTCCTATTGTGCAACAGAAAGTTGCCATGTGTTATACAGGGGGAGAATATCCATTGTTTGATTAAAGTAAATCACTTCATCTATGTTACATATGTTCCCCTGCTAAGGAGAAGTAAGTATTGGAAGAGCTTGGAGTGAACACATAATAGTGTGTAAAAACAGCATCCTTGAAGAGAAGAGAAGAGAAAGCTCTTAACAGAGCAGTGAACAGAAATGTGAAAGTGTCTGGTTCATTGAGGGTCAGGATTCAAAAATGTTCCTTGTCCCTAAGAGGTTAAAAAAGAGATGAATTTGCTAACTGCTCCGGGAAATATAAAGAGACCATAAGAACTCATCACTTAGTATTCTAAAGGAATTACATTGCTGTGTAAAAGAGAACCTTTTCATTATTTGTGTGGAACTGCAATGTTTTCAGAAACAGCAGGTGATATTTTTCTATACTTGGTAAATAGGATTCTGGCAGTTGGTCACAGAAAACCAGGGCAGAGGTTTATGATCATTGATGACTCCTTGTGGGAGTGAGATCTGGGCTATGTTTTTCATCTTAGACATTTCACTGAAAAAAATACTTCAATGTTGTGATGACTCTGGAGGTATGGAAGTTCATCTTGATGGTGTTTTGGTCTGGGGAGAGATAGGAGACAAATAGGACTGGTGACCTTAACTGGCTTTAGAAAAAAACAGAACCTGCAAAAGAACATGTTGTTGAAGGAACTAAATTTCTAAAAAACCCAGAGAGAAATCAGGCTTTCTTTGCTGTCTGCTGTTGTCCTTTCTTTCAAAATGCAGACAGAAGAGGTGGAAGTGACAATACAGATGAGTTAAATGGCACTGATCAGTCTATGACTGGCTTTTCCACACTATATAGGTCCAAATTATTGTCTCAGTCAGAGATGCTTATTAAATGGCCAATTCATTCTTCATTCACCCCTTCAAGCTAAATCCAGCTCTCATAGATCAGGACCTCCCAGTTTGCAACCAGATAGACAATCTAAACCACCTACAGATCAGGACAGTATGGCCTAAACTCTTAATTATTTTCTGTAGGATATAATTACTCACCATCTAACTTTGAAATTCCTGTTTACTTCTTCATAACTCCTTTGACCAGATCCTCTATAAGGTCTTTCTATTAGTGTGCCTGAAGGAGAGACAGAAAAGAGACTGTGTGAACTCTTGGTCCCTAAAACTTTATTTTCCTATCCTTTCCTTTGATGTTTGGAATGTTTTAATTTTAGAGGCATTAGGATCTGAAATGTGCAGAGTCATGTGCAAACAGCCCTATATATTGCCTGGTTGTATATATCTTTTCTTGTGACTCTTGCCTTTGTGTGATGGGTTGGTGTACATGACAGCCAGTGGAGATTTTACGTGTCAGCAAGATACCCAAGTGCAGAATGCGGCAAATCACCCTTCATTGTTCATCAGCCATCTTGTACTTCATCTGTACAGTAACTGACAGCTGTGATGTTCTTACTGCAGCCTAGACTCACAAATCCCCCCAAACTAGCTAGACCTTGTCTCCACAGAACTTGTTTGGGCAGAGATTTCTCTTCTATAGCTTTTGTTTGTTTATGCTTTAATCCATACCTGCCTCGCATGTTATTAGCCTGGTAATGACCTTTTCTTGTATTTGCATCTACAGTTCCCTTGACCTTTGTTCCAGCTTAGAGATTGTTTTTCAACATAGGCAGAAGTGCTCTTTTGTTTGCTGATGTATGGTCACAGACTAGTAGTAATAATTCATCTAAGCAATACATAAATAAAGCAGATCTGTTGGAAACAGCAGAATTTGCCATGGTATGAGATGGCAGCGAAGCCTTCATATTATGTTGGTTTACCATATCTGCGAAATTTCTGGTTGAATTTCATAAAGGTTTTATGAACTTTTTCACTAAAAAAAAACCCCAAATTGCAATACATTTGCTTTTGAAGTAAAGTACAGAAAATTTACATAGTTTCTTAGTCTGCCTTCTAATTATAGAAGACACATAGCCTTCCTAGTTCACCTTTTGTTCCTTCTTCAACTTCGTCTGAAGTTATGAATGTTAGTTTCATCACTTCCTTGCCTTTCCATCCGTTATGTTGTAGTAAGTGCAATCTGATTGCAGTTTGAGCAAGAACACATTTTTGCTGAGTATCTAAGGATGTAGAAGGGACAAAGGTGATAAGTAATATGCATAGTTAAAGTAACTAGGTGAATTCCTAGGCATACAATCCTCTTTTTATTTTAAGCTGAAAAAGTAGAAATATAGNGGGGGGGGGATCAATAACCCTGGTTATCTTCAATCATAAAGTACATGTATCAGGCATAGGATTTGGTGAAAGTGGTTATCCCTTTCTAAAATTTGTTTGTTGCATCACAGTAGCATCAGAATACCTTTTCATTGTGTGTCAAATCATATATTGTTTGTTCTCCCATCTGCTCTCTGCAGTGGAGTAGGACTTTTCTGCTTGAAGCTTTTTCTTTATAGTATATGCATGTTGCTGTACATTTATGTCAGAAAAAGTCTAAACCCCATTGTGCTTAATTCCCCATGCTGGGGCATGCCACTGCTCTCAAAAGCTTTATATTGGCATCATGGCAAAGATTACAGTTCTCCAGAAAGAATTATTTTGTCTTAGAAGGCGAAGTAATCAATTTCAGTCCTTATCTGGTGCTTTAGGAAATGTCAGTTGTTCTGAATCTCAGCGTGGAGATCCCAATGTAATGAGCAGAGAAGTCGAGTTTGATACTATACACTGGAAAATCAGTATATAGAACCTGCATTTGATAAGGTAGCTTAATCAAACTTCATGTGTAATTCTGTTGTACCTTTCTGTATTTATTAGGGAGTTTCCTAGGGCTCAAGTACTTCCAGGTTTACTGCAATTCTGTAACAGAAGTGTGGACAGATAAAGAGGTGAATAACAGATAAGATTCTTATAAATGGGAAAAAAAATCTCTTAGTCAAGAGGGAGCACAAATCACTTTAAAAGTAGTAGGTGAAAGCTGAGCTGTAGCAAAAAATTCAAAGATACATTTGAACTAAGGACCGGATACCATTTGTTGCTATGATCTTTTAACTCAAGGAAATTTTACTATGGGGTGGGTTGGGTTTTTGAGGGGAGGGAGGGAGGTGCAGGAGGAGATTTAATTTCTTTTGTCAGTTTTAGATGATTATTCTTCACCTGTGGCCTGATTTTCTTCAAAGCAGTTGGACCAATTTAGTGGCACTACAGTAGTTGTGTTGAGTAGGCAGGAGAGTGTTATTTGCATGTTATTATTATGTTATTAGTACTTGAAACTGTGCTATTACAGCACTTCTTCTGGAAGCAGCCTTTAATTTTTGAAAAGGATGAAAAAATAGTTGCATATGAGGGGGGTCACAAATGAGAGGCCTTTTAAGCATTTCCCCTGGAACCTTGCCGTAGCCATCACACAGTACAACCTTACCTTATGGTCAGCTTCACTGAAGCCTGCAGAGAGGAATGGAACAAGAGGATGGCCATTTGCCCTTTATTCACTAAAAGAAGAATGTCCCTGAAGAATCTGAAATTCACTTTTAGCTATCTCTGACCTAATGTACCATCTCTATCATATAAAATTTTCTGCCAGCCCCAGGTATGTGCATGTCTCCAAATGATTCTTCATCAGTTGTGCACACATGCTGAACTTGTACCCTGCACAGCCTTTCTAAAAACTTTTGAAATCTTACATGCCGAGTGAATGTAAAAATACATCTTGCCATTAGCAGTTTAAGATTTCAAACTGTGCCTGCTGCAAGCACTTGTATCTGACTTTTGAAGACTATAATTTGAAAGTTTCAGTGAAACTCTTCCTATTTACAGAAACTCTAAATCAAGTTGCACTTTCCCATTTAAAACCTCAACAAAACAAAAGAGAATTTATAACATAAATTGCTACTTTCTAAAGGTTCCATTTAATACTAATAATTTCATTCTAAAGCCTGTCCAACTCAGCTAAAGAGAAGCTATTTACTGCATACTGCTGTGATCATGGTGACAAGATCCCATTGAGAGATGTGTTTGCACATTTTCCAAAGTCTCATTTTTGTTCTGTTTCCACAAGGCAATTTTTTCCACTCCTGAATTCTTTCTAACAAAAAAGAATGATGATTTAGTGTAAAAGTAATAAATTACACAGTAGAAAATGATGCTCTGCAGTAAGGTTAAAGAGTGGGTCTGACTTTGTACACCATCTCTGTACCACAAATTGGAGTTTTTACTGAATGGAATTATGTGATCTGGAGAGATAAGAGTTGACTTACATTTGCTGGAAATTTAGCAGAGTCTGTGTTTAAATTGATTTAATTTATAATTATATAAAAACTTAGATGGCTTACAGAGCTTCATAGTGTGTTTATGTGATCTTTGACTTTACCTGTTTCTTGAAGGTGTTCAGTTAATATATCTACCAAGAGCTTTTTCCCCTGCTTCAAATACAGCTGGGTCTTTCTTTAATTTGAAATGTGGGCCAACAGTATTCAGCTGCATGTGTAGTAAGATCCATTTCTACAGTTCTTGAGCACTTTATCGCAGAAGGAAGACACCTATTGCCTTCCACAAGCTGTAGGAAAGGCTGCTAAATCAGCAAAGACTTAATGGTCATATGGCTCAAAAAGACAAGGGTTGTTTTGGGAATCAGTGTTTTCTTGACTACCTGAGGTATTTAGCCCTGCCCTATTTGAGAAATGTGCATTTGTTTCAGCAATTTGGCATCTTCACTATGTTGGGAAACAGCAAGTAGTAATCCCGCTTGGAAATTTTGAATTTTGAGTGAAATAAAAAAGGAATTTTATGTTTTGTATGTTTGGGGGGGTGTTGTTTTGTGGTTTGTTTTGTTTGGTTTTTTTTAATCACAGCATATAATTTTGCATCTGTCTTGCAATAGGTCAGACATGAAATAAATACTCTCCAATAATAGAGGGTAATGATACATTTTAAAGATGGGAACAAATTTATTTTGTTTAGTTGGTAGTAAAGTGGCTTACAGAAAAACAATCAGCTTCTGCCACTTGTCCTTTCTTTAGGATTTGCCTTTCTCTGAAGACTGTACCTCTTCCTCCTGTCTCCTCATGCTCTGTTAGTCCCGTTGGTCCTGCTAGCACTTTGGCTTCAGGGGGCTGAAGATCCCATATCCCCAGAGCGGTAGAAGAGCCTGAGAAACGCATCACTGGATGAGAAACCCTCCAGAAAAAGGCAGCCTTGCTGTGTGAAAGGAAATCTAGATCTAATGAGTTACTCAAATTCCAGTCATGGTGCCTTCAGGCCACGCCACTCCTCTTTCTTGGGGCAGTTGCCTCCGTCTCCTGAGTCCCGGGAGCTGCCTGCTGAGGTCGGCAGTGATGATTCCTGATGGAAAAGGAGAGCAAAGCTGCAGCTATCAGGGTACCCTCGACAGAGCGAACGGTTTCTCCTTGAAGGGCTCTCCAGCTGGATAGCCTGCACATGGAGCAATCTGCACGCCTGTGGCTGTGCTCTGTCCTCCCACGTACCCACTTCACAGCGGTGGAGTGCGGCAGAGCAGCAGGGAGGTGACCTCACTTACAGGGTAGGTGTGAGCACAATAGCAGGTAACTAGGAGAGACAAAAATAAGCCTGGAGCTGTGTGGTAAAGGGTGATTGGGAGGGTTTTAGCGTGGTTTAAAGCCTACCTGGGAATGGGTTCCTAGTAAGTGACTTACATTTTAAAGACTGCAGCTGTAAGGTGAAGAACTGGACACTTAAATTCATTATGGAAGGACTAATATTACTGAGAGGTTCCTGTGTGTAGATTTCATCGATCTCTCTTCTTTTTTTAAGAAACAGGTATAAGCTAATGAGGAAAAAAATATCTCAAGTGACAAATAGGATTATTTATTTGCCAGATATTTCAGAGGTTTGATTGTATACTGATCTTTATTTTATTTTAAGTCTGATAATTCTTTGACATTGAGTAAATTGTAAATACCTTTTAAAAATAGCAAGGAAAATGCTTATTGTTTTGGGAACACACATTTTATTACACTGATAAAAGAATGCGTATATGAGTAGGCATAATATACCAGAAGAAATATTGGCCTATTTTATTTTATATGTTGCTGTATATGTTTATGTTGCTATTTAATTGCTTGGATGGGAAGATAATGAATCCTTGTGCATACACAATGTTTCTGTTTTAATCATTTGTAATTTACATTAGAATAAGCTAGTAGAGAGGTACATAGGAAGCCCTGAAAATATTTACACATCCTTCACATCCTGATTTAAAAGTTTTAAATCAAGCAGAATATTTGCAGTTAATTAACAGCCTTAATAACAGGATTAGTCAATACCTCCAAAGAGATTCTAGAACTAATATTTTCTTGAATTTAGCATGATCATCTGGCTTTTATTTTCTGACTAGTCCATCCTTTGTAAACTGAATTATTATAATTAACAGATATCGTGCCTTACAGAGAATAATTCACCTACATTAATTGTATCACCTGAACTAACCAAAAGAGCTTGTTTCTGTCCTCTGATATCAAAGGTACCTCAGAGTACAGAGACTGGGCAGGACTGCCCAGGCTAAAGGTAACCTTTGTGTAGATGTCAGCTCTGGAATGAACAGAATATATCACACGTAAAAGAAAAATCTGAAGAATGAGATGATGAATGTGATTTCTGTAATCAACTGTTAGTACCACAGAGTGTTTTAACAATTTTGCAATTAATTTTCCTTGCCTAGTACCCTAAAATATTTTGTAACTTTCAAAATTAATTCTAAAAGATCTAGGAACTGTTTTGTGGTTTGTCTAAATTAAAGCTAAGGTGATTGTGAAAAAATGCATATCACCTACTATTGTAAAGAGACAAGCATTCACCTTTTTTTTTTTCTTAATTTATAATTTTTAGCAAGACTGATAGTCTTAAAGAAAATGATCCATTAGATAAAATATGGCTTTTCTGAGACAAAACAGACTTCAAATTGTAGAAGGGCTATACATGTGTGTTTGTTTGATTTGTTTTTTGTTTGTTGTTTTTTTTTTTACCTTGGACATTTTCTTAATAAATATCTGTGTGCTCATCTGGCATTGCTATGAGAATCTGACTGTGTTAAAAAGTTTTTTAAACTGATTTTAAGATCAGGATGTGCCCAGCTTGCTAACAGCCTGTTGGCTCTGCTCTTGGGGTGACAACATAGCTTGGTATACGTCATGCTTTGGGCATGGAGACGCGGGATGTGTGTGTAGATATAGATACAGATACAGATATTTGTGTGTGTCTGTAGAGATATATGTGTGTGTATATATATGTGTGTATATATATATATAACCTAGGGTAGACATATGGCTTGATTCATTGTTTTGTCAATTACCATCACAAGTGCAAGGCTACTGAAAGGTGGAAATAAGACATGTTTGCACGAATACTATATTTAAAAGCCAACAGCACAATTTATGTGGAAAATGAGAATCAATATTTATGCAATTACATGCCTGTCAAATAAAATTGTAAATGGAGTACATCTTTCACCACCTATAATTTTAAAATTTAAATCATACATGTAGGAAAGTAAAATTTATTTACATTTAGTCTGGACATTGAAAATTTCTTAGAAGAAGGGTCAGTACATATTTGTGATGTTTGGTATTAGCCATTTGGGTTAATTTATTCTGTTTAATTTAAATGTCTTATTTTCATGCTACATTGTCTGGTTTCCATGGATCCTGATTATTTTCTTCTTTGTGAAGGAGAATGACAGTGTAGTAGAGGGTCATCTAACTTTGCCTGTGCTTGTTAATTGAAGACTTTAATGAAAATCTGCAAATAAAAACCCCTGAAGATGCTGTAATAAAGCTGATGCTTTTCTTCTGATTGGCTATATGCATGTATTAGCCTTCTAGATATTCATATTGATTGTGCATGAGCAAAGTGTAGGATAGAATTTTTTTTTGGTAGTATATATGTCTATCAGCTAACTGATATCAGCTTTCTGTGGTTATTCATCAAACAGCTAGAGAAGTTTATCTACATTGCAGAATATTTCTATAATTCCAAAACATGAAGCAAGAGATGTTATCTGCTATAGGGGAAAAAATATGTAATATTGGTGAAATAAAGTATTTTACTTCTTCTGTACTTCTGGATTGCATCTGTGCTTAATAATCTGCTGTTTGCATTAACTTAGCAGCAGCAGGGCATAATGACTATACTGGCAAGGTTTATTTGAGGATCTTTCCAAATGTCTTTTCCAGAGTGGCTTGACATCCTCTATTTAATTAACAGGTAAAAATAATGAAACAGTAGGCCAGTGTGAAAACCATTTCATTTTTGATCAGTCTCATTTATTCAAAATAGTCACTGGACCAATACTGAAGAGTAGGCATAGCTTCCATCTCGTAGCTGCCTACATGATGTGGGCACCCTGTAGAGCTGGATACTCATGAAATGGAGAAGAGCAGCCAGGCGAGAGTGGTTAGGCCTACCCCATTTGCAGACTAATTGCATTCTTTGTGGGGTGCTTTGGGTTCTTTCCAGATGATTAAACCCACAGCTGGGTATTGTTGTAGGAATCTTCTCTATATTTTCAGGAGAAGTAAAAATTAGATATTTTCTTTTTTCCAAAAAGTGTATTTGCATCACTGCTGTTACAGATATTCTCCATATGCAGAACTGCTGATGCTATCATCTAACTGTGGACTTTATCATTCGGAAATGTCTTAGCAGACAGGCAGTGATCTGCCGCATTCAGTATCTAAAGTGTAAGGTCTTGGCTTTGTGTGTCATAGGTTTGGGTATGTCCTAGTGATGTGCTCCTACTGTATTTTTTTAGGTTTTGTTTGTTTGTTTGTTTTTTACTTTTTCAGTATGTCATAAAAAATACAGTGGTTAAAATCTCATTCAAAATATAGATACAGGATTTTGAAAACGGAACCAGCCACCATTCTGCTTCGGTTCTGTCGGTATCTGAGGCTCCCTTTCAAATTGCCTTCTGATGTGTGCCGTGCTGGCAGGTACTTTGCTCCTCTAGTCCCTGGATAGCAGCACCTCTTTAGAGCGAAATACAGTCAGATGTCCTTTGCATGAAAACATAGGTTCAGAGTGAAAGGGGGAAGGGGGAAGGAGAGGAGTATCTGCCTCTACTGAGGAACTGGGAGCTGGTCAGGATACATGTCTGGCATCGCCTGTCACCTTAAGCAGGACTCACTGGCTGTGAAATCTCAAGCAGGAGAGATCGTTGCCAACCTATGGCCTGATAAACAAGGTGAAGAATAGGCTGAGTGATCAGAATACATGTTTTGTCCTATCTTAAGTTCTTGATCATCATTGATTTTGAAGAGGTTAGCATATATATCATGTATTTTTAGAGTGTCAGACATTTTAAAATGCATCTCTGCAACCAGTTAGCCTATCTTAATATTCCATTACCAGAATTTTTTTTGTGGCTGAAGACAAAAATCTTTCTTTGTCTGATTAACTTAACCAAACATTTATCTTCCCCAAATAAAATAAACTTTTTACACCAAATAACTGAGGCTAAAATTTTATTTGGCTTTAAATTTTTAAGTGCTTATAGTCTTCAGTTTTAGAATCACAGAATCATATAATCATAGAATGGTTTGGGTTGGAAGGGACCTCAAAGATCATCTAGTTCCAACCCCCCTGCCATGGGCAGGGACACCTTCCACTAGACCAGGTTGCCCAAAGCCCCATCCAACCTGGCCTTGAACACTTCCAGGGAGGGGGAAGTTCTCTGGGCAACCTGTTCCAGTGCCTCACCACCCTCACAGGAAAGCATTTCTTCCTAACATCTAATCTAAATCTGCTCTCTTTTAGTTTAAACCCATTACCCCTTGTCCTATCACTGCAATCCCTGATAAACAGTCCTCTCCATCTTTCCTGTAGGCCCCCTGATTCTTCTTTTAATTCCGCTCTTGCCAGAGGACTGTGACAATAATTTCCTAAAAAGTATTTGTGGATAATATGTCTATCATTGTAGTTTGAGACAGGAATATGTTAAAGTATTTATGACTTTGGACAGAGAATATATGGAAGAAATGGCATGCTTAAGGTGCATGGTTTAGGTGAATGACGCAGCTGAGTCAAAAGTTATTTTGGAAGATTGGCTCCCCTCTATCCCTCCTCTCATACTACACGCTAATAGAATTCCACCTCCACTGTATTACATCTTCCTGTTTTAGTCTGGGCTTCTAAACCCCTGAGCCTGTGTTTGTTACAAATAAACACTTCTGTAGTTTCAGTCCTTTCTTAATTGTGTTCATGTTAGTAAGATCTCCTCAGCTAGAAATGTGAATGTTTTCTTTAACCATTATCAGGAGCTAAGATCCCTAAATTTCTTTATTATTCTAATGACCTTCTTCTGTACCATTTCATACCTATTGGAATGACAAAGATCATGTGTAGTGTTTCAAAGCAACCTGGATAATTCTCTTTAAAGTGTGAGCATTATTATCGCTGAAACAGAATATAGCTAAAATTTAAACAGAATAGTGTTCTTTTACTGTAGTTCCACTTTATAATGTATTTCATTCATAACCAGTTCCAGATGTTTTACTAACTGTATTTACTGCTTTTTCATTATATAAATGCTGAGCATTTATCACATTTTAAAGAATATTATACTTACAGCATTAACGTGATACATTTATACACATTATGCACTTTGTCTTTCTTGGGAATTCATAACTACTGATGTTTATTATTAAGTAATTTTATTATTTACATGATATTACTGTTAAGTTATTCATACAGAAGGGGATTATTTAATTTCCATTGAATTGTTACTAACTTCAAAGGGAGCAGAATAGTTTCCAAAGCAAGGAAAACACTCACTGATCCTAGACATACTTAGTCCCTCACAGATTCCCCACACATCTGCAGAGAGATGTAGAGATTCCCCACACATCACATCTCACACATACTGTTTCCAAACCAAAAATGGTTCTAAATACTGCGATACTTCAAGTCCTCACAGAGACAGGTATTGAAATTACTTGTGTATAACTGGTGTCTTTTTCTTTCCTGTCCTCTGCTTCTCTAAATGCAATGAAGTATATTTAGTTTCACACATCTTTTTTTTGAATACTCAACCGCTTTATTTACCATGTTTTATATACCCTTCCAGTATACCCTTTTATATACCCTGCCCATTATACCCTTCCATTAATAAACAGTTGTGTTCCTGATGGCAGAAAGAAATGTCTCTGACAGGTGTTTCAGGGGGTCTAAATATCTGCTCCCATCTTTTTTTTTGACAATAGAGGGAGCAGAGCCTACCATGATTAGATACCTGATCTGAGTATCCAAAGTTAGGAATACTGAAGCCAAGCTTTTTTGCCAAGAATTTACATTGAAAATACACCCATAAATTCATTCATACGTTTCTGTTTTCCTTCAGAATTGTATGCCTACCAGAAAATGGGTATTTTGTGCATGTTTCCTACATTTGTTGGGCTGTAGTTCAGCAGTTTTTGCTTCCCAGCATAGTTTTGTTTCTTTAAATTTCCTCTTATGTCCAAGTAGGTCTTGGTGGTTGATTTTACAGCTCTTCATCTCATCTCCTGCTTACGGACTTTCTCATTGCAAAGTTACTCAAGATTATTTTGGTTTTGCCTTTTTATTAGTATGTTACATTATTAGATTTTTGTGTACTGCATTTTTTTATTACTTCACTTGATATTCTGTTCTAGTTTATATTTAATACATATAAATGTAATCCAATTTGAAATTAATTCTTTCCTAATCCATATTATGTTAATTATTTACTAATTATTTGGATCTTCCATAATAACTTCCTATTATCTTTTTTCTTGATTATCAAAGTATTATAATTCTCCGTCATTTGTATTTCTTTCACATTCTCCTATGAAAATTAATTTCTCTTTTTTTTTCAAGATAGTAGTAAAGCATTTTTTATTCTTTGTTCTTTCTGATGTAAATCACCTGTGCCTCACAGTATTCAGATCTCATTTTATCCTCTCTTGTTTGCATGCAATTGTCATGATAGTTAAAAACTGCCTTTAGTTTCACATACTGATGGTTTTTACCTGAAAAATTATTCTTGTTCTTAAGAATCTCCATTGTACTTCTGTTGATTAAATCAGAAAATATTTTAGTAGGCTAACTGGGGTTTTTTTTATCCCTTATCATTATTTTCACTGACACCTAATGTGTCTTTTACCATTTTTTAAATGTCAACAGTCATTTTAAGTCTTTCTACAAGTTCTCTGTAGTCCAGACAAAACTAAGACTATTAAGCTTTAGCTGCAATCCATTGTATCTATTCTAAAACCTCATTCTTCCTATATAAACCAATTTAAATGCCCCTCACAAGCTTAGCCTGAAATCTCCCAAATTTGGAATAAATATATTTATTTTTTCTACCAAGGAAGTAAGTTACAGTTTGGAAATGACAATAACTTTCTATAAAAGCTTCTCACAGGGTAGATTTTGCAGCAGAGTCATAAAAACCTATCTGTGTAGAATTACCCTGACTTGCAGAGTCTGCACAGGTCGCTGTCGTCTGACAACTACTGTCTGACTGGGTCTTGCAAGCAATCCTGCTTGCTGAGTTCAAAAGGGTCGTGGATATGAGCTCAGAGACTATTTGCTCGTCCTGGTTAAAATAGGGCAACCTGAGCACAGAACTTGAGGAAACATTTGGGCACTGAAAGAACCACCCAGACAGAAGGTTGGGCATCTTCTACCTGCTTCTGCTGGCAGACTATGGAGTTAGCTGAAGATGTATTTTGGGTATCTTGTTATAAACTTACATCTAAATGTTTTCATTTAAAGAAAACAATATAAGTGTATATCGAATAAGAAACTAAAGTGGCCCTTCTGAGCCTATATCTAGTTCTAAACCCAGTGGCCTATCTTTTTTTTTCCTTGTTAGTGGAATAAAAATAAATAATCAGATAACTTAAGTGTATCACATGGGTGAGAGCACGTCCATGTGATCTTTTGCAACAAGACCCAGCGTAACACTAGCAAATTGATTAGCACGAGCCATCTTTAGACTGGGAACTGTGCAGTTTGCTCATGGTGGTGCTCTGCAAACAGCATCAGATCCTCCTGTCTGTGGCCGGGCCATGTCTGGCTGCCTCAGGTACAGAAGTGCTGCTGTCCTGTCCAGCCAAATTGCAGGCACAACCCCTCAAACAAGACACAGTTTCCTTCCCACAGACTTTATTTTTGCTTGTCAAGAGCTGATGTTTTGGCCTAGTATTTGTCTTCCTGTTTCTGCAAAAACACAATCACCCTTTTCATCTCCCTTATGTGTTACTCCTGAGATTAAAATTCAGGAAAGAACCTTATAGAATGTATCAATACAAGAAGAATTTGCACCACTATCAAAATCTATGGTTCATACATCTACACTGAAACTGATCTGGCTGTAAATGCTAGAGCTGCCTCACCAATGTCTAAATGATATAACTGAGAGCTGTGAAGATGGAGAAATCAGAGAGAAAGGTAGCACTTGGCACCTGCTGGACCAGGTAAACAGCTCACAGTTATTGGTTGCAGTATGGAATATTTATCCACTATTTACTTAGACATACTTCTTTCTTTAGAGATTGCTCATGAGCAGCAAACTTTGTTACCCAAATGCCTGTTTTCGAAATGTGCATCTTTCCTGGCATGTGAAAGCAGCAATCCCCATTTTCTGGCTTTGTAGCTTGCACTTCATTAGTCTACTCTTAAAGGTGATTTACTTCATTTGGGATCTTCTGTTATGTAAAAGTTGGAACTGCTCATAGGTTCCCCTCTTTCCCTTTTATCAAAGGGTAAGAAGATCAAAGAAAGAAGCAGTAATACTTCCCTGGCCAATGCAGTCCTTCCTTCTGGCACAGTTGCATGTTTCTCGGTACAGATAGATCACTGTGGATCTTTTTGATATACCTTAGAATGCCTACCTACAAGATTCTTCAGTTTTGTTGTATAGACTTCTTCCCTTTAACTGCTGCTATGAAAAAAAAGAAAAGGTTTATCTACTAAGTCAGAAGCAACTTCTGTACTACTACCACTACTACTATTAATAATAATAATAGTAATAATAATTAAGTAATTTATTGTTGTTATTATTATTGTTATTATTGTTATTATTGTTGTTATTATTATTATTATTATTTCAGCTGCAGATCTGAAATATCTGTAATATTCAGCCTGCAAGAGAGAGAGGATTCCCCTTTATTTTCTTACATATGCTGTTTTATTTTCCTCTTTTTAAATATATGGAAATTCCTAGTTACAAAGGGTGAGCCAAAGCTTCCCATTGCAAGGAGGCAACAGGAGAAAAAGCAGGTATCCCTGAAGATGTTCAGAAAAGTATCTAGTCTACTTTAGTTGGACTTACTATTCCAGAATTAAACTCTATTAAGTATATAGGAAGTGAAGACTGCCAGAATTTAGGTGGATTGGGTTGTGTCCCCAGGGTTTTTATGGTCAGACAGGTAGTGAGAATCAGACCTATCTGTGCCAAGCTCCCTGTCATTCTTCCTGAGAGTCAACAGCAAAATTGCTCTGAAACAACCAAGAGTCATTTGAATGGGGGAGCTGTATTGAGTAAAGCAGATTAATATTAAAATGCCTGCAAATCAATTTGCTTTCAGACTAATGTTTTCCCTGAGGGTATTTTCAACTTTAAGGGCAATAAAATCAAAAGCTTAGATTTGACAGCTTGAAAATTACATAGAAGATAAGATGATTTCTTTTAGAGGAGTCTGTTTTTTCAACTAACAAATCACACAAGTTTGCCTGTAGGTTGCTATCTAGAGCTAGAAACTCAGAATCTGCCATTTCTTTTACCTGCAGCATTTTGTTCTTTAACTCATTGGTATGAATTTGCCTCAACCCCTGATGGTCTGCTTACCATTTGGTCTGCCTTGCCTGCAAAATCCTGTTCACCCTCCATCTTCTGAACATGGAATCTCAGATCCAGGTAGCTGCTCAAAAGGGTATGAAGTATTGCATATGCTGGATAGGGATATACTATGGATTTTTATACACACTATGTTGAAAATACTCCTAACTTTTCCATTTCTTTGAGTTTGTGAAACATGCCCACTTCAAAGTGCTTTCCTAATTCGTATTTCTTGCTTGTTTTCCATCTGTCTCTGCACGCCAGTAGAGCCTCAGATCAGACAGCTTACTTCCGACACTATTGATTTAGATACATTTATGGGTAAAGAAACTACCCAAAACTTCTACTCTTACGGAGTGGAGAGAAACAGCTTTCTGCTTCAGCAACTGCTTATGCATATTTATTCAATAGCTTCTCTGAGGATGTTATGATGAGTTTGCTTATCAGTGAAAATGACTTGAAGTAGTCTCAGATCTCAATATCTATGATTCCAATTAGGAATTTAATAAATGCTGAAACCTTTTAAATCTTTCATTTATTCATAATGTAGCATGACAATAAACAGCTGATGACAGTAGAGGAATTCAAGGGGAATCTACTGTCTAGATTAATTTCTTTTTTTTTTTTTTTGTTCGATTGCAGAGCCTGCATCTGTGACCATGACATGCTTAACTTCAGAGAACTCATTATTACTTCCATTGTGCTCTAGCAGTTTTCATCTTTCACAGTCAGAGGTGGGCAACTGAATTTAAAGAATTTCCATGCTCAAGGGAGGGATAAACTCTCATTTATTGCTTCATGCCCCAAAAGGACAGCCAGGTCTTCTTAAACAGAAAAATAAAAATACAACAGTGTTAAAGATACATATTTACCAGTATTTTATTTTACCTTCCTACAGAAAGAGAAAATAAGTGTTTTCTTACTTTGAAGACAAAATACATGACTGACTAACCTTGGAAACATATGTTATTAAAAAGTTTGGCAGTGAATTTTAAGAAATACGGACTTTAGTTTTGTATCAGGACTTCTCAAAATGAAATGGTAACTAAATTCTTTCACTTTTCTATATGGCTCTGCTGGCTCGTGTTACTGACCAGTGTTAGCCTGTGACAAGTACGAAAGGAATTGGTTGCTCCAAGCCAGCTGGTGCCTGAGGGACAGTTAATGGATATTTTTATAACTTATTCTTGAGAAATACCTATAGCACTCCAGCTGTCACTTAGGTAGTTAGTATATGTAATGTGGTTTCTGGTGTTCTAAGTAAAAAGGTAGGTATCCAAAGGTATTTAGAGTGAACCAGCTTCTCACTGTAAATAAACAGTGCAATGTACTTGTGAGAGTAGGAGAGGGTATTCTTACCTTTTCGTCATATATCTCCTGTAGATTCATATCTGATGCAGTCGGCTAAGTGCTTTGTATGTTCATACAGCTGCTATTCTTGGGAGATTTCTCAGGCAGCCTTCTTGCAATATCTAAGGAGTTTCTCTGGGTGAGTTTTACAGATCTGTCACAACTCCTGAGACCTACTGTGTAGCACTATTAGAAGGACAGCTGAGTATCCGAAAATCGCAGCAATTCCTGCACTGCATGCTTCCTAGGCTTGCTCTGCCCAGTTCTGGCATTCCGGGAAGCACTTTGGACATTTCAAGGAGGCAGAGAATTGCAGAACAAACAGGTATCAGGAGTGTATGCATACGCGCTGCTGAGGTTGAGGCTTCCAGGTCATCCAGTTGCTGGATGTGTTTAATATATCCCAGAGACATTGATTTTACCAAACATGAACAAAATGTCTTTGCAGGAAATGTGGAATTTATGTAACCCAGCTGTCACACAGTGTATTTGCATATAATTCTGTCTGAAGAAAGATGGTGATTGTTGACATTAAAGTCAACTAAAACTGCTTAGATAACTATATACCATCTCCAGTAATTGTCTCCTCAATAAAATAATTTATTTCTGTTTTGCAGTCTATTTTGCCCTAGGAAACAAACAGGAAATTGTAGCTTTTTGTTGTTGTTTTTTTCCCCAATATGAACTGATAGCAAACTAGATCATTATCAGAATTAGAGATGTTAGATGAATGTTTACTATATCACTTTTTTATGAGAATGGTAGAGTAAGTAGAAATCACCTTGATCTGAAACATGCAAAAAATTACATCAAATTTCGGTCCTGTTTACAAACGATTTACATTTTTGTCAATGACAGAAGTCAACTTTGGACGTGGCATGTGAGGACTGGAGCTAATAAAATAAAGGTACAGATGGAACCACACATCATGCTGTGCTGTCCTGTAAACTTCTGCATTATGGGTGCTGTCTTTTCAGGCTTGTTAATTGCCATCCATAAGTTTTTCTTTCTTGAGAATGCTTCATGGAAAGATCAGATTCCAGGTAGCTGTAGACTTCTGTAGCTTTGAAGCAGTCCAACCATCATATAGGCCAAAATATTACAGCGCTTAGCTTGATGCATATTAAAAAAAAAAAAAAAAAGTGTGCTACTGATGCTTAAAGATCAATGAATTTCTGCACTCCAGTTTTCTCAATTAAAATGCTGTTTTCAGAGTATAAGATTTAATGTACTTTTAATCATTTGGCCAATGATTATAGACTTTTCCTTACTGGACTTCTGCCATTCATTTAAAAAAAAAAAAAAAAAAAGTTACTTTTTAATGGCGTAAATGTATTATTTTTCATGATCTTTTTCTACGGATGCAATTTTCCAAGAAAAGATCACGACCGGAAATAATCCAGGTGTGCTGGTTTTGAAGGTTAAATGCTTTCAGAGGAGATCATAATTAGAAATACCAGATTCATAATTTTATAGTTTTGATTTATTTTCCCTTTGAGCACTTCCTTCTTTTTCAGGCTATGGGAACTTTCTATCTAAATCAGTAAATTAGAGAAATTTATGATGGTGAATGTGAGTTGAGATTCCTATATATGAAAATAAAAATCTGATCTGTCATCATCACTAATGAAACACTGGTGATGAAACAAATAATTTGTACATTTAGAATGTCTCAAGAAACAAATTTTTTCTGACATAATACACATTTTCTCTTCAGTGCTTTTTTTACCAGTGAATGATTGCCAGCTCCCCAGCAAAACTTCTGCAGCTCCAGTAATGGAATTTTTTCTGAATCACAGTAAGAATTACCTCTGCTGGAGTTCAGCCCTGATATATTCTGCCAGCACAAGGTCTATGCCCTGTGAAAGTCCTGTTTCAAGGGTGAATTTTACTCTTCTGGATAACATTTCCATCTTACAGCTAGCAAACTACTTGCACTTGAGTACCCTTGCACATCTGAATCACGGCACTGAGTTTTTGATGGAAACCTGCCAATTTATGACAAGTAAGGATTTTGCTAAATGTCATTTTATAATGCTGGTTAAGCAAAAGACAAGAGGCAGAGGTTTAATAAAAGGTTTATCACTGCAAAAATAATTTACAAAACTATTTCCTACAAGATGAGCTGGACCTTACAAATGCACTTAAGACTTTGCTTTTTGTAGATTTCTCACCTTACTTATATGAATGAAGCAACAAAAATGTAATCATTGCCATTCATAAATTGTACATAACAAGCATTCATCGCTGTTCTGCACTTTCCTGTTCTTTGTCAGAACACTGGACACAAAATGGACACAAATGGAACAAAAAAATCAATAAAGCCATCATATCCACACCAAAAAGAAATACAAAATGCATACGGAAGGTTTAATGTTCAATACGAACAATTTTATGTTTTCTTTAAAGAGATGGTCCATGTCAACTTTAAATACTGTCTATAACATCAGTAGTAATAAATAGCCTAAATGAATAATAGCAAATCACATTCTAGAAACTAAAGTAAAGCCTGTGTTTGTCCTTTTCACACATTCCTGGTTTTGCATATAGTAAATGAAACGGCCTTGAAGTTAGTATCTGTGCTGTACCAGTTTTGCAGCTTTAATGAACAGAGTATAAATATTTTCAAATTACGTTTCAAAATGCTCAGTAATTCCCTAGTTCATTTTTCTTTTTAATTTTCTGTATGAAAGCAACACTTGGGGACATGACTGTTTTGGGTTTTTTTTCCTTATGCAGTTCTGGTTTAAATGAAAATAAAAAGTTAATTCTGTATGCACAACCAGAGTGCATTAATATTTGACATGTAGTGAATGTATCACATAGTCATATTTTGGGGGAATGTAATGATGGATTTGGGTTTTGCGGCTGCAGATTAAAAAAACATGTAAGTTGAAACTTAATTTACCTGAAAATTAACTTTTAAAAATGGTAATATTCTAGCAAAGAGGGTTGGAATGAACTTTGAGAGATCATCCTGTCCAATCCTTCCCTGGACTGTGTGATATCTGCTGTACTTGAACCATTCCTGGAATATTTTTATTTAATTAGTTCTTAGAAAAAAAAGAACAAAACACCTCTAGTGACAGAAGTTCACAGCTTCCTTAGCCAGCTGATTTCTGTGAACTGCTTAAGGGTTTCTACTAAAGGAAAGTTCTTCTTAGTGTGTAACCTAAATCTTCCTCACTCTGAATTAATCCCATTAGTTCTTGGCCTATGCACATTAAACATGGAGAGCAGTTTGTTTCCATTCTCTCTGTTCTTTCTATATGTGCATATATGTATTTCTGTGCGTATATATAGAAGTATGTGGCTGAATGTGTTGCTTTCTCTTAGTCTTCTCTGGTCTAGAATGACTTAAATTCTCGGAGTCTATAGGCCATATTTTTTTGATGTGTGATTATTCTTATTGCTGTCCCCTGAACTGTCTCCATCTGCTCCATGTTTGTTTTTTTGATGTATTGTACCCAAAACTATAAACAGTAGACCACAGGAGGCTTTTGTAGTGCTTGAGCAGATTGGATGAAACAAATGCTCCTTTATCTCAAGCCATCTCTACTGGCAATGTAAGTTATGGAAACCTTATTTCAGCTGCTGATAGAGCCTTCTGTTTCTGAAATTAAAATGAAAACTTTAATAGCAACTTGTATTGAGGAACATTAGAATCACACTTCAGTCTCTGGAGTAGAGAAGATCTGTACATAGTAACTAACATTAATGTCAATGGTATTTCAGATATCGCAGAGTTCTGAAGATTACAACGTCAAAGAAAAAAAACGCACAACATAACAGTTCAGTACAGCACAGTAGGAACAGCTGTTTTTCTGTAAAGTACACGGTCCGTGTTCTCAAAACTAGCGTACTAATCTGGCCAAGCCTATTCTTCATACATTCTTACAAATTAGTAAGTAGGAAATACAGTGAGATGCTTCTGAAGGTAAGACGCAAGGTAATGGAAATGCATCATCAGCTTTTGATCTTTCCTACTATCTCTTTAGATCAGTTCACCATTGTGGCTGATACTGTCCATTTTTTGAGATACTGATACATACAACAATAAGAAATATTTATTCTCCTTTCAGTGAATGGAAATCTTAATCATGGATATGATCGTGTGACTGGGAGTGCACCCTCAGTAACTTTAACACAGAAAGTGCGTTTCCCTTTGGCTTTACCTTACATTTGTGTCTCTTTGGTAGGTTTTCTTATATGGATAAATATACTCTGCTGTAAGAGCAAACTGTTTTTTTCTTTTCTCAAAGACAAATTATATCATTGAGGAATGTACAACCACAGTGAGATTTTCAGTAAGGTTAAGTCTAGCATTAAAATTGTGTTTTCGAGTTTGTGTTTGTTGCTCTGATTTTTGGAACTTAGAAACCCAGAGCACTAAGCTAAGCTGCAAAAATGCACTGTTTCACATGTTCTGCTTATTGAAAAATCTAGATTGCTTTTATGTGTCAAATATATTCCAAAATAGGCACATATAAACAAGGTAACGCACATAATGTTTCTTTCAGTTATAGATGGTTTTTCAGTGGATCTCTCAAACCTTTAAAAGCTTGCTTCTGAAAAAAATAGTTACATTCTCTTTTAGTTTTTGCAGAACATCTCATCTTCCATGTCTGTCTTTTAGGCACTCATTTAGCAGTTCCTTACACATTGCCCGATTGCTGTTCCTGTTTCATACCCCACTGATTTTGCTGGGACACCATGAAAACAGAGCAGCCTACCAAATACGTGGTGTGGAGAGTTCTATCTCTCTGAGGCAAAGACTGCCTTTATAGTAAATTAAAGAAGATGTTGTGGTGTTATTTAAGTTCAGCATGTTATCACAATAGAACCTTTTTATTATTTATTTAAAGACTAATTCAGTCTTTAAAATTTTGATTGCTTATCTGTATACTTTTGCTGTGTAATTTTTTATTATAGTGGATAACCTGGTATATGATATGTTTTATTCTAAAGCTAGGATTGAGAAAGACTACAGAATTACCATCCTCTGCTTAGTAGTGATGGCACTTACGCATATCATGTGAAGTGGCAAACAGGTGTGTTCAAAAACTGAAACATGTAGGAAAGCTAAAACAAAACAAAAAAGATAACATTTGCATTTCAGTTTTAGTTCAGAGCTTTAAAAATGACAGGGAATTGTGTATGAAAGCACAAATTGATACTAGCTTAATGCCAGTATTTCTTAAGTTCTATCAAAAGCTGCTGCTCAGTTTGTCAATTGCTTTCATATAGTGTGAATCAGGTTTGAAGCACTTTGCAGAAATAAGAAGTCTAACAGGAAATTAAATTCTGAGTAAGAAAGAAATTAAACATTAAGACTACTATGTTGGTTTCTTTATTCACTGAGGAAAACATCAATGAATTCTGATATTACTAACATTTGAATGCAGTGAATGGTAACACCTACATTCTGGGATTGCGTATCTCTTGCTTAACTATTTTTATACCTGCTAAAAGATGAATATAATAAAATAGAGTTGATAAACTTTTCATACTTAGAATATTTTTGAGCTTCGCCCTGGTAAAAGCTTTCTCCATCAAAAGTGGTTGCAGGACTGCAATGTGAAGAGATGTCAGATATTGCTCCCATACTAAGAATTTTAGAAAAGACTCTAGAGGTTCAACCATGAGCTTGCCTTTATTACTTGGAGAAAGAGGTACCCACTGGAGAGATCAGAAGGAAGTTAATAACCATATTGCTTGTAAGTGGGAATTGTGATTAATGATACCTTCACTAATTTCCTGAAGAAGAAAAACAAAACACACCTGGAGTGGGATCCTTTCCTTACAGAAAAATAAAATAAGAGACAAAGCCTTAGGGAGCATTCAAAAAGGATACTTCTCAGAAAAAATGGAGGAACTTTCTTGTAAATTTGGAAAGAATGTGGACCCAGGTAACAAGAACCTGTCTGTAATTAAGAGTGAGAGCATGAGATTGTTTAGGGGGTTAGAGCCAGAATATATGCCATTTATCCATCAAATCATTGGGCAGCCGGTGTCATAAAAGTGCCTGTTACATGTAATGCTTTTCTGTACTGACTTTACAAAGTCTAAAGCATTGTTTGCTGATCCAAAGCTTGGTTGAACTAATGTAACTATTTGGTCTCCAAAACTGAAATGGAGAGAGAGATAGAAAGAAATTGTTCTTTTCATTAACATTAACATATAAATATAGTTTCATACATGTCTGAGAGATTTCCCTTGTTTGGGTTCCAGGATGAACTTTGTAGTACAGATTATAAAACATAGCTGATAAAAGTAATTTGAACATTTTTTCAATTCACATTTATTTTAAAAAATGGTGATAATCACCCTTTAATGAGTTTAGTTTAATAGTAAATTTGGGACTGAAATAGGTTCCATGAATTTAACAAACAAACAGAAATCATTTAGTCTCCAAAAAGAAGTATATGTAAGACTATAAATTAAAATAAAAACCTACAACCAACACTGTAGTGAAGTTGAATCATCATTAAAGGCCATAACAATGCAAAATATTGTTTTTTCTTCACATGAGATAATCTATTCATTTGTGCTATATCTTGTTTCATAATCTTAATTTATGGCTATTTAAAAATATTGGTAATTTTTAAGCATTCTGTTTTAATATTGTTACATTTTATCATTACATGAGTCATAACGAATGACATTTTCTTTTGAAAATCAGAACTTGTTATTTCTGCTTAAGCATTTTGGCGAGCAGGGCTCTTTTGATGGGTTGCAACAGATGCCCATTCAATTGCTATGAAAAGAAGTGTCATTACTGTCAATTATGTAAGTGAAAACGTTAGTTATATTTACTGTGATAGGCTTTATATGAAGGTAGATTGTGGGGCTAGTGGAATGTTGGTCTCCCAGTGAAGAACAAATGCAGAGGACTCTTCTCACAACAGCAGTCCCTGTTAACATGTTCTTACAACTGTTGGTGTAAGTGAAACTGTAGGGCTTTAGTATCATGACTGTACCATTGTGTAAAATGCCACTCTATCTGTTGCAGAACCAGAGGTTTTGGGGTGATTCCTTTGTTCTGTCAGTTACTATAGCTTTAAAGAATCCAATGGGTGTGTGAAAACATAGTGAGACTCAACACGTTCTTAATAACCAAGAAGGACCTGCTGAGAAATGTGAAGTCCTTAGTGTCTTTGAAGATAACAGCAAAATTTCCACTGAGGTCATCAGAGACAGTTTCATCTACAAAACTCTGAACAAGTAAGGCATAACTAATGATAGTAAAATATTCTTGGTGACTAGTAGATTTGTGCACAATTCATAAAAAGACAAATTTAAGATCAAATGAAATGTAGGACAAGTTAATTAACAGTTTCCACTTGGAAGTTACCTGGGTTTTCTCTTACATATCTGATACTTGGCTATAGCTTTTGTCTTCATTGTTGAACTTCATCTGATTTCATAAAATGGACAGAAACTTATGAAATGTGGTCATTACCAAAATAATATTCTTTTAAAGCATTAGATAGTCTACGATGTATAAAACATATCTAATTCATTCCATATTCAGAGTAAATTGCATTACTTCTGAAGGTTTGAATATATAAAAATAAATGCCTGCCCAGTCCTTTGAAAATTAGTGTTAGACATTGCAATATAAAACTTTAAAACAGGCCATACTTTCAGCTACAGAAAGACAGTGACTTTATTCTTCACACTGAATGCTGTATTTTATACAAAACTTTAATATACAGCATATATTTATAAAACAATATTAGCATTGAGGTATGGTTTTACTGTGCTCGGTCATTATTTTCCCTTACCCAGTGAAATTGGTCAGCGCTATTGTTATCTTACATGTAGCTTTTTATTTGTGAAAACATTTTTCTTCATGTTGCTTATGCAACATTTTTTTAACAGTGGTCATAGAAGTCAACTTTTTCATAGAAACAACTTTTCATCCAGTCACTTTTGCAACAGTTGGCTGTACAATCATTGCATTTCAATGAGAAAGTCTCACCCCATTCAGTTGCACAACGCTGAGTCTAAAGAGCGATTATCTTTCACTCCAGGGCAACTGTTTCTGTAGAAAAGGACAATGTACTTGTGTAAATTAATCTGATTGAACATTTGGAGGGGAAATGGAATTATTAGGTAGGATTTATATGATGCTATTGCTGAAGGCACTGAGCCATCCTCCATAATTGTAACCATAATTCCAGCTGCAGCAATATTTTAAATTTTATGGCATATATGATACCCTCAATGAAAAGGAGAACTATTAAAAATATGTTTTTGGACCAAGCTGTATGATGTATAGCATAGTAAAAAAAGTAAATAAATTTTGTAATTACTAAATACAAATTGTAGTTGTGTATTTTATACTATAGGTACGCTCAACGTCTTACCAGAGGCAAGGCAAGCCTGTATGTATGTACAAGAATGTATGTTTCATAAATTGATTTCTTAATATTTGTGAACATCTCTGAGAGTTGCAGATCTATATATTGTAAAATTAAGATGCACACTCTTCTCCCTTTTACTCCCATTTTCTGTTAGATGTAAATGGCTGCACTCACATGTTCTTTTGAATCCCCCTGCTTCTGTGATGGTGCTTCTGCCTGTTGTCCACCACCACTCTTTCAGAGGACAGTGTTTGGCAGCAGAGCTGGTTGAATAGGCTGTTCATCTTGTCTTCCATAGCCCAAGTCGACAGCCTGATACACTGAAAGGATCCACCATCACTTCCCCTGTACCTTACTGCACTAGAGTGTGGCTCAGTGCTCTGACTGTTGTGGCTGCATCACTGCCTCTGCCGATCCTGCAACAGAAGTGGCAAGTATCTCAAATAAGAGTCTCAGGCACAGCTGATGCTCCTTCTTCCTCCTCTCTCATTCCACTTTGGTTGTCTGATGTGTAAGTCTGGATGACTTCTTTCTTCATATAGATTTATTCCTTAAGTGTAAGGTCTCCCTCTTTTTGGCACACATAATAACTTTGTCTTCATCTTTTACGCTTTCATTTATAAAGACACAATTTTCCTTTTGTGATGGACCAGTGGTTGAGACAAAGGCAGAGCTAAGGCCCCTAGACCAATCTCAGATGGCATCTCATGTCAGTTTTTCAGTGTCTGTCACCATTTAGCTCAAAACTGATGGATAATTTGAAGTGGAGTTTATTCTGTGAAATAAAGGTTAAATTCTGAAATGGAGATAGCAATGCAAAAGTTACATCCACAGTTTGATACAGGTATGTCCTATTCTCTCAAAAAACATTAGCAAAAAAAAAAATAAAGTGCCACCTAACCAACCAGGCAGCCAGCCTCAGCATCCCTCTGACATGCTGAAACTCCAAGGAGCTACAGTGAAGAGCAAATAAAACCCAAAGTACTGTGGGTTCAGCTCTCAGCTGTTTTGGTGTGGACTGCAAGTGGCTCTGCTATTCTGATAGGCTTGACTTAGTTTCGTCATTGTAGATGAGCACATAGCTCAGTTCAAAGTCCCATGCGTGCATCTGCACTGTAGTGCTACAAAAGGGTATATCCTCTTACCTTAGTAACTGGAAAATATGTCCTTTCAGAGACTTAATTCAATTTTTAACCTACCTAAAGTCTTCAGATAAGCTAAAACTGCCATGGAAAAATACAGCAATTCTACCGTCTTGCTGAAGCTATGTTCTACTGTATAGTCACGTTTTGTCCTGATGGCACCATGAGGGCCAGCAGCGCGCTGGGGGCCGGGAGCCGCAGGGGCCGCGGGGACAGCAGGGCAGGGCCTGGCATCCCCGAGCAGCCGCAGGGCAGTGGGGAGGGCACCAGGGCAGCCCCCAGCCTGGGACATCGGGCACCTCCCTGGGGACAGGGACGAGCTGAGGCTGGGCCAGGATGTGGGCCTGTGCGTGGGCCCGGCTTGACGGAGCCCATGGCCGGGCAGGGCCGGGCTGTGGGGAGCGGGAGACTGGCCCTGCTGTGGTGTCACTGGACAGGGACTGATGGCCCCGGGGGGCTGGAATGGGGTGCTGGGGCCTGGGCAGGGTGGGGTGAGGGGAGCACTGGGAGACCTGGGCAGGCACAGTCGGGGCTGGCAGTGCTCTCGGGGCCTTGGCAGTATTTGTATTATCTGTGAAGATGAAATTCATTAGAATTTTATTTATTTATTTAAGCCTACCACGTGGGAGAGTAATTTTATTTTTCTCTGTTTGAAAAGACACACTCTTAAATGAAATGAATGGATTGAAGACGATGTTTTGGCATGCTATAGCTGTCGCTAGGGTTATGAATATATATGACTGGAAAAGAGGTTTTCTATTTATTTTTTTTATTGAGTAAGGAAGGAGTAGATAACAGTTTACAGTTTCTTACAGGCAGCATAAAGAAAAATTCATTCAATAAGAAAACTGTGTACAAACATACATTTTTATGTAGTCTGGTTGGGTCCTAATACCTGGAATAAAATGGATCTGTCTGTCGAGACTTTCCGGCTCCTGCTTGCTCCCTGCTCACCTGCCCAGGTAGCGTTGGTGTGTCCTTCACAGCCGAGAGGAAAGGGACAGCCTCGGTGGGACGCAGGAGCGGTCTCGTCCTGTGCCTTGGTGTGGCCCTCTGTCATACCTCTTTAAAAACCTTCTTCCTCCATCATACTTCGAAGATCTATGAATTTGAGAGTGTGGAAAGGAGGTGATTGTTGGGGTGGTGCTCAACTTGATGTTGAGCTCTGGATCGCCAGGTATCCTGCATTGTCTGTGAGCTGAGGAGTTAGAGCCAAACAAGGGCGGGCCACCACGCCTGTTGTTTGTGGCCATGTCGTCATCCCAGGTTTGCTATTAAAACCCATCTGAATTAATACATTTTAATGAATAAAAAGGTGGGCTGAAGCTGAACCAAATGCTGCTGCACTTTATTTCCTTTACTGATTCCCTTTTATCTACAGCAGTTGAAAGTTAATAGATTATTGTTAATCTTAAGTGAGCTATTTGAGTGATAATTGCAGAGCTGGTGGCCTTTTGCTTTTGGTTAGGTGACTGAGTTAACATTAGGACACTGAAAGCAACAGTAAATTATCTGTGTTACCTGTTTCTGATATGCATCAAAATGTGTTGCTCATTCTAACGTTATTCAGTGCAACTATGTCCTGAGATACTTCTGCACTTGCTTTTCATGCCTTTTGGCATTTGGATTTTGAAGCTAAATGTTACGTGCAGATAGGAGTTTCTATTTATTGATTTGGAATTTATTTAGTGAAGGAATAGAGGACAGAAAAAGGAAGATATTCTTCTATTGCGTATTAACTGAGATTAGAGCCTTTCACTCACTGAACCCCACAGCAGAATCTGTGAAATTGTTTTAAGTACTACATTAATTTCCATGTTAAACTGCATATGTTGACCTTTTCACTTAAATTTTCTTTCCATAATTTGCTTTATTATCAAGAGAATCCTTAAGAAAACTCTGTGATGTTTCTTACTGGCTCTTGCAAAATGCTTTTAATGTACAAGAGCTATATATAATTTTTTTCAGTTCATATACTATACCTACCTTTAGGAGGCAGTTCCAGAATGTCAGAATGGTCTTGCAGCACTTGATTTCAGTCCGGATTGCCAGGGTAAGAGACAGTAAGTAGGCGCCTGCTGAATGTGACTGGCATCACTTGTTCTTTTCACCTGAGGATCAGGAAGAGGCAGTTAGACCTTGTACTACTTACTGCTGAAGAGCAGAAGTGTGGATCTCTAACATGCTGACATGTTTAACATTTCAGCAGTTCAACTCTTCTCTCTGGAATTCTAATTCTGCTTCAGCAGACTAGCCCTGACTTGGTTTCATGAAATGTGAAAGGAGAGGTGGTAGAGAAGAAAGGAAGAAGTATTAGTCAGTGCTCTAATTTAATGGCCCTCTGAATTTTAATCTCAAAGTAGCATGTGTTTCTAAGATGCCTTGCTCCATATTTTAGAACAGTATCTCTGAAGGTTTCTACCTGGGGGATTACAGAACACAGAGTATAGTGGGGGCAAAGACTCACTTTATTCCTGACTTAACAAGCATGAGTACAATTTCTCAAATCTATTGCATTGCTTAAACCACAATCAGCTTACTGTGTCATTTGTCAGTGTAATAGGTGAAGGACAGTTAGCTGCTAAGTATTACCAGGTTTATTATGCATCCTTTTCAAAGAAAGGTTGTAGAAAATGAAGAATTTGGACAAGTGCCTGAATTCAAATAGAGCTAGTATAAGCTGATTGCACATTTATTTAAACAATGATGTCATAAAAAAAAATATATATATATATGTGAGCAATAGGTTTCATCCAGACACAGCTCATCCGTCAAATGAGCTGCATATTGAGAAACATGTTCTTTACTTTACACAGCAGACTGCAATGTATCACATCTTGCAGTTTTTCTGAAGCAGAACTTTTAAGCATTTTACAAAGCAGTTTTTAAAACTTCTTCCCACTTATATTTGGTCAAACTTAGGTTGCATTTTTTTCTTTCTTTAGGATTTGGGAAGGACACGCTGCTATATTTTTCCAATGTCATTGTGTTTTCTAGTTTCGAACTACCTTCTGATTTTGGGAGATGATTCTTGTATCTGGAATATTAAAAGGAAGAAGAAGAAGAAGAAAAAAATGTTTAGGCAGCTCGTTGGGTATACTAGATTAAATGACCTACAATTGCCCAAAAGTTGATAAATGTGATACTTCAGAATTTAGAAGTCTTCAGAATTTAGAAATGAAAAATCTATAGGACTTGAAGGTAGGGCATTGTAACAAATTCTTTCAGTCCAAGCTTTCAAATATTTGTGTACTGTAAGTTATTTCTAATACTGTAATCTAAGAATGGATGCTCTTAAACCTTATCAAGTACACTAAATGCAGCTTTTTAACATAACTTTCAGTCATAAATAGGAGGAATTTGACTTTAGGAGAAACTCTAGCAGAAACTGAAACCAAGAACTAATATAAATTGTAAAAAGATAAGGAGCGAGACATCAAAATTTAAAAAGAATAAAAATGATAATATTAGTACGTTGTGGAGGCAGTAAGATGGCACAAGCAAAAAGTTTAGAAGTGAAAAGGATACATGAGTGCAGATTTTATGTATTTATTATTATTTGTCAGCTTCTTGGTATTCTTAGGTCTATGCAAATCAGTGCGACTCATAACTACTTCCCTAAGGAGCTCAAGATCAAAATCAATATAGAAAACATAGTTCAATCACACATAATATACAGATTACAGTTTCAGATTCATCATGGTCCAAATACCTGGGATGAAAAAATTATCAATTAAAGTACTATGTTTGATTTTTATTGTTCTTACTGTTTATTTTTTAAATGGCCTCTGCTGAGAATGAAAGTCAAGCAAATGAGATAAAAAATTATGTCACATGACTAACTTCACTGAAGCCCAAAGAATTTACAGTTGGAAGTATGTCGTCTTTTACAAAAGCCTGAAAATTACTGCTGTCAGTGCAAGTGATCTCACCTAGACCAGTAGAGGCTAGTATAGCATCTCACGATGTGGAATTCATCTTTTTGTTGTTGTTGTTCTATGTTCCATAAAACAAATTATAAGAGAAAAAAACAAAACAGAAAAAAGAAAAAAAAAAAGGAAAAGCATAAAATGTGGTTTCTAAATAACCACTTTTAAAGCTGTTAAATGTTAGATTTTAAAATATAATTTCTGTTATATCACGGTGGTTCAGGACCAACTGAGTAACAGCTAAAGCAGTTAGACTAGTTTATATTGCTTTTAAAATACTTTGTGCCATATTTATGGACTATGTGTTTTACTATGCAGCCTTTACTATACATTTACATATGTAAATATAAAAATTCCCTCCCCGAGACTTTCCAGTAATTGCTATAATAGTATGTGTCAGGGTTTTTACTTGATACTGCTCATGTGGACTATTTCAGATTCCTTAAGTTCCCAGGATTTGCTGTTACTCTACAAAGATGCCATCTGATATATTTATATTATGCACTGTAACATTTATTTTGTGTGATGCAATCAAAATTGTAATTCAAATATTACTGTCAAGTTAAGAAGTCTTATTGAATCTATTACTTCTGGAAGTTAGCTAATTCCACTATAATTTTAACATCATAATTTTTTTACACATAGGAAGAAGAAAATTCAACGGCAGTCTTAGAAGATGTGAAGTCTTAGTTCAGCAAGATATTTAAATGTGTTTCTAACTTTAGACATGAGTATTTCTAAGTGCTAGTTTCACAAAGTTGTTTCTTGGGAAGGAAGGGAGGAAGGAAGGAAGGAAGGAAGGAAGGAAATTCCTTTCCTAAATCCTTGACTTAAAAAATGAACAGAATGTAGTAAAATGTAATGTTGTGAAGCCTTGAAATATTCCATCACTCATTTATGGTTAGATGAAGATGTATTCATTTGCATTACTCTGTCTTGGTTAATTCAGTCTCTAAGTTTCTGAACAAGAGACTTGAAGTTTGTGGGGCAAATGGAACAGTTGGTTACAAGTTTTGATGAAAAAGTAAAAGAGTTTTGTCATGTAAACCTTTTGAAAGTCCAGCTGGTCTGTGTATAACTCCCCCATATTCTTATTCTCTACAACCTGAATCCTAAGCCTCCATTAAAAGCACCAGAAACTATTTTACATGGAAGGAGATCTCAGAGCAGTTGTTCTTCTTTTCCTCCTGTGTTTTTTCCCAACCATGAGTTAAATGGCCTACTGCTGTGAAGAAGTGGTGTTGGGTGAACGTATCTGGGGGACACCACAGCTGCTTCCTCAGGAAATGTTGATCAGGACCCTTATCAGAGCAGGATTCTATGTGTGGAGTGGTGGGAGATATGCACAGGAAGTGAAGGTGAGCCTTACATGTTTTAGCATTGGCTATTGCAAGGTTGGTATCTTGAAGAGTTACAGGCAAGTAGTCCAGGGACAAAGGAATTCCTCAGGCAGCTGAGTGTTTTCAAATACACTGACAGAGACTGAAAAATCCCATGATGCTGGAACTCTGTTTGGGAAAAGACTTACTTTTACCCTGTTAGTTAGGCTTTGTAATGATGTGTTAATTCTTTGACCAAACATGGCGCTGCACTTTGTACACTGATACTATTATTTTTATTATTAGAGTAATATTTTTTACATTATTATTTGTGCTCATATAGAAAGATCCCCCCCAAAAAATCAGACCACAGACATTGTCTTCATCCCTTTTGAAGACAAACCGTACAGTCTAGCTAAGTGTAATTTGGGAACCTAAGAGCACATACACTCCAGTGTTCTGTTGGGGAAGGGCTGAAAATGCAAGCTTTGTCTTCCTGCCCTGTTCCCATGAAGGAGAACAAAAATGTTAATTGGATTGGCAAATCTTTAACCATTTTTGAGGAGTTCACTGCTGCTCTAGGGTCCTCATAAAAATCTTATGCATAACTGCTCTCAACCCTAGAGCAGGGCTTGTCTGTTTACAAGTGGGTAAGAACTCCCAATTCTATATATAATAAATAATTCATTGAAGAAAATTTGCTAAATGTTGTGTTTGTTTACTGAATAGAAGGGTTTAGTAGTAAAACGTAATGATTGTCAAACAGTAGCCTAAATCCTTTGATGAACCCTCCTGTACATAAGAGGATGTTTCTGTGTCTTCATATGACCTCACCTCATCATAAACAGCCAGGTGCATCCAGAATGGAGGGATAATCCAGAAAGGGAAAAGCCCAGCTCAATGGAAAGGAAAGTTAGAAGAAGGATATGCTTTAGATAGGTGGGTTTACTCTTGAAAAAGAAATCCAGATAGGTAGTTATTTATAGGCTATTCTGGTGTTTTTACTAGAGAATACTGTGCAGAACTGAAGTTTGCTCAAAACTTAGGACAGAAGAGAGACTGGTTTGGAGTTTTCTTTCCTTCCTCCTTTACTTTTTTTTAAGCTGAATTTAAATGATAGTCTATAAAGGAAAAACTCGGGTACTTGGCTGTTTCGGTCTTTGAGAAGACAGTTATCCCAATGCCTGCAGTCAGTTATGCTTTATGAAGAATTCTTTTAAAATATGATCAAGTATCACAGACAAACATAGAACAACACTTCTGAAGCTACAGCCAACATGAAGGATTCCCACTCAGTGTTAGTATTTATACTTCACAAATTGTTGGGTTTTTTTCTTATATAGTTTCAAGCTCAGATAAAGCTGCTTGCTCAGGATTTCCTAGACTAACTTGCACTTTGTCATGTTTATTAACTGGCAAAATAACTTGTATTTTGGGGACTCTGGGCGGCAGAGTCCTTGACATTAAGTTTATAGAACTTCTGCTAAGCCATCATTTCACATTGTCCTGTATATGTCTCAGATTTAACTTGTCTGCCGTTTACTCTCACTATGTCCTTGTAGCTTACCCTGATGGCATTGCTGTCACTTACACTGAAAGTAAGAGGCCAGTCTTTTCCCTGGGCTATGTGGACGTCAACAGTTTCTAAAAATAGTCATGCATTTTGTTCTGCTGCATGATCTTAATTTAGCTGAGCTTCCTGCCTTAATCATTCCTTGGTGACAGGTTTGCCAAATCCCAGATCCTCAAACATGCCATACAGCCCCACAACACCCATATTCATTTCCTGCGTCAGTGTGTTGTGCTAATGTTGGTTAATTTGCTTTAATTCAGTGTGTCACTGGACTTCTGTACAGAGTGTGTTCTCTTTACATATCTATCATTCACTTGAATGTTTCTAAAATGGTAAAGCTTTTAAGCAGTTGTGATTCAGATGGTACCCAAAACTGCACTTAAATAATTTGTTTTCAGTAGGCATGTCACAAGCAATGAACTGTGATATTTCTGGTAATCTTGTGAAAAAAAAATAAAAAATTAAAATACAGCACAGTTACTGTGTGACTGAAGATGTAAGGAAAGTATCTCCTAATGCATCTCTGACCTTCTCTTCTCAACATTACTGCTTATAGTCAGCTTATCCCTAAGATTTACATTACTTCTCTTTCTCCAAGTTTAATCTTTTGTTTCTCAGGTCTGCTTAGGCTAGAGGTGGGGAAAGAACCCAAAACATTTATAAAGAAGTTAGGTTCTTTCATATACCTAAAGTACTTTATCTTCAGCTCACCAGTCATAGTTAGAATATGGAATACTATTGATGAAAATAATAAAAAAAAATATCATAGTACCTATAGATTTGATCAAGCTGATTTTATATAAGAACAGTTTTGAAAAATAATATGTAATGGGGAAAGGCAAATGATTTTTTAAAAAACATGTGTCCATCTTCTCCACCTTCACATCATTTTCTTTCCTTGCTCTTCTTATCAGCAATCTTTTCCCTCTTCTCTCATGTTTTTCTCTCCCCTTTTTATGTTTTTTTGTCTTTCATCAGTCTTCTCAGACTGGCACTGTGTTGCATTTATTAATACACACACTTTGTGGATAGTTTGGAGAATTTTGTTTCCTACTTCTATTACCTTGGGGGAAAAATATGCTGAAAAAGAACCCTATACCTCCCTCTAGTTCCATATCCCCACAGGGACAGGTGTGGTGCTTAGGGACATGGTTTAGTGGTTGGATTGGCAGTGCTAGGTTAGTGGTTGGACTTGATGATCTTAAAGGTCAAAGCAATGCTATGATTCTATGATTCATTTAATCAGTTTTTAATTTAGTTTTTAAATTCATTGTACATTATTATTTTGAGTTTTTTAAAGCCAAATCTAGTTCCATATCCCCACAAGGAACTATAACCTTTCTATTCCCTGAAATAGATTTTAAAGTGAATAAAGCAATTGTGATCTGAACTCTGTCCTCTCCCCTACTGTCTTGACCAAGAGTCTTGGAAAGTAAAAAGGAAGAGCAAAACTCCTGCTTTGCTTCACTGTGTCTGAAGTGCAGGAGTCTTTGGTACTGTTTAGTGTACCAATATAGATGTACACCTGCTATGTCTGTGAGCTTTGGAGACATCAATGGAATTTTTTAAACTTGAGTCCCATTTGATTTCGAGACTTATATTTAAAATCTTTCAAGTGAGTTAAAAGTTAGAAAAAAACTTGAATTAAGCATAGCTATGCAAACTTAAGCCATCGTATGTTCATGTATACACTGTGACTCAGTATCAGTTACCCAACTGCAATCTAAATTTTCCACTTAAACTCACTTTAAAAAAAGTTCACATAAAAAGTAACCCAAAATGAAGGATCTTGTGGTACTCTCACAGGTAGGCTTGGAAGCTTTAGAGCTGTCGTTTGAGCTAGTGTACCAGTAACTAATGTTCTGCCACTTTTTGTGAGTTTTTGTAAGATGAAGCTCCTAGTTTATGTGTATTATTATCAATGAATCTGACTTCACATTGAGGGTGGTTGCATAAGACAGCCTACATCCATGGTATTTAACTGCACAGGTATCATTGGGTGGCAGCTCAGTTCTCCTGGACCAGCACATTTTACCACTAGCCAGTGTTTGTCTGAATGAACTTCAGTTTTTAAAAGTGGAGCAGGCTGTAGTTGGTGTTTCATTGCAATTTACTGCTATACCCTTATGGCAGGAATAACAACCTGCGGGAGAGGGCTGTATGGACAGCTGGGATGACCATTTCACCATCCCAGTCCAATCCAGTCCAATACAGAAAGATTTTCAGTGAGGGATGCTGCTCTCAGAGGGATATTTTCTGATTAGCTTTAAGTGTTTCTCACTGGCTACTTAACTTTGTTTATTTTAATTTTACAGTACTCTAAGTGCTGTGTTTTCCTATGTGGCATATTTTGCATATCTCAAGTTCTCTTTTTATACATTTTGACAATGTACTGCTGCAGGAACAGTTTGACAATAAATAAACTTGACTTGATGATATTACAATAGTACTGCTACAAATTCCTGCTTTCTGGATTCCAGAGGAGTTAAAGAGGCTTTTGTTGCAATCATATAAAAACTCAAGTGGAAGATCTAATTATGTTGATTAATTTTCAGTCAAGTTATTGGTGTTTGTTTTCCATAAGTACCAAATTCTTCTCTATAGAAGTATCTGCTCTGAAAAAAAGAGAAATGTGATGAAAACTATGCACACCATGACCATGATATCTCTGATGTCGACAATTTCCTAGTTCATGTACAGTATTATTCCACCTTCCTTCACTGGCAACTATTTGAAATAAGGTGTTTTTTTTTTTCCTTAACCTGAGGAAAATGAATGTTTAATGGGTAGCCTTTGTAAGTGGCTTTGCAGATGAGGCAACACTGTAGCAACAACTGTAATAAACCTTGGGTGCTCTCTATGCCATAGCTATGCTGTCCTAGAGATGACAAACAGATGCGTAGTTTTTGATGGTGACAACTGGAAGTGTGCAAATGCTTGTTGTCATAGGAATTCTTCTTAGACAGGAAGGTCACTGTTAACTACAGGACCTGGTAGTAGAAGCCAAATTGCTGTTCAGACTTCAGTCTAAGGCTGTTAAATGGTCACTTAATCACAATAATTTAAACATATTATCAATCAATTTTTCAAATTATTCCTTGTTTTTGGTTATTTTTTGTGATTTACTTGGTTATATATGGAAGATCTGTAAATTCATAATTTAGAAAAGGAAGGGGGAAAAAAGCCATGAAGAAAATCAGTGACATTCAAGGATCAATGACCTGATACAATAAAAACAGAACAGTTTATCTAAGCTGCAGTACAACACAGAGATGCCTTAGTCCACTTTAAATAGTAATTCTGGAGTCTTTCTCCTGTAATCCCCAATTTGTCTTGTTCTCTGGTGCTTCACCTAGGTGATTCTGATACGAGTTTAGTCTTTTAAAATGTCTTAGCAAAGTGTGTTGATTTCAGTAGAATCATCATAGAATCATAGAATGGTTTGAGTTGGAAGGGACCTCAAAGATCAGCTAGTTCCAACCCCCCTGCCATGGACAGAGACACCCTCCACTAGACCAGGCTGCCAAAAGCCCCATCCAACCTGGCCTTGAACACAGCCAGGGATGGGGCATCCACAACCTCTCTGGGCAACCTGTGCCAGTGCCTCACCACCCTCACAGTGAAGAATTTCTTTCTAACATCTAATCTAAATCTACCCTCTCATAGTTTAAAATCATTACTGTTTTTCCTGTCACCACATGCCCTTGTAAACAGTCCCTCTGTCTCAAGTATACCTGGTTTCTTCTGTTCTGCCAGCTTGCACTGACTCAGTACTATCTCACAGCTTCTCAAGCTGCCTCTCTGCCCATCTTCCTGGTTAGCTTCCAGGCCTATTCCCGAAACCTTTTTACCCCTGATTGTCCAATTCCATTTCCAAGTTATCAGCGAGGAAACTGACTAGCAGTTTCAAAACCAGTGGTGATGGTAATTACTAAGTAGAAAGCAAGCTCCAATTCAAATATCAATAGGAAAACCAACACTAAATGTGAAACGATGCCAGTTTTTTCATTGGGCTGCTTTGATTTGGTGGTTGGACTTGATGATCTTAGAGGTCTTTTCCAACCTTGTTACCATCTCGGTGGAAAGGACTGATGAAGTCTAGTGCCCTTCACTGCTGCATTTGACATCCCATCCCAAGTTATCCAATTCTATCTGAACCAGTTAGGAGCTTCTGCTACAAATCCAGAACAGGACTTGTATTCATACCTAAGGACAAAAGAGGAAAGCAACTTAAAACACTGCCACTGCTCTATTTCAAACTAATTACAAATTTATTACATTGTGATATATACCTTTGTAATACAAAATATAACAGTATTTTGATTTTGTGAATGTAGAATAGGAATATTCTGTTTAATAATATGAATCATTTCATCAAAACAAATGATAAAATAGAACAAAAATGCTTTGACCTTACTCAACTAATTTCAATCCCATCAAAATGAGGAAAGGTCAAAATCAAACATTGTTTTGGTTTTGAAGTTTCAAAAGAAACTTGGATATTTTTTTGTCCTAGGGCAATTTAAAATGACTTGTCATTTTGTCTTCGTTGAAGTTAATGAAACTTCTGAATTTCTCTGAGATTAGATTTTGTCATTTCTTTCAGTTATGCTTATCTTGTTAGTTCAGGCTCTATTAAGACATGCTAGCATTTGTGATTCGAACTGTAGTATATGATCAGAAATGCTATCGTATCTCTTGCAAAATTCTCGTTTGCATTTTCCTTGGTATATTGGAAACATTTAAATCAATTAATGAGATGGAAATATGTGCCACTGGAACATGTGGAAATGGAAATATGTGCAAACTGGAAGTAAAACTTACTCATATTCATTTGATTCAGTGAATGTCTTCTGTACTAAATCTGGTATCATGTCACTTCCTCATGGGTAGAAAGGCTCTGCAGATGGATCTGAACAGGCCAGATCAATGAGCCAAGGCCAACTGTATGAGGTTCAACAAGGCCAAGTGCTGAGTCCTGCACTTGGGTCACAACAACCCCATGCAACACTACAGGCTTGGGGAGGAGTGGACGGAAAAGGACCTGGGGGTGTTGGCTGACAGCCAGCTGAATATGAGCCAGCAGTGTGCCCAGGTGGCCAAGAAGGCCAATGGCATCCTGGTTTGTATCAGGAATAGTGTGGCCAGCAGGACTAGGGAAGTGATTGTCCTGCTGTTCTCAACACTGGTGAGGCTGCACCTCGAGTGCTGTGTTCAGTTTTGGGCCCCTCACTACAAGAAGGACATTAAGCTGCTGGAGTGTGTCCAAAGAAGGGCAATGAATCTGGTGAAGGGTCTGGAGCACAAGTCTTATGAGGAGCAGCTGAGGGAACTGGGGTTGTTTAGCCTGGAGAAAAGGAGGCTGAGAGGAGACCTTATTGTGCTCTACAACACCCCGAAAGGAGGCTGTAGCCAGGTGGGTGTTGGTCTCTCCTTCCAAGTAACAAGCCACAGGACAAGAGAAAATGGCCTCAAGTTGCACCAGAGGAGGTTTAGACTGGATATTAGGAAAAATTTCTTTACTGGAGGGGTTGTCAAGCATTGGAACAGGCTGCCCAGGGAAGTGGTTGAGTCACCATCCCTGGAGGTATTTAAAAAATGTGTAGGTGTGGTGCTTAGGGACATGGTTGAGTGGTTGGACTTGGCAGTGCTAGGTTAACGGCTGACTTGATGATCTTAAAGGTCAAAGCAATGCTATGATTCTATTATTCATTTAATCTGTTTTTAATTTTTTTTTTTTTTAAATTCATTGTACATTATTATTTTGAGTTTTCTAAAGCCAAATTTTTACAATGTGTCATCTGGGGGAAATACAGGTTTTTCAAATTTCGCTGTGAATGATTATTTTTCAATTAAGACCTTCTGCAGTTTACTTTGGACCTCACATGTGCATAGATCCGGGTATAAATATATGTGCCAGTATATTTGTCTCAAATAAATTTGTGATATTATACTATTTCCATTTACTGAAAGACAAAGCATACCAGAATAAAATTATCTTTTTTTAAATGGTGTGCCATGTTTTTATATTTAGGAATTACAATACTTCTTGTGTTTTGCATGACATTATAGTACTGTACCATTTTGGGGAATTAAGGGGACAATCATTAATGGTCCACACTCATGTAATCATTAGCATGTAAAAATGCCCTTTTATGCCAAATGGATACAGGCATTTAAAGAATTACTGGAAGGATGAGACCTTTTAAGAATTCTTATAAATCAATGTATTCCTTTTTTTTCCCCCCATATTTTTTGCTAAAATCATAAGTGCTTTTATGTAAATATCCTGCAATACATACATCCAAAACACTGCCCAAAGAATATGGCAGACTAGAGTATAAACAGCCATTGATTTTAAATTTTGTTGGGTTTTTTTGTAAGTCAATAGGACTACACTTGCCTACAGAAATGGAGACATAGTCCTTTTATCACTGAGGAAATAGAAATTATGTGCTAGTATTGGATTCATGTTTTTTTAGTCTGATTTTGAAATGACAGAGCTAGGATTAGCAGGGATTTTTTGACTGAGTTTTGTGAAAACAGAATCCAGTCCTAAAGAGATATATTTAGCCCAAACAATTTCACTAAGTATATTTTACCACTCCCTTATTTCATGCTGCATACATTTGCTTAGTCTGTGGATATATAAAACTCAAAAATATTTTGTACACTTATTTCATTTTGTGGTCATACTGATTTTATGCACTTCCCTATTTGTGCATCAGTTTATCTTAGTTTGCATCAATCCAACTTGTTTTGCTCACATAGGAAAATTTTAGAAACTTTTATGATTACTTAAATATATATAAATGCAGTTATTACACATGATTCTGAAGTCTAGTTTCTATGGACCTCGCAGGGCTAAATGTGTGTTTTATTATATTAGCTGTAGAATAAATGTCCTAAATTGGGGGTAAGGCAAAGACAAAAGTTACATTAAACTGTGACCTTGTCATTAAGTGTTATCTTACCTGGTTGATAATTTGGAAAAGCATGCTCAGTATTTGAAGAAGTTGAAGCATTCCTGTCTTTAGCTCACCTTATTATTCAAGAAATTCCCAAGAATCTAGCAAATTAAAATCTCTGAAGTGTTTATAACCTTACATCCTTTAGGAGATTGGTACATTTGTTTGTTTTTAACTTAAGTGAAATCAAAAGGTGTAATATGATGTGGAATGTCACATTCCAAACTATTAGCATTAGACACAATGCCAGAAGCATGAGATTTGTATTTGACTTGGAAACAATTGCCTTCGCAGTGGAATCCCAGTATCTCTTCATAAGGAAATTCTGTATTGAGAGGTAATGGAGAGAAAAAACAGACTGCAGTGCCAGATAGTCAGAGAAGAACTTTTGTTCGTCTTTGATACAAGGCCCTGTTATTTAGGCAAAACTGAGAAATGGTCTAAATCATGAAACAGTGCATGCAGCCTCCAGAGCACTTAAGAATAAGGAGGCACTTAATCCCAGCTTGGGCTTTGACATCTGCACTACCTCTCCCTGAAATGATGTAATTATATTCACATATTTCTAGTGAATGACCAAAAGGTAGCACTGGAAAAGGGAGAGATCAGACATAGATTTTTTTTTTTTCCTAGCAACATTCCAGGTTTTAACCCAAAGCCAAAATTCCCTGTTCCAGTGTGGCATAAGAGCATTTCACATAAAGACATACAGTAGCAGCCCATTGGCACTTAACCTCACCATTTTCAGGTGATTATCTTGTAATACTGCTTTTTCCCTCTGAAAGATTGTGTGTTGCATTAGGCTTTTTTTTTTTTAAATTTTATTTTTATTTTTATTTTGCCATTTCCATCAGTTTGCTTTTGCCAAGCCAGAACAGACTGGGTTACTTGTTAAGTCATTTTGTGGGTGTTTGTTCTGGTGGGCATCAGATAATTGTTAGTGCAAACAGTACTGGGTAAACAAATAGGAGCCCAAGATACGTTCATTCAGTTAATACTGCCTTGTAGCTCATTGATTCTTGAAAAATTTGATGTTTATAATGTGGATCCTTAATTGAGCTTTCTGATTACAAATGCTTGCAACTGAAATAATAAATTATGACTTGCAGGTAAATATCATTCTTGTTTTAACCAAGGCAAAATGAATTAAACATTAAAAACATTGTTCGCTACTAATTGCCAACTTCAATTCTTTGGAAGCATAAGCTTTGCTAAGAGCTGGACATTTTGTCAAAAAGCTTTGTCAGGTGATTATTTTCCTTGCTGCCAAAGAAGTGCACAGCTTTGCTGAGGTCCAAGTTCATCTCAGTCCTTGAACTATCAGGTAGATTGAAGTACGTGCAGCTCACGGGCCTCCAGCTTTACCAGCATCTTTCAACTTCAATTAATTTATTAAAGCTGTAATTCTGTGCAAGGAATATATAGATCCCCCTTCATGTATTGAACTCTGTGAGGGAAGTATGAGGCTGTGTGTTTGGATCTAGAGACTGTTCCCAACACATTCAGAAATTTTTCACCAGGTGAGTCCAATATGTTACTATCATAAATTATTAAAAATCATTATATTAACTGAACATAAGTAACTCAGTGTTCAAACAAAACATAATTCAAGTGTGCTGGAAGACAGCAACTGAATAAGGTTTTATTAATCTGTGGTTACTAAACTGCTCCTTTGATTTACTGTGCTGTCTGCACACCTCTGACCACTCTTCCAGTACTGAACACCTTGTAGCAAGCTGGATGGAATGAGTATGCCTTCATGGAATTTTCATTTAAAGTAGTGCCTCTTTACATGTAAGGGTAATTTCTAAACCTTCTTTCCCTATTTACAATAAAGATGGGTTTGTTGTTTTTTTTTTTTTAAATTATTGCTAAGAAAAAAAAAAGCCCTTGCAGAGTTACAAAGGTGTATGTTTCATTTTGTAACACACACAAAAATTCTAGGTATGATTTCCTTCAGACATGTCCAAAATGTAAAGTACAAAAGATGATGGTAAGAATGGAGGCATGAGAAGGGCTTGAAAAGGCAAAATGAAGTTTAGTTGTGAACTACTATCACATTTAGTTGCAGATCTGATATTTGTGCCGTTGAAACTTGGTTTTAATCTGTTTCCTACTTAGCAACTCAGTTCTCAGACAATAAGAATTTCTTGTGACTAATCTCCAGCAAGTAAGAGGTATGCAAGCTACAGTGATATCATATGCTAAATCAAATTGCATTTGATAATATATCATGTCTCCATTTCTTGTTATTTGTGCATACAATATTGCATTCTTACTTTGCACCAGCAACCTTAAGAACTTACTATTGCTTCAATAGTATTTTATTTAGCTTGTGGTATTCCCACCACTTTACAAATTGTCTCTTATTACTTCTGTGTGCACATGAAATTTTGTTTGCTATCTTATTTTAGTAAGTATACTGGAGTATTCAGTCATGGAAGTACTTTGTGAAATTACATCTATTATAGTACTGGAATATGACCTGATTTATTACAAGAAGATCAGAGCATAGCTCAAGTGCTCAGTGCATTATCCTAAATGAAACTTTGTCTCTGAGGGCTGCCGTAGCCTTCAACTTTACCATTATGTTTTAGCCATTGATTTCCCTTTAGAACACAAATGCCATAATAATACTGCTCAGTAAATGTTTCTTCAGTATTGAATAACTGCTTGTTCTGTCAAGGGGGTGTCAAATTCTGTTCCCAACCTGTCTGTCATGTGTTACTTCCTTTTCATCTATCAGCAGAGATGAGCGAAGTAAGTTTGGCAACTCAGTTTTGGAGGAAGTGCAGATTGCAAATCAAGTCAAAAGGAAGGAAAGTAACTTTTCAAAGCTTGCTTGTTCACATATCTTTGATCGCATTGGTTCCCAACCCTTTCAGAGGAAGCCTCGCTGCTGTTCAAGCCATTCTTTCTCTTTGAGTAATGCAAGCTGCTCGTGCGTCCCCCTGTGCTTGCACTCTCTACTCTGTCCTGGCAGTGTCCCTGTTTCCTCTGCACCTCCTCCCTTCAAAGCCACAGGCAGCTCCAGTCTCACCTTCTGGAGCAGTTTGTCCCAAAGCAAAGTAAGAGTGGGGAGGGACACACAAAATCAAGTGTTGAGGCTGAAGGGGGAGTTGGGCTGGTAACCAGGGAGCCGTCTAGGTGAGACTGAAGGAAGCTCCTAGGAGAGCTGGAAAGGTGCTCGGGTGAAAGTGGCTGTGATTTGGAAATAAGGGGGTTGAAGATGTTAGCCAGAGGCTGATTGGGGTATCTGTCAGCAGTGGGTTTCGCAGTTTGTTTTATTTTTAAAATTATTTGATTTTATCTTTTCGACCTTTATTCGTGTATTACAGGAGGAGGCAATTGCTAATCATTGGGACATTTTACCAGCATAAGATCATAAAATTTCAATATGATGCATGATATGTATTCCTGTAATGTAATCATCTAGAGTGTTTATTCAGGGTGTAAATACTGGAAACAATGATGTTTCTGAGTTGATTTATGAGGTACTGCATTTTGTAACCAAACCTTCTATGTGTCATTTCTGAAATACCAAGTGTTATAAAATTGCTCATAGTCAGAAAAAGAGCACTGATAATCGGCTTAAATTCTCTGTGTGCAGCTGCAGATGAGAATCGATAGGAAATAGAGGGATAGAGAAGCAGCGGCAGCTATATTGCAAAGATTAGTAACTGAGTTGTTAAATGCCTGAGAAACAGGTACACTCATTGCAATGAGTATGATTTTGTGTTGAGAATTATGTAGTTTCAGGTTTACATTTTAGACAATACTTTAATAGTAAAATCTCTTGTCACACAGATAATGAAAAATCGCCTCTAACCAGCTTTCCCAGAGGAAACTCTGTGTGTAATCTTTCTGTGGGAACCAGAGAAGTTATTTTGGTAGTACATGGATGTCAGGAGAGTATTTGTTGTGTATTTTATTTTACCTACTTGTAAGTTAGCATGTAGGGGGAAAAGGAAGTATCACCAAGGCAGGTAGATTCATCAGGTATCAGCAGGTAGTGGGAGGCAATATTTATAGTTTGAGGACTGTGTCTCTGAAGGCCAAGGGCACTGTTTGACATGACAGCCCTCAAGACATAGGGCAGAGAACTATGGCTCCTGCCTTTCAAAATAATTTGAAGCATGCTAGAGTTAATGGCAGTGGTGTTTAAAATGTTGGGGTTTTTTTTAAAGGGTTTTAAAAAAAGGTATTTTAAAAAGGGTTTTCAAGGGATTTTTCAATAAAGAATTTGATATTAATGTGAAGCTTCATACTTCTAAGATTGCTGAATTACTATCTGAGCAGAATTAGAAGTTATTTTAGCTCATGAGGTGTAGGTACAATCAGCTATGATGCTGCAAAGCCTAGTGCTTCTTCACTGTTCTTCTATGTGGTAATACAAATCTTTCTGAAGTAAGTAAATAAATGCATAATACATAAAAAAAAAAAAAGAAAGAAAGGAAAAAAAAAAGAAAATGGAGTAATACTGAGTTGTGGAAATGACCTCAATTTGATAGGATTTACATCAAACAGTAGCTAAAGAAGAATTGTCATTGACTGTGGAACCAAAGGTACCCAAACTCAAACTTTGCAGAAATTTTATTAATAAAGCAGAACATAAGTGAAAACACTTTTGACTGTAATAGGAATTACTGACCTGACACAATCAGGGCCCAAGAAAAGAGAACACTGTGCAGTACTTCAGTTCATATTTTAAAGATACATATGGTTATAGTTCCAGAAGGCTAAAAAGTTCTCAGAATACTTTACTAAAGTGAGTAAAGCCTCTTTCATGCTTCAGCTTACTCAGCAGCTGTAAAGAGAGTTCATAAAAATTACAAGGAAACATGTTTCATTGCACAATGTCTGTCCCACCAGAGAGAACAGTCTTCAAGTTTGTAATAGTGACCTTGTTTTTTATAAGCACTTTGAGAGCAGAATTACAGATATAGTTCTTTATTGGATCTTGGTGCACTTGTAAAGCTGGTAAAGAAGGAATGATGATGGGTTCCCTTTAAATTCCTGCGTTGTAACCTAGCCAACCTAGCCGAGCTCTGCTGGAAATTAGTCTAGAGCACAGGCTATGAACCAGGCAGAGCTCAGCAAATTAACCTCATGTGTGCATGTGCTTGGGTTGAATAAAACTGCATCCAGGGCAGCAAAACAAATTAAGAGATTTAATTAAGAGATTAAGAGGTTTATTATTTTTATTAGGACTTATATTTTTGTACTATGTGAACTATAGTTTTTTAATTTTAAGCTTAGGCTAAGGGGGCAAATTTTGTGTTGGAGTTTTGAGTACTATATTTATGCAAATAATTGTAAGCACATAATTAATAAAGAATAGCAATACAGTTTTCAACTGAGAAGATTTTGTTACGGGTTTTGTTTCTCCAGCCATTGAAGGAAATGACTGTTTTTTCCAGGAAGTGTTTCCTGGAAATGTTATTGCATGTTACGATGCATGAATATTTCTATTGGAGAACCAGCAGCAGGACACTGTTATTATCCTTTGATAACAGCATATTCCAGTGGCTTTATCTCATAAATAGATGAATGCATAAGTGTGCATTAGGATGAATACACTCTAGGTAAAGGCCAGGCAAAGTAATAATCACAGGATTTGGTGTGACATTTTGCCGGTACTCACACATATTCCTGACTTTTCTAACATTTGGTTTTTTTCAACTCATAAATATTTCTGCAAAGTAGGCACACTGTTAAATGATACTGGCTTTCTTGGAGAGATTACATATGTTAATAAAATGTGAGACAAAAGGTATTGATGCATGATGAGTTTTAATTAGAGGAGAAAAGAAAAAAAACCAGTCTTTGAGAAGAGAGGGCATTCTGAAGAGCAACACTTGTCTCCATCTGAAGTGTTACTTTCAGTATACCCTTATTTTGAAAAAACCCACTAATGAAAATAACAAAAAATACCAAAACAACCATTAAGAAAAGTAAGTTTGAATGTCCCATGGGAGGAGGTTTTGGGAACATAAGCCTTCCTTTGATTATACTCAATGAAACTGGGTTGTGTATTTTATAAGAACCAGGAACAACTTGTAACATCTTGCACTTCCTAATCCTATTGCCACTTTGATCATTTATCTTTTTAAACAATGACTATAACTGGACCTTTCAAAAAGAAGTGCAATTGCTCAGCTCAGACAGATAACTTTTATGTTTTGCAATATCTTTTTCATTCTAATGAAATCTTTCTCTCCATTTTAGACAAGTATCACTTGCTGTGTCATAGCACATGGATTTCAGGACCGCCTGTGAAGAGGTAAGATCAGATATTTTTCTTTTCAAACAATAGTAGAATCAAAATCAATGAACTATTAATCCTTTTTATATGCAAAATCCCTTTTTTACCCTTTTTTTCAGAAATGAGAGGAATTATATAATCAGATATAAGGTATTCAGCTGATCGCTTTATGGTGGCAGACAGACTTTGTAGTCGAAGATAAAAGAATTTGCCCAGGTGTATTCATCACTAGCCCTCACCTCTGTCCATTCCAATTTACCTCTTTAGGCACAATGCAGGTGCAGGTAACTGTGTTTTGTGTGAGCTTTGCTCTTAGTGAAGTGTTTAGGTCTGAAAGCCTGTACATGAAGAAAAACCTCAATGGAGCCAGAAAGCTGCCTAGTGCTATTCAGCAAAATCATGGGGGAAATGTAGGAGTATGGGGAAAGGGCAGGGAAAGAGGGGAGGCTGTGAAGATGACCAAAATGAAAAGTAATTCAATTCTGATTTGATGAAGTAAGAGGGTTATTTTCACTTAAAATAGATATAGTTTCATAATGTCAATGCAAAGTTCTTCAGTCTCCCTCCACGAGAGATGGGGGAAGTGCTATGCTTTCTGTGTTCATACTATCTGAAAGAAAGTAAATAAGATGTATTTGTAGATGTTAAAAGCAGCATCATATTTACTTAATGGTGAGGTAGGAATGAATTGTTTTAATGCATTTTCACAACTTTAGCGATTGAGTCTCAGAACTATTTACACCAAATTACATAGTGATGTCAATGTATTACTATGATTAAAAAGTCATGACAATTACCTCTACACTGGGAATTGCAAGCAATGCTTAGGAAGTTATGACTGGGAACAAAAAACCTGGCCATATCGTTAAGTGTGACCATGATCCCATACAAAAAAATAGAAGTGGAGGGATGGAAACAGCAGTAGAAGCAAGAACTAACTGCAGCTAAAACCACTTTTGACCTGAGAATCAATTGGTATAAATTAGGGGAGAAGAGAAAATAAGCAGGCTAAAGGACATTAAATCTTCACAGCATTCTGAAAGGAGTGGTAGGGTCAAAAGCTAAAGTGGAATTAAAAATGAAAAGTGAAACTTGCCTTTGGGAACGGATACTGTAATGGCTGTCCAGGATGCTATGTAACACACTTTAATACCTCAGAAGATCCATGCCCAGTCTAAATTCTATAATACAGTATATCTCAGGTTATTTGCCTGGAAAAAGCATTCTTGTTAGTTTTGATGTTTGTTTTTTGGTTTTGTTCCTTTTTTAAATATCTTTTTTCAATGCACTTATCGAGCAAAAGAGGCAGATACATACTATTTTCATAGGATTTTAATGTTATTATTTAAACTGCATGCTAGCATGGATTATTTAGTGGCAATTCACTTCACTCTGTGCCCATAAGCATTAGCAAGAGCAGCCTCAGAAAGATCACCTGGCATGTGAGTCCTGTCTTAGCCTTTACAGTGCAAGTATGTTGACAGATCTGTTTCATTCTGTATCTAGCTTCTCATGGGGGGCATTGATATCAAATGTAGCTTTTTAAAAATCAGCTGCTTTGTTGGAGTTTCCATGATAGTCAAGGAGAGGATGGCTCCTCCCATCCTAAAAATGCTCCGTAATCTGGAGACCCTGAAGAAGTTCCTTTAGCTTTCAGATTAATAAAAATTAAATGAGGTGGATTCAACTCCAGTTTATCTGCTTCATGTAAAATGAGCTTTGTGCCACAGAGTCAGTGGTGTCAATTCTGAGAAATTCTGAAAACTATGATCTGCATCTTTCCTCCCAAGCCAATCAAAGTTAATAAAATATAGACTTTCAACCTACTTTCATCAAATGCTTAGGTCTAAATAAATCATCAGTAGCCTTATGCTTACACATAGTGTAATTTTTAACTAAAATCTCAGCACTGTCATTGTAAGGCATCATCTACTTTGTTTTTTGTTTGAGGGAAAATATATTGAGCTGAATCTGAAAGCCCAAGAGAGGGGAGGCTGCTGCAGCTGCATGCCCCCCAGTCCAACCATTAGAGAGGGTGAAGATGTATCCCCAATAGGCATATGCACACAGACCACACATATACACTACATGTATCCATATATATGTATTTACTTATGTACATGGCGAGCCATGCAGATCACATACAGACACACAGAGCAGTCACACAAACACAGACAGCTCCAACAGCCTCATCCTGCTCCCCTATATGGTTGAGCAGGATGGAAGTCCACTACTGAGCGTATATGTATATGTACGTACAGTGTGGATGCCTTCAGCAGCTGGGTTTAGATACTCAGTTTGCCCAGCAGCTGCCCATGGATCCCAGTCCTCCCAGTTGTTGGCAGCTGAGCATATGAGCCCTTGAGGCCTCAACCCCTCTCCAGTTTCTGGTACAGCCATACACTCACATCCTCCCCACACTCCCAGGGTCCCTCACCTAGGAAAAGAGTTTGAAAGGAATTTAATAAGAGGATGAGACAGACTGCGCTGATCGGGCTCAGGGTATGGCCCAACAAGCATACTGACCAGAAAACTGTTTATGTGTGACCAACCCCTTTCTGTCCCCTTAATCTTCTATTTTCCCCTGCTTGTTCCTCCACAAATCACCGAAACCCCTCCCTTCCCCTTCCTTTGATTTTCCCCTAAACATCCCATAATAAGTCCTGTGCAATCCAGGACATCCCATAATGTGTCTCACACCCCCAGGCAGTGACCCCCACTCAGTCCTAAAGCTGCTCTGGCATTGACTTATCATGATGGGTTTCACACCTGGACACTAGGGCTGAGGCTGTCCAGGGACAGCCCTGGCAGGGGACAAGACCGGGTGTCCCTTTCTCTGAGTCCCTAATTTGGGTTCCCATCTGCCATTGTCCTCTTGTGCTCCTCTGGGCTTGTGGTGATGGGCCTTCAGTAGGCTGATATCACCTTTGATAGAACTGGGCAGGGTGTTTTTTGGACTCCCTCCATCTGCCATAGTCTGTGTATACTCCTTTGTGTGTGTGCAGACAAGATTTTATAACGTAACCTAACAGTTGTGGATTTTATCTACTTCTTGGCTTCCAGAAGGGTTCTTTTTTGTTTCTCCACTCAGGTGGACACTGTCCTTTGAATTGCACCATCCAAGTATTAAGTAATTACTTAATATGATTGTTCACTTGACTTCAGTATGAGGTGTAATCATCCATTCTGTCAGGTATTTCAATTCCCAATATATACCTATTGCTTTCAATGCAGTTTTCTTAATATCTTAAAATTTTCCAGACTTGACAGCAAAACCTCCTCTAGTACTTGAGCTTCTTATGAAAGTGACAATAGCAAGTAAAGAAAATACCGTTGTGGCACTACCTCTTTAATTAACTTGTGGTTCTATTCCATTGGCATATCTTCAGCAACAGTTTAGTCACTCCAAGCCACAGAAGTTTTGGTATTATTTTATTTATTTCAACTATTGACATGAAATGTAAAGTAGCTGCAGACTTTGCTCCATGTACTTTCTTTTCATTGGTTACCTAGTCAGTACATTTACAACTTTCAGCCTTCTTTCCCCTCCATCCCCTATTGTATCATATTCTCAACCATACTTCGTATCTGGGAAAAATAGTCTCTGGTCTTCTATGCCAAAATAACAACTAGGCAGTTTTTAATAATGACAATAAAGTTGTCATGAGGTATCTTGTCTATTTGGTCTTCCTCTTCTTCCCCTCTTTGTTTCCTTTCTTCTGAATATCTTAGTGCCCTTCTTTCTGCACACTCCAGTGCTCTAACCACCACCACTGTAGAAGATCACTCTCCCAAAATGAGGAGTGGGGCTCAGACTTATTGGTACTTCCATTCTCATCCTTGCTAATGGCAGTAAATGGTTTGTACTGAGTTTCAGTTAGGATGAAACCAAAATATTCCACATAGATTCACTGAGACTAAAGCACATTTTTCATAGTGAGACAGTTTTGCAAAGTTGAAACAGATAGAAAGTTTATTAAAGCAACAGATATAAAGAGTTCAGAATTGCCAATGATGAATGCGCTTACTACAATAGCGCTAATATATGATTATAATCCTAGCAAAGTGCTATCCCATGTATTCTTCAGCAAAAGATAAAGTTGCAATGCTTACCAAGAGGGCTTCTCTATCTTGGGTGGAGGAGAAGGAGCACAGCCCATCGACTGCTCCTTCTGAGTCTTCAATCTCCTCTCCTCCCTGGGGGTAACTTCCTCAATATCCTTTATTCCCTAACCTTAGCTGTTCCTTGCCAGGGCTGACATTTAACATGATTTGGGTGGAGAGTTGGGTACTGTAGTCATATATGTTTGGCATGTACTTCTTTTAGCTCTTTTAGTAAGGGTGTCAGCTTTAATTTCATTCTTCTTTTAGCTCATTATCATACGTAAGGGTGTCAACTTTAATTTCATTTCATGGATAATTAAGCAAAAGATCTCACTCCGGGCATGGTGGCCTTCAAAATTCTGTGTAGAAACCGTTTATCTGTTTATTCCACATTCTTTAGCCAAAACAGGGCGGTCTTGCTGCCATAAGACTCCCTCCTTCGGGTGCTTCTCATGCTAACCTTGCGGATCTCCATCCACAATATTTGCATAAGAGATAAGCGGACATCAGTGGTTTTAACCTCTTATGTGCAATTCTCAGAATGAAATATTAATTTTTTTTGCCTTAAACTACTCTTTTAATTCTAAATAATTGCTGCTCTAAATAACTGCACAGAGATATCTAGTGCATTGGATATTTCGGAGGGAACGTTAGTTCTTTCATAGTACTGATGCTTTCATGCATCCCTTATTTTTTCGAGTGTTTACTAGTGTGATTTGGTTTGAGATTTGAACACTGAAATGGTCTTGCCTACTTGTTGGTACCTGCACTTTGTGCCTAAGTTTCTACTGCAGATCTGGATAGTACAGTCAGTGGAGCCTAGTGAGTAATTAATTTCCCCCCCAAACCTGCCGATCATCTGAATTGCTCTCTCCTCTTTATTGCCTATAATGAGAAGTTCTCCATTGATTATAATGAGAGCTTAGACACTTATATGTAGACAGATACAGTTTGATGCCAATCTCAGGATGATTCCTATGATCCTAATGATTATTTTCTCCCCTTATCTGTAGACTGTGCTGCCTTTCAAAGCGTCTTAAAGTGGTTTTATTCTGCAAGAAGATACTTTCTGTGCCGAACAATTCAAATTGTGCTACAAAAAGACGAGGTCTTACACACATGTTGGTTTTGTTTGATGTTGGGTTTTTTGTTTTGTTTTGTTTTGTTTTTGTTTTTTTTTCCTAAGGGAAACTACCTGGTATCTGATGATGAGAAAGTTATAGTTAATTTTTTCTTGTGGCTTCTCCACTTGCTAGTTGTGGGAAATTTTCCATTGTTTCATATTTAATAATTCTGGATTCCATGCTCGTTTCCTTCACTGATCAGCAAATGTATCCATTGTACTGGCTCGGGTACTTATTTAACAATTTCCAAGCCATAAGGCTATCCAGCTCCTCTTTTAGCCTTTATCTTGAGCTTTCTGAACTTTACAAGAGCATAAATCATAGAGTCACTGGGTTCTCTAAACGCTCTCCTGTACTCACTTGACCTTATTCTATATTCTGAAAACTATCTCTTGGAGGATAACCTCAGTCTCTGACATGATACTGTCCTCTGCATGGAAAGTATCCTTCCAATGAAATTGAAGACTTGGGATGATTATAATGCATTAGAACATTTTCCCCTTAGATACTTTTTTTTTTCCTTAAGTTGGTATTTTCCGTGTACTTCATGAACAAGCTGCATGAGCAGCTTTCTAGTTTTTCCAACTTTCTAACTTTTGAAATCTCATTCTTTACTTCTGTTAGCTTGGCTTTTTTTTTTCTAAATATAATTTCAAAAGTATTTAAATTAGTAAATATCGCATTCGTTTTCATGCATATAATCTAGCAATCTGTTTTTACAGTACTCTCCCTTGTTTCTTTGAAGGATTGGTTTGAATTGGTAAACTGTTATTTGTCCTCTGCTTTATGAATCCTATAAATATTCTTGTAGATTTCAGAAACTTTATAATTTGATATATTCTGTTCAGATGTCTAGTGACCTCTATTTCAACATTGATTTTGTTGTTTGTTTTTTTTTTTACCTTCCATAGAATGTATTTTGACTTCCTCATGACTTTCTTTCATAAATCATGTTATATACTGTTTTGGACTGTTTCTCATTGCCTTTGTGCCATTTTCTGATTTACACATTTCAGCCTAACCTGATGATTTCCTTTGTTTATAAATGCTATCAAATGGCAATGCTGGGATTTCTAATACCTTGGGTTTATGGGGTTTTTATCTTAAATCCAGCTTCAATTCATAATTTAATCCCAAAATCACAAGATGAAAAATGACTGGCAACTTACAATGCTTGTAAGAATGTCATGTAACAGGTGGATTAAATTTGAAGAAACATGCATGTTCGTGCAATAGCCTTCAGTTTTATGTTAGCTTATCTTTTGACCTCAACTGTAATAATATAATCTAGTCACAGTAAGCTCATTGGCAATTCAGACATCAAAAATTGTTTGCTTATAGTATCAGAAAATGAAAGTTTTTTACTCTAAAAAAGTACTTTAGTCAAGCAAGAAACTCATATATATATTTCCTTATATATTTATATAAATATATATACATTTTCCAAATATTAATTTACATATTCAATTAATCAGACTGTATGTAACAAGGAAATTCTTTGGAAGACTTTATTTGGAGAAAACCACTTATGAAGAATGCTATAGCAAAATACTCAGACATGGCAAATCAAATAAAAAGAAGACCAAGTCCAAATTCAGCATTTTCCTACAGGTTTTTTTTTTTTTTTCAGGTTAGAGTGCATAATTCATGTGTAGGATTGGAAAATGTTGGTACCTGATAGAACAGGCTCCAAATGAGAAGCTGAACACATCCCTGTGTATCTGGGCTGCATTCCAGTTTTTTGACAATATAAGCACTTTTCACTTACACTAGCAACGCACCCCCACCCCCACCCACCCCCAGAATGAGTAGCGGGACCATTTAAGAAACATCCTTTACATGGTTCTGACACATATTCCAACCTCTTCTATTCATTGCCATTACCAACTTCTACCTCTGATTCAATTTCCTTTTTTATTATTATACTTGCAATTATAAAGCAGTGACAGGCATATGTCCAAATACTCAGAGGTCAGCTTCAGTTCAAATAAGCATCCAAAAGTGCAGATATTCATCTGATGTGAACTACCTACATATTAAGGCAGTTTCTGCAGCCCATTCTCTTTACCGGTTGATAGTAAAATTAAATTTCAGGGCTTAAAAATAAATTGCAGAGGTTTCATTTATTTTAGCACATACCAGCCAAAGCAGCAACTAAAATTCCAGGCCACCTGGCATAGAAAGTGTGTTGCGAGACTTTTTTTCTTTTCCTTTTTTCCACTGGTTCTTGGACTGAACTATTCTGGGTTATCTGTTGAAGTCTTCCTACTGTTGTGAAGCTAGAAGAATCAAAGATATCCAAAATGGTTTATTACCATAAGGCAAAAGTAATAGATAAAATAGAATATATGAAATAAAACTGTAATCTCTTGAAAACTAATGAAGAGTATTTAAAATTGTCTGAAATACTAAGTCCTTCGGAACAAAACTTCTAACAAGTTTTAGAATTTTCTTATCATAAATGACAAGGAAAACAAAAAATAGGGAAAATGCAAACAAAAAACTTTCTTCAACAGAAAACCTTCCAGTAGCCTTATTTTGGGCCAGATAAATTAAACAATATTTATGCTGGAAGTCTTGCGGGAAATTGACTTTGAAATCAATAGGTAACTTTAAAGATGTTTCTCATATAGCATTAATTTTGGTATGTAGTCAAGGTGTATTTCCTTAACAAACTGTTATCAGCTGCACTGTGCTTTTCTACCCATGCCTGTTGTAAGGTGATGCAGTTTATCATACATTTGAGCACAAGAGAATGCCTTGCATGACCTCACACTGACAGTTACAGTAGCTCGGCTGATGTGCTATACACTGTTTTATTGCTGTAAATCAGGCGTAGGGCCGAGCCCTCTGCCAGTGAAGTGTAGAAGTCTTGAAGGGGAAATTTTAGCACACCTTCTCATGGAATCTCTTAAAAATTAGTAATGAGAACAAAAGCTAACATCAGCCACAACCCCACGCCCCCAAACCTCATCCACATGCACACATGCACACCGTCTAAGCTCTTCAAATGTAAGAGTCTAGAAAGATGATCTCTTTCCATCAAGAATAATTTTACTGGGGCCACATGGGTGAAAAATGTTGATGTGCACAGTAATTTACATGAAAGCATATATACAGGACATCTTCCCTAAGTTCCAGCTCTGGATAAGGATGCAGGAGCTCATATCTTTATTTGATTAAGTTTACAGAGTGCTTTGAAGGGGAAGAGGGAGAGAACAAAAAAGAAATTTCAGCAGATAGAAATGTAACATAATTAAATAATTAAATTCCAGTCTTTGTTCTTAAGGACTTCTCTTGACCTTATCTAATGAAACTGAACTACATTCTTCTTGTTTACACGGTTGTTGTTAATACTGGTCTCAGGTAAGAGAAGGAAGGAGGTAGTATAATTGAAGATTTAATTTTTAACTGTATCATAATCCAGCGTTATAAAGCTCAACAACAGCAAAGTGGTTCCTTACATTTTAGAGTGCCTGATGTAAATAAGATCCCTGAGTGTGTGCAATCAATCTTGCCAAGGGCCAAAATGTTTTGCTGTTCTCAAGCTTGGTTTCCTTGTGAAGACTGAATAAGCTCAGCCCACATGCATTTAGAAACCAACTTGAATTTTAATTTTATTCTAATTGCTAATTGTGTCTGCTATGGTTATATGCCTGTAATTCCCACAAAGAAGCCCCTCAGCTTTTGCAGAAAGACTCTTCGGAGACTTTATAGGGTTATTGACTAAATCAGAAATGTGCAATCAAGTAAGGCAGACTTTCTATAATCAGCATATCTGAGGAAGAATTTATTCCATTGCCAGTTATCCAGGGAGGAGGAAAGGCACATCTACAAACTTTTCTGCAGGAGAAAGGCATTTTATAAGTGGTAGATGTTTGTAGGCTAACCCCTTTTATTTGACCATAGTTATTTACAGCCTGCTTTGTTCAAATTCCATTGTCACTGCTTACTTCATAACTCCATGGAAAGAAGAGTCATCTTAGTCTGTAAAGCAGAATTTTAAAGGAGAGAACCAGGGGAATTTAACTATTTTACATTCTCTTTATTTTAATGTCATAATATTTTATGTACAATATGAGAGGGAATTTTTCAGTGGTACTGAAAACCTAACTCCTTTTGTGATCCATTTATTTGCTTTGTCTGCCAATCTCAATACATTTCTATCTCACCCTGTTAAAAAAAAAAAAAAAAAAAGACACTTAAATATTAGAGGAAGGCTGTGTGATGTCTTCTGACCAGAGCTTCCATTGACCTCAGTGTGTGGAACTCTTCATTTTTTCTTCTTCTTACTTAGTTTAAAAAGAATAAAAACAATGTCAGAGCACTCTCAAAGTTATAACTGAGTTATACAGATTTGCTACTGGTGTCAAAGGGAAAACAATGTCCTAAGTTTGAGGGTTGAGTATGGAGCAGAAGTGACAGAAGAGTTTGTCAGTGGAGAACATTATATAGAGCTATTTAAAGGTTGTCCTCGACCTTTCCACCTCTTTTAAAGCCTCTTGAGAGCAATTTAAACTTTTCTTCTGCCAGTTGCCTACTGTCAGTTCCATATTTGTGTTTGTTCTCTCCATGCTATGGACGTAAGGTTTCAGAGCACATTATGGGGAGATCTTCCAAATCCTCTTTTAAACTCCTGTCTGAGAAAGAGCCCTCAGATTTAGCCAGGTCAACCTTGGCAGTTAAAGTTCACAGCAAGACTTTTGTTTCTTTGATCTCCTCTCCAGCCAACTTTTTACAGAGCGTGGATTGAAATCTAACCTAAATGAAGACAATAGAAATTTTATTATTGACACTGATGAGTCCACGATTTTAAACTTTTTATATAGGAGCTTCTATGCAAATAGGTATAGGTATCTAATAATGGTGAATTATATGTTCTAAGGCTGAATTTTTAGACTGTTTGTAAGCATATTTCTCATACCAAAAATGCTCTACCAACATGACTTTTGTCCATCTATGAAGTGTAATAAAGAGTACTATTTTCAACTCAGCTTTCAGGGAAAAATTATTAAATACTACAGGTGCTTACATGTGCAGACTTTTTCACTGCTCAAACCTCTTATGTATAATGCCAAAAAAAGTAGCACAAATAGGTAATGCCACAGAGACACTGTTAAATGGTTGGAAAGTTACTTATTGTATATTGAAGAATCCTACAGAATTCCTGATCTCTAACCTTAAACATAAAATACAGAAGTGGAGCAAGAAGTAAGTTACTAGAGGGAGTTGCATTCTTTGATCTCCTGTCTCTTAACCTTAACTTCAGCATCCTCATTTGAAAAGGAGAAGAAAAGCGTAAGTCAGTGCTGTACTCACAGATCAGGAAAAGCCCACAACAGGTTCATGTAGGCTGTCAGTGCTTACACCTGGTTAGTTTGGAGGTGTTACTGTATGTATTTCTGTGTGAAAATTGGTGTAATATGTGGAACATCAGTTTTTATTTCATGTCCAAGTGAGGTATCATCATTTAATACAAAGATGGAAAGTAGGGGCACTGCTCTGAAGCAATTTGGAAGGAGTTTCACAAATTCATCATGGGCAGAATAGCACCCTATTATTGCAAAATCTGCTTTTGCTAGTTGCTACTGTAACCATCCTTCTCTTGTAGTCTGAGCACAGTAAATACAATGATCACTGGTAATAGTTTGGAGTATTTGTTGACGTATTTAAGGTAACTGTACCTATCTCAGCTATTCTCTTTCAAAATACCGCTTCTGGCAATGCAAAGAGCTAACTGAAAAAACTTTTTTTCTTTATGCCTTCCTTTGAAGACAAAGACAGGGATTTGTTTGCTGCAGGATGGTAACCAGGAGCCTTTCAAAGTACGACTGCACTTAGCCAAAGATATTTTGATGATCCAGGAGCAGGATGTGATCTGTGTGTCTGGTGAGCCTTTCTATTCTGGTGTAAGTAGTTTTTCTTTTTTCTTTAAGATGTACTTTATACAAAGGAAAAAATACTCTGTGTGTGTGTGCGTGTGTGCGCGCGCACGCACACATGCATGTGTATGCATTTACTCCCCCAGTTTGATATTTCATTTTATACTGTTAACACTGTATATTTTAATGTATCATCTTTTGAGAACAAATCTGCACAATGCTCATCTAAGAAGCAGCAATAAGATAATGAATAAGTTGTATGCCTGACTACAGTATTGTTTCTCTGTTCCGTTGAATATTGGTGCCACTGAATGCAGTAGGAATGACACAAGCAGTGATTTTAGCAATGAATCCAGATACATCAACGTCCTTTGGTATCTCAGTATTGTCTGTGGAGCTGGTAAGACAGTTGATGGTTAACTGTTATGGCAGGGCTTTGCTGGTAGAAGAATTATTTGCTATCTTCTGTTGCTTTGATTGCTTCATATGGTAGCACACCAGCAGACTTCATGCATGTTGCCAGTCCATGCTGTGAGTGTCACTAGTTTTACCAGCACATCATGTTGATAAAGATGGACTTCAGCTGGAACAGTGTAATAGTGTGATCTTTGTAGTACTGGGTTAAATGATGTGTCAGATTTCTTATTTAAGAATAATACTGAATTTTGTGGATAAGAAACTGAGCTTTGTACACAATTACTTGGAAGATCAGTAAAATTGTATATGGAACAGTATTGTACACTTTGGAACTATTGTAATGCTAAGTTTTTATTTAATTGTAGAAGATAGCTAAGAAAAGTAATAGAAACCATTTACTATTCATTTAGATAGACATTTTTAGAGATACTGTAATTATATTTTGTAGAGATTTTTTAAGATTTATGGGAAACCTTCATAAACATTCTGCTCTCCCTTTGAGCTAAATAAAATTATCATAGGATTTCATGTTAAGTCATGTGAGGTATAGTAGAGTAGTATCTGATTATGCAAATGTTATGTGACTGCTATTATGTCTGTCTGTTTTATTAATTAATTGCTGCTGTTGCCACATCCCTGTATCTCTAAATACAAGTATAATAAAAAGACACAAAGCAGAAACCAGAAATAAATTGGTATAATATTAGCAGTGCTAACAGTGTGGAAGATTAATGGAAAATGTATAGGAGAATCCACCTCACTGTTATGAACATCTCAAGGTGAACGGTTTGGAGTTTTTCTCTGAAACAAGAGGAGCACACTGCCTACACTGTCTCCATACAGGCTAGGTTTATTTGCCTGGCAAATCTGACATTAGCTTTTGACAGTTTGATGCTGTACAAGTACAATTTACTAATACAGGTCTGTATGCTGTCTATGGAATAGAGATGCTCCTCTCACCAGTCAGACTGTACTGTTCCTCAGCATACAGGACGTCTAGCAGCCCAGAGAGAAAGAAAATATGAGTTCAAGCTCACTCTATACTTGTTCAATTAGCAACACACACTGTGGCACCTTACTTCACCAACCCCATTCCGGCATTATGTATTAAAAGATTTTATCACTCAAAAATATGACTTTCATTATTGTGCTGTAACATCTGTTACTTCTGCTGAGCTCGTTATTTAAATGTCTTCATGAAATGCATATTTTTTAAATTTTTTTTTTTTTTCAATTCACAGTAGGGCTTTCTCTTACAGTTTGGCCCTCTAGTTTTGCAACGGCACTGTAGAAAACAGTAGATGATTTGCTTCACCAATTACACTCCCCCATCTTATTTGCATATTCAATGCATAACTCCTTAACTAATTGATATTAGTGTGGTGATGAGGAGTTTCTTTTCTCTTGGAAGAGCCATTGTTAGGCTAGTGACTTTTGAGTACTGTACCCTCATTTCCTCTGGAATTAAGACTAGGTCTTGAATCGGTAGGTTCATTCAGCTAAGGTTGATCGGCATTCACAGACAGCTAACTGTCCTTTTGTCACAGGTCATTTGTATCGTCTGGAATCATATGCTTTGATTGTATAGCATGATCAGACAAGTCCCACAGACTTCCTATTTTTTGCATTTTTTTCCTCATTTTTATTCCTGATCTATTAGGTTTCTTTTTTGTTTGATTGATAGTTTTTCTTAGCTTTTACTTTGCTTGGTTGATTTTGTTTTGTTCTTTCTGTCATTCTAGATGACGGACCACATCTATTTTTCTTTACATGCATTCTGCAAAGCAAGAGCAAGTATTTTCATTAGCAACTGACATTGAATGCCTTGTAGAATAAACTTTAAAGAACAAAATTTGTAACTGAGGAACAATAGCGTTGATAAATTTTACATATCTAGCTAGTTCTTTTTAATCCTTTTCAATAAATAATCTTCAAATAATTTGATTATAAGGTTTTACTTAATCACTTCTCCACTGTTAAGGAACCAAAGGCTATGACTATGTTTCTAGTTCAGAACAGTGTCTCTTCTGTTTGTTGGGTTTGAATCAATTTGCATGCTCCTCTGTGTAGGCCAGACTTTAAACAGGCACTTAACGTTCCAGCGGTATCCTGATCTGCATCCTGTGGAATAATCTAAATGAAAGCAATGGCTCCTTAGGAATGAGGTGCTGCTTAATGTGAGTGCATAGGATAAAGACCTAGTTCTTAATTTAGAACACGTCCTTTCTGGTGGAATACAGTTCTAGTTTCTCAAAATTAAAGAGGTGAAAGGAACCTTGTTTCTTCTTTCATTGTATACAGTTTGGAGTAAGAAAATAAAATACATAACAGATTATAAGCAACATAAACAGTGTTAAACACTAAAAAGGAAAGCATCTGTTTCTTTAGTAGGCTGAACAAAATGATAGTGTTAGTGAAGGTCCTGCAGCAATTGTACCTGTAGCAATTCCTAAGCGAATAAAGCTTCAAAGATCATTCAAACAATCACGGATTAGATGTAAATTTGAGCATCAGTTGCATCAATTATTACAGAGATTTCTTTATGTGTGCAAGAAGAAAAACTTACTTTCCAAGAGATAGAAACCTAGTGAGTACTGCATTATGCCACTAGTGGATATCTGATGTAGTCTTGAAATACAGTGTGAATGACCAAAAAGTGAGATGAGGACATTTTGTGAAATACAAAGCCTTGAAGGCAGTGTCTTTACTAATCCAACTTAAATCCTTGACTGTAGAAAGGCTTTAGGATATGGCAAGTGTGTGCCTGAGTCAGAATATCTTTTGTTCTGAAGATATCCATGAGTCTCTCTGTGGGAAAATTGGGAGGTAAGATCGGTGCCTGTTGGGTCAGGTACACTTTTTTCTCCCCTAAAGTACTAGACCCTCACAAAATATTTTTTCATAATTGTGGTATTGCCACCAGACAGCTTTTTTATACTTATAATCATCATAAATCTCCATGACAGTTACTTGTGGTACAGTACAGTTAGGATTTTTATTCTTAATCTGAAAAAGGAGTGCCCTGAAAACAACTGAACTAAACCATGTAGGAACTTCATCAGTATTGATGGCAGAAGTATAGAAGATTTTTATTTTATATTTTCTTTTAAACATATTTCTTCAATTACATGAAATTATACTCACAAAAGTTTGCTATATGGTGTTCCAGATGACAATGTGCAATAAGGCAACTCCCAGTCTTTTTAGACGTATATATCAATAGACTGGACTAACAAGGATAGCCTGATACTGACCTTGCTGAAAATTATGATGGGAAGAGGGATAGGCTAAGATATGGCGTGTCTGATCTGAAATATGACACTTCAGTAGATGTATTCCTAGGAAAGGTTTTAATCTTTGTAATTCTGGAATAAAATTTTTTATTTTAGAGTTAATCCTCACAATTTCTATCACCTTTCATGAACATCTGAAATTCAAGTAAAAGGATTATTGTGTTTTATCAAGAAAAGTAGTTTATCTGTCTAGAGAGATGTCTTTTTTCTTTTTTTCTTTGATAGATTTTATTTGTTTGCTAATCATACTCAGAAATTTTTCTAATAGAGTATATGTACATTTGAGATCCATAAACCAAGGATATGGCAATGTACCATCTGACAAGATGGATGATCAGAATTAGCTACTGATTTTTTAAAACACTGAAAGTAAACTGTGAGCAGCTGGCAATTTGCTAAGTTCAGCTACCAGGACAGTGTGCATTTTAACATAATTTTCTTCAAGGTTCTGTTAAAGAGTCATAGGTTTTCCAAAATACTGTTGACTCACCTGATGATAAGATACAGATAATTCTCATTTCTTTTGAATGTAATTCTATGCTGCTATGTAGCAATGCCTTACTTAATTAAGCATTAATAATTTCTTTTAGCATTTTTTTTAATTAAGGATATTTTTGGGAGATTGATGTGAAGATCACTCATAATTTCAATACTATTAAAGGTGAATGAACATTTTTGTGAATTTATAGAGCAACAGCTCTTGGAGTACTATGGCATTTGTCCAAGGATTTAACTGAGGTTGATACAAATATATCTGAATGTAACCTATGGACTGTAATTGGTTTTTTGATAGATAAAAAGCCTTCATCAAAAAGCACCTTTTACAATGTCAGAAAGTAACACTGACTTAAATTGTTGAGCTGTAGCCAGACCTGATTTCTGACCTCATTAATTGCACACTAATTCTTATTTTTCTTGTAAAGATAAGAACATATTATATCTCACTTCTAAAATTGTCGTTTTGCTATTGTGAAATCAACTGTGTTGAAAAGTTTATAACTCTATACAAAGCCCATATGGTATTAGGAAAAAAAAATAAGTTGCATTAATGATAGTTCTTCAACTTAAAAACTTTGTGCAATAGCACGTTTTTAATGATGTTTTTTATTTAAATGATAAAAGAATTGTTAATTTTTAAATATATGTTTCAATTCAGAACATATCACTTAACTGTGACTTGCCTGAGCAGTCAGATGCAATTATTACATTTTCCTTACTTGCACGTTTTAGAGTTTTGGAGACTTCCTAAGAATGAATTTTAAATCTGTTACCTTGGATCATTCTTATTGAGAGTTTAAAATTTTAAAATATTAAAATATTTTAGTGTATGTAAAATAAGTTCAAGTAACATTAGTAATGTTAATGAGTAAAAAAATGAGTGAAAAAAGTTAAAAGCTTAAAATAGTAAACATGTTTTTGATTATTTTTCTGTATTGTATTTATTTTAGTATTTATTTACTATTTTGATTCTTATGTGTGATTGAATAGTATGAACGGTGCCAAAGTGAAAATCCCTGTCCTGGAGAGAATTGCAAATATGTGAACAGATAGGTCACCTTTCAAGCACTTTCCATTCTTGTTACCGTCACAAAGCTACCAGTAAGAATGGCGATTTTTATTTTTTTTTTATCATGTTGGTATGTGTCAGCTGTTCAGTGGAGTGAATCCATTTCTTCACAGAAGTCGTCAAATATCTATCAGATGGTGGTAACTTTTTTTTCTCCTGCCAATCTGGACAGCTTTTAAGTGACAACCTAGAACTGACAGATGTAAATATGATTATTTAGGGACAACTTAAGCCAGCTTATTTTTCTGCAGCTACTATAATACAAAGAGCATAGAAATCTACTGAGGTTCAAACACAGGACTGAATGGAATACACTGTGATTTGTAAAGCCAAATTTGGCTTTTTCTCATTGGAAGAAGACTTTTTCCCCCACAGAAAAGAAAAATCTTGCAAACCAGAATACAGTTGGAGAACCCAAAGCGTTGATCGATGGCAGTATATGATGTGAGGCAGTGGCTGGAAACTACAGCTATCATGGAACTACAGAGCCTGTTTGTTACCAAGCATGGTGGGAATTCAGAACTATACTGACTTTGGGTTTGTGGGTTTTTTCTCTTTTATTTCTATGTTAAGAAATGGAGTCCTTTTGAAATAAATCAATCCTAGGAGTAAAATTTTTATAAGGAGACACTTAGGCAAATTTTTCTGCTTTTAGGCATGTGCTGTAGGACAGGGAACATTTTGAAGGGAGAACAAGTGAAGGGTCGAGTGCTCTTGCTCGTTCCAGTCAGTGATAACAGTCTACACAACACAGCTGTGTTTACTGTCCTCAGCCTCCAGCACGGCTGCAGAAGAAGGAGGATTTCCAACCAACCAGGCATTCTGCCACCATCCCTTACTGCCGACCTTCTCCAGTTGTATGAGAACTGAATAAGGAGGCAAGCTTCGAATGTCCCATGACAGAAGTTGTTAGCAGATGAGCAAGTCTGCTGGCCAACCTTGTTAACACTATTAATTCAAACTGGAAACGTGACTGACCTGTGTCCTGTGTCCTTTACACTCATAATGAGTGTAAGGTTTGACTGCTCATGGCAATTAACCTAAAGAAATGCCAGTAAGAGAGAGCAAAGCATTACCAAAAAGAGGATATAAAATCTCCCTTCTTGAAAATGTATGAAATAATTCAATGGAGAAAAAAAATTCTTATTGCATTTTCCTATTTCAAAATGTAGTGGGATAACTAATAGCTGATAAACTACATGAGAGCATGTCCTCAAAGATATTATGGCATCAAGCATTAACAAGTTAATCTATGAAGTTGCTGCTAATGTATTAATTATATCTTTATAGATCATTATTACATTTTAAAAATTATATTCTTACATTTTCCTCCTTTTTTCCCCTACATTTTTCCATGTCACTGTGCTATTGTAGATTCCTATCCGTGTCTATTCCTCTTTTCCCACCTACTGTTTTGTTCTGCACCCATTCAGCTTCTTTCCACGTTCTTCCATATGTACATTTCCTTAGTGTCTGTTCTATCCAGTGTGAAAAGAGACGTCCTGTTTTCTGTCTGGACTTAGATTAATTCTTCATACCCTTACTCTTGTAAGATGAATAATCAGACACACCAGTGTCACAAACTGAAAATGTAATATTTATATCCTAGTAAAAAAGTTGAGTAGTGGAATACTGAAGTTTCATATGCTTTTAACTCAGTTTTATTGAGAGTTTTGAAGTTTCTTTGTCCTTTTGTTCAACTGTTATTTGATTACTTTCAGAGAGACAGATTATTAGATCACATTTACTGGTTTATATTATACAGAATAAATAATATGCAAGTATTACTAATTCATTGTTATTGTTAAGAGTCAGTTAAGCAATTATAAACTTTATTTTACATCACATACCAGTCAGTATATAATATTTGAATCTTTATTGTGTTCTAAGATTTAACTGTTAAAAATAACAGTTAATGATTATATAGGATTCTGTGTTTTCCTTTCCTGACTATTTATTGTGACTGTGTGCTCACAAGGTCATTCTTCACTTCTAATCTCATTTAGGATGATGTCTGTGATCTCAAGAAAATGATACGGATTTTAAGGAGCAATTTTAATACCTTGTTAATGAAAGCCTAAAACCCATAGCTTCTGTTTCACTGCATAGCTCTGAGGAAGAATATTTTTGTCAAAACTTTTACCTCTCCTTTCCAGTCAATGAACATATGCGTGGATGAAGAATTTTCTGACTTAAAGGCATGGAAAATGCTGACAGCTTGGCAGCAGCTTTGAGTTTTTCAATAAAATGATAACTATTTTTGTTCTGTTCCAAGAAGTAGCTTCTAAAACACTGCTCTGAATCTTGCATTTTAGGATCCTAGGAGCTCTAACTTTCCCTTTCTTTGGTGTGATGTATATAACAAATATGATAATGGAATTACAAGCTCACAGGACATTTTGTGTAGGCTGCAACTTCAACCTGGAACAGAATAAATGGTCAATCAGGCTACTTAGAGCACTTCTTTACTGGTACAAAATGTGTTACCTTCTAGAGTTGTCACCATATTTTATCTATTAGACCAGTGAAAAGCATTTTATTACTGTTGTTGTTCATTTGAAATGCTAATTAAAGGCATGAGAACAAAATAATTTGCTTCAGTTTGCTAATCAAACTTCTTAATTAATATATAAAATATTATTTTACATAAAAATATAGTACTTTGCAGACAAGATTTATTCTGTTCACCTTGGTTGAAGATGGCACTGAAAAATGAAGCTTTGTTTGGATTTTTTGTGAGTTACATACAAAAAGTCACATACGTAAATACTAGAATGTATTGACTACAGTGTACAAATCAAGCTTCTCTTCTTAACTAGATGGTCAGCACAAGCTGGAGCTGGAAATGAGGTGGAGTTAACATGAAAAATACAGCTACCAGTGAAGCCACATCTGAGTTTTCCATGTTCATTTGTGTAAACTCAGCTTAGACCACACATCAGACTGTGGCCTATATTGGTTTATCCTGAATATATTGTCTGTAATGTTACCTGTGGCTGAAACCTCCTGGCAGACAAAAGGTTTTCTAAGTGCATTTTGTAGCCTAAAATGAAATAACTTTGTGGACTGTAACCAAGTTACAGTTTTTTCCTTTCTGTATATGAAGTAAGGAGGAAAAAGTAGCTCTGTGGAGATTTAATCCTCTGTCACTGGTATTTTTCTGATGAGAGACTTATTCAAATCTGACGATGGCAATCTATGCTGATTGCGCTGAAATATATGAACATGTATAGATAAAATATATATGCAGACTTATGCTATGCAATACATATAATGAAATGAGTACAAAATCTAGATCATTAGGGCATTAAAAACCCTGTATGTTCCATATATTTGTATCTAGACATATCATATATCTGCTACTAAGATTTTTAACTGCTAAACAAATTGACTAATTTTAAATGATCTTTGGGAATAAAGTCAACAAGACAGACTAGGAAAAAAAAAATTGTAAATGTTCATGTCTAAGACAGATACTAGCCTACAGTTTTTACAGAAAAAAATTAGGATGAGCCATAAAAGGAAAAAAATGGGGAGCTTTAAGTAATTCCATCTGTAACAACACCCTTTAAATCATTGATTACTATTTTTAAACCATAGCTCCGAGGTCAACAGGGGCTGGGTTTATATTAGTTTTTTATTTTGGATTATGACTGTGCTTTGAAATGAATTTCTGGATCATGTGAACTTATCATGCTTTGGTTCACATCATGGAGTGGTCTTGGAGTAGACAAGCTGCATTCCTTTTGGATGAAACTAAATTGGAAAATGTGCTACAGGAGTGCAGCTTATGTATTTCAGCATGCAGTGCTCAATCTGCATATGGGACCAATTTAGGACTAGTCCAAGTTAAGACCTCTGAAATACATGTGTTGTGGACTAACTGTTAAACTCTACAGTTCTGTTCTTATTGCACTGCATTACCTGCTAGTGTACATGTAGCCAGTATGGTATGAATTGAATAAATGAAGTTTTGTCTGAGACAGGATTTCTGCTTTTCTTCCAGACTTTGTCTTTTTCCCTTGCAGCATAGGTTTCATGGGATTTTCACATTCAGGAACTCACAAGTTTATTAAAACAAGAAAAAACAATGTAGGATGTTAGCACAGAAACACCTTATTGAAGTATGAATATAGATGCTATGGCAGAAAACATTAAATCTTACAAAACTTGATTTTTTTTTATTTGTTTTTTTCCCAGGAAAGAACAGTAACAATTAGAAGACAGACTGTAGGAGGATTTGGATTAAGTATAAAGGTAAGATGATTTTTTTTTGGTCTATTATTCCACATTAAACAAAAAGTGTCCTTGTATACAGTTAATATAACTTTTAATGAGGAAAAACTGTATTTTAGAGGACTAGAAACAATACAGCAAACATATTCTAGGATGTTAGATACTGTCACAATGGGCAACCAGCAACTACACTGCCCTGTGGAATGGAAGGCAATGGAAAGATCATCCCCTTAAGATTCAAGCTGAGCAATACTGTAATAAGGTTTGATATGAGAGTTGAAAAGCCCAACTGCACAGACTCTACTTTTGTTCAACAGCACTCTTATTTAAGTGGTTGTTAAAGAATGCTAAATTACAGTGGCAGGCACATGGAACAGCCAATAAGTTACTCATCAATTCTCCTTCAAAGAATATCACATTAATTCACTGCAATTCATTAGTAGGACAGAAAGTGTTATTCCTTTATCATATTGTTGTTTTGCTGTAGATCAAGCAATAGCAGCAATTTATCATGTTACCATATTTTTGCTTTCTTCAGTAAGATTTAAGAACATATGTAAATGTACATGATCCTTTCTGAGGGAGGAACGGATGAGGGAGGGAAAAGAGTTAATAATTTTTGTCATCATAACCTTTCTGTACATCTATATTGCTATGATTTTGAAAACCTTACCTTAGCTTTGAATCTCAGTGTAGACAACACAACTTTAATTTTATCTTCTAAGCACAGCAGTCCTCAGCTTCAAGATAGCAATGGAAAAACTGAAGTGTACTTCACATGAATGCAAAGAGGCTTAAATTATGCATATAAAGTGAGAGTATAGACTTTCCTGTGATCATCTGGTAGCACTGACCTTATAAGAAGTGACGCAGAAGAGGGATTGATGTGCATTTGTGTTGTCATTGATAAGAATATTGCTGAATAGAAATACTAGTTCTTAAAATATGTCTTGGTACACTTGCTGTTATCTTGTTGACCCACTGAAGTCCTTTATTCAAGGAAAACTAATTGCTATTTTGTGGCTAAAGTTTCTCATTAGTTTAGTCAACAGCCCACAAGTTATTTTCCTGCAGTGTCATTATAGATTACAGTTCACTGTATAATGATGAACCAATGTATGTCAGTGTAAAATCAACTATATGGGTGAATGAGGTTTTATTTAGCTGGTGCTAAGAAATAACTGGTTACAGTGAGGACTTTTGAGGTTTGGAAAGCAAATCTCATATAAAGTAAAATTATTTTTTTAGTTATATATTTTAATGTGTTATCCTTTAGAATTAAAATTGCTGACAAGGTGAAGATCACATTATTTAAGTATCATTATTTAAGTACATTATATTAAAAAATATCATTGAGAAATATAAATTAAATACTGAGGGTGCAGATGGTCTTTCTTAAATTAGTAGAGCAAGATATTCTTAATTTTTTTGAGCAAGATATCCATTGTTCTGAAAAAAAATTCTTGGAAGTTGCAAAAGTATTTAAAAGTGCCAAAATAGATTGTGAATTCAGCCTAGAAGGGTTTTTTTTAATTTTTTTTTTTAAATAAGATCAACTATATCAAGTGTATTAGAAGCAACTGCAATTGAATTTACAAATAAAGGCTTTAAATTAAACTTTTGTTTAAAACTATTTTCTTGGTTTATTTCATTGCATAGATATATTGATAAAAATTAATCCAAGTAGTTGAAAGGTGAAGCTACATAAATTCAGGCATGGATAGACAATTTCTTTTAAATTTTTGGAATAACTAATAATCAGATGATGGAATCTCTTCAACAGATGTCACTTAGTACAAAAGAGATCTCTTTCAACAAAGGAAAGTCAAACTTACTTGGATGGTATAGATTAGATAATGAAAATGGTGAGAAGAATTCTATGGTCTAGGATATTCTGTTGATGTGTATCAGGCAATATGAGTTATTTTTTTTAAGTTATTTATTTAAAAAAAATCAATGAACGTGGGATCTATTTTACTCAATCGCTTTATCAGTAATCCTACATTCTCAAGAAGAACGATTGACAAGCAACTGGGTAGCCAAGACAATCTAAAACAAATTAGTAATTGAGCTAGTAGTAAGAAACAGCTTAGAACTGGAACTTAAAGTAATGCTTTTTTGCAGTTTTTAGGCAAAGTTTATGAAGACTCCTGGAAATGGATTTTTTAGGTATTCCTTGAAATGTCAATGTCAGTTCCAAATATTGTGAAAAGTGCCAGCTTTCTGTTTTAAAAGGTACTATTCAGTCATGATATGCTTCCTCTTGCAGATGAATATCAGTTCATTACTTTTTTTTTTTTACTTTTTTTTTTTGTTTTGTTTTGGAAGATTCCTGAACTTTAATAAAGGAGTTATATTTATTATTAGTTTTAAACAGAAAAGTAATTATTTTGTAATAATGCCTTAAAGTAGAGATCTACAAGTCACTCTGTAGGAGTTCCTCCTTGTTTCAGTAGCTCTATCTCCCACAACCTCATGTACTGCAGTAGTTCCTGTTCTCTTGCTACTCTCAGATTATTTAAAGATGTGAGCTATCTGAAGACTTATTTCTGGTAGTGGTGTATATCAGAGGATGCAGTTTATCTAGGATGTGAAGTTACATCAATACATTGATTAATGAACCTCACTTTAAAATATTTGCTGGTGTTTTGATATTAATTTTTCTAGTTTTGACATTGAGCTCTAGGGTATTATCATGTCTTTTTTTCCCCTGCTAATTAAAACACCCATTTGTTATCAAGTCACCTTTTAACTGTCTGTGGAGTAAATTTGGAAGTGTCTTATACCACCTTAAGAATTGTGGACCCTTGGAATTTCTTTTTTTCCCTGACAAGCAGAAGGTCAAAATGTTAATAATTCCAAAATGAAACTGTCCAGTTATCTTTTGGTGACTTGTTTATGAACAGAACTCATCTTTTCTGTTATAACCTAGATGCTCCAACTGTATCTATAAAAATCAGAGATTCAGCTAAATACTTTAAAAAACTGCTTATGGGATTGATTTTTACACAAGATCCCAACTTAAACTCTTTAAAAAATTGCTTATAATCCACTCTTTGCAGGTTTGAAAGAACAAAAGAAAAAATAATCCTGTTTTGTGTTTTACTATACTTCATTTTACTGAAGTTAATGGTAAAAGTCTGATTGAATTTGAAGCAGAACTGATCTGCTTTACACTCTTCAGAAGGAATTGTTTTCTAATTTCTGAAGACCCTTTAGAATCCTAAGTAGTAAACCTCTGTGTGTGAAGGAATAGCCATGGAGTTAGATGTAGAAATTGATAAGTGTAGTGTAATATTTCAGACATTCATCACATCTCTGACAAGCTTGAGATGCAGAGATTTGACACAAGAAGCTGTTAAGTTATGACTTCTGAAAGAACATCATGTTTCTCAATAATTGGAGTGTAATGTTCTTGTGGAGATGGGCCATAAAGTTGATAGTTCATTAAATAAATTAAGGATTGCAGTTACAATCTGAGTCCTGGCTACCAGAACTCGGTACATTGCAGTTTTCCTGCCTCTGTTTTGATAATTCTTTTTAAATGATGAACAGCATCGCAGATCTGCTGAGATTCAGTTTGACTTTTCAAAGTTTGACTGAATCAAAAAATCTGTAAAGCAAGCATGTGCACCTGTCCTGCTCACACTTGTGTACATACTTAGATGATTCCCTTCCTCTTCATGCATTCTTTCATATTTTTTATTAGCACATTTTCTCTGCATTTAAAATTGAAACAATAAAAAAATAAAAAGGCTAGAAAGTTTTCATTAATAGATGAATCATCTAACTTTTAGTTTAAAAAATATATTTGCATCTTTAAAGGCTTGTGTACTTGTGGAAATTGTTGAATGCATTTTGGTAGTGGCATTTTGCTTTGAAGTATGCTATTCCATTGACAAAAAAGTTTAAAAGTACCAATTAGCATTGGCACATTATTGTCCATATTGTTTAATTGCTAGTATGATTCTTGGCAGAATTTTGGCTTACACCAACTAGTCTTCTCTAAGACAGTCCATGATCACAGTTCAGAGCTTTACATGGACTGCTTCCAATAGACACATATAAAGTCACCCTTTATTAGTTGGGAAGATAATTTATCCGCATAGACATGAGCCATATTGTGCCAGTAGAACTTAAAGCTAAAACAAACAGGGCAATTTTTGTTAGTGAAATAAATGTTGGCTTTTAGTATGAAATAAAAATGTCCCCTACATTGTCTAACTCTGAGAATGCTAAAATCCAACAATTGATCTAATTTTTATAGACTCTTTCTGTCTGTTTAGAAAAACAAAACAGTAATTTTTTTATTATACTTGGAACCAAACACAAAACCAGCATTTGTCAATAAAAGTTACTAGTTTCAGTTCCCCTATTTTTCATATGACTAAAACTTCAGAAAAAAACCTCATCCATAAAACCTGGGAGAATAAAAAACTCTTTAGAACTCTATCATGAGACACTTTGAAAGGAGGTGTGGGTGACCTCCCACCAGTAATGGCCAGCATTCAGGACAGTGAGCTTCAAACAGCTGCCAGGGATCAGGACCACCTCTGCAGGTGGGCAGCTACCTTTATTCCAGGCTCGTCCTTACCTCATTAAGGAAAAAGGACAAAGAAAATTTTCATTACAAAGATGGGTGTTACAGTCTGGTAGAGGTCTGAGCCCTTAAGAATTCAACACCATTACTTGACATGTTTTTGTTCCCTCCTTTGGTCTGAGGTTGTAACTACATGTCCGCAGTAGAGGCAGGGAAACTTTAAAACAATGGAAAAGTGGCCATTGTTCCCAGAAGTTTCTCAACTAGAGTATCTCCTGAGACTATAAAACCAGAATTTAGATATGCACATGCATTTTCTTCTACAGGACAGAGAATCAAGCTTGGAGGATGCAGGATGAAAGGCTGCAGTGTCAATCTGAAGTAGTATTCAACATGTGCTTGCAAGAATATATGAAGCTTTTTTTAGCTTGCTGCAAATTGTTGATGATGACTGAATATAGATAGGTGGTCAACTATTTTCTCTTTCCCATTTTGAATTTTTGTTTCTTGGAATAGCAGGCAACACCTCCTATGACTAAGTTAAAAGGCAGACTGGGCAGACTGGGATGCAGTGAGAGGAGGTAATTTTCTTCAGTAGGCTGTTTCTTCAAGTCTGCAGTGTAAATGGATGTAGATAGATATAGTGAGTGAGAGAGGAATAATCATAGTGTGTGCATTGCAGGCTGGCGTAGTAATAACAGTAATTTCCCTCTTTACTGGAGACCTGAGTCTAAGGAGGGAGAGAGGGAGGCCATTTTATTGAGAGAAAAGGACCTGTGGTAGCTATGCTGAACTTTAAACCCTCCACTCCTTTGCCGAGCTTCAAATGTCCTGGATAGTGCAATCTCTGTGTAACATTGGAGGCTTAGGAAAGCACAATTGCTTTTCTGTTTGATTTAAAAACTTGGAAGAAAATAAATGTGCATGTGACTAAGAAAAAATCTGGAGGGTGTAGGTTAACTCTTATAAATTTAGTGAGCTTGAACTGGTTATCTTAAGTGAAGCCAACTTTTACTGTTGCTGTTCCTCTGGAGAAAATAATTGAAAGATATTAAACAAATTTTAATAGTACAATTCATTTAGTCTAAATAAATCTCTAAGCCTGACTGAAGTCAAGGTAGCCTTATGGTCTTTGTGGAGCAAATACTCACTCCACGCTACAAATATCAATTCTGTGCACAAAGATGCTCACTCACGCAATGCCAATAGAACTTTTCTTTCTCAATGTTTTTAGGACCATTTGCATCAATAGCCACTAGCAGAAGGAATTTTAATTGTATTTAAAATTCTATGGTTTCACAGGAAATTAATCTTTATTCCATGACAGAAATAGCTGTTGAGTGCAGGAGTCTGTTCAGTTTCAAACAATTGTTTACTGCATGAAGAAGGGATATGTACAGTTCCTTAGACCATCAAAATACCTATGTCAGTCCTTTCCACACCTTGACACTGGATGCCTGGACCTAAGAAAGCCATTGTTCCCAAAGAAAAATCTAGCTGCTGAAGAGTAAGCAAATCCTTAACCAGGATTCCTAGTCAAAATGACAGTGTGGCAGATTGCAATTTCTGATTATCTGAATTTGTACAGGTTACATACATGCTTCCACTTTGATGTAAAACAGGAAAAATATTTGTGTCTCTGTATATTTGCCTTTCTCTTCTTTTGAGTTTCCTTTTTATTTAAGGTTTCTTTTTAATACTTTATTCTTAAGCACCATGAATGTTTCCAGTCCCAACAGGATAAATTGAATGAAGCAACAGCATTGAATTGCTGTCGAACTGTTGAATTACTGTCCATCTTTCCTTTATTTCCCCCATTTATTGAACACCTGCTGTTCCATTTCTTAAAGCTTCTTTTTCTGTTCCTTGTTACTTATCCCACTGCTTTGCTCACTCTTTGTGATTGTGTGGCTGCTTTTGAGATGAAAAGTCCAAACTTACTTTTCTTGGGCTTTTGTTTACTTGTTTCCTGCCAACATGAAAACTAAGTGGTCACAGTGTGGCTGCCATTGTCGTGTGATGGCCATTTTGCTTTTGTAGGACACGGTTTCATACATTAAGCTCTCTAGAATTCACAGAAACTAATGTCAATTTTCCTCAAGTCTTGAGCTGATCACGGCAACTGAGAACTCCTTTATGAGAGACAATAAGGAATTAATCCGAATCAACTATTTATTTAAAAAAATAAATAAATAAAAAGAGGACATGTACAATCAGTTATTTTCTGAGTCTGTCTGAAAACTGCAGTTAGAGAAAGGGTAAAATATAATTTTAAGTAAAAAAATATTTCCAGTGACTGATGAGATTGCCATTTATTCTGTTTTCAGGGTGGAGCAGAACATAATATTCCAGTGGTCATTTCTAAGATTTCCAAAGAACAAAGAGGTGGGTGTCAGATTAGTACACAGTGTTTTGATGTGCTCCTTAAAGCAAGGTGTGTTAAACCTTGACATTCTTTAGGGTTAAATAAATACTATTGATGTACCATTTATCTCTCCATGCCCTTATGATCTCTCTCTTCCTCAGAATTATTTTCTGAAAATACACAGAATGCATATTTGGAATATTTTGTAAACACTCATCAATTTTTATTTTTTTTTTAAGTTCTTGTAAAACATTATTTTTAAGGAGAGAAATAGGAAGGTATTTAGAGAATGAAAGTATTTTTAAAAATTAACAAAATTTAATGATTTTATGTCTTTTATCTCCAAATGGTTATTGCCAGGAAACTGTAGCAAATCAAATGTTTGGCCATTAAAACATGGTAACACAAGAAGAGAATGCATGTCTTTCTATACTGGTTAGTAGGATAATGCCCAGACAGGGGTGGGTCATGGCAGAACCTGGGTAATAAGCCTATGTTATTTCAGCATTGGATGCTGTGCTGTGTAAGCTTTTGCAGCAGCTCATACACAGCAAAACTGGTACTGCATAAGGCTTTAACCATACTTATTTTTAGTGCATGCAGAGCTAGTGCTGAGTCCCTGTATTGGTTTTAACTCGCAAAGTTTTGAAATTACTGGAATGATATAGTATGTGCTAGGAAGATGGATAATGCTTAAAGAGCTCATGAAGTGCGCAGCGATGAGAGATGAAGTCTGTGAATCAATAGTAGTACAGTGTATATACTGTGTATATTTGTGTGCATTTGTGTAAGGTCAGAAACGTAAACTTGGAAGCATTTCCCTCCATCTGTAATGCCATAGTTCTAGGATGCTGCTTCTGCACAATTAAAATGGGACAGCATAAAAAAATCTCCTATTCACCCACACAGATAAAGAAAGGTACAGAGGAATCAACATATTGAGAACGGAAAGCCAACTCTGAAAGGCAGATGTGAAAGTTGTATGTAGGCAGGCTATGGAGTAGCATGGAATGAGCCCCTAAGGAAGGCAATAAGTTTAAACTTAAGTTATACTTGTGACTCTGTTCTTTTCAGTATACATATAAGTATGTAATACATAACATGACGTATATTACCTACACTAGCTATTAAAATGCTATTAAGGACTGCTGGAAAAATAAGAAATGTAAACTTAAGTTTAACCGAGCACACAAAAGTGCACCTTGTTTTCTTCTATGTTTGTCGTTACTTTTTCGCTGCAGTAGCTGATGCATTATTTCTGACCTCAATACCTAGCTGAGATATAATCTACATTACTACTTTCACTAAAAATACTGCTGATTTTTAGAGAGCTAGTTTTGAGGGACATCTCTTGTGTAGGAGCCTACTGTCTTGTAGTGTAGAAAGTGTCATGCCATGTGTCTGTACCAGGGATCTTTGATACAGAAAATGCTGTTTGACCCAGAGCCTGTACCTCAAAGCTCTGCAGGCTGCTTCTGCCATCCTCCCAATTGACTCCAGCTCTTTCTGTGGACCTTTAAAGACTAATGTGACATTTAATGCAATATTTAAAACCAGTGATGCACACAAGGTGCTTAGGCTAGCGCTTTAGGTCATATATGAAGTGTTAGAAGAAGAATATTGAGATATGAATTTATTTCAGAAAAAAAGATAATAAATCACAATGTTTATCCTCCAATAATTTAAGCATCCTTTGTTACATCTAGGTAATAAGACCAGTCCTTCAAACATGTACCTGAGTATCAGAATTTATGTCAGTATTGATTCCAGTTTTACAACTCATGCAAATAGGTAGTTTTTTGGCCAAGTCCAATTCTAGTCTTTTCTAGACAGTGTCTACTGTGATGTTTTGGAATACTATGGATAAATAATGCCATATAGTCTGTTAACATTCCTTAGTTCTCGTGTTAGGGATTATTTATTTCTTTATGGACACTTAAATAATTTTTGTTGTATTTCTTGTGTATTGATAAAGTGTATTTGCATTAGATAGCTCTGTAACACAACACAATATTTAAAAAATTCAATTGCAGAATTAGATTTCGTGATTTATAGATTTGTTTTAAAAATCAAAGTCAGTTTGGCTGGTGATTTTGTACAATATATCGATTGTCTGATTCTTCAGCATGTAAAGTGTTATTCAGCATAATTATTCCACTGATCAAAGATGCATGCTTTCAAGTATCTTTGATAAAAGCTTACAAGTTAAATTTGTTCTTCATAAGTAGCTCTGGAGGCTCCATGTTGCTTTTTCCTCAGGGTTTGTAAGCAATGATTTCTCACAGCCAAATAGGACCTAGTCCTGCAGTCACTTTCTGTTCAAAAAAGCATGCCATACCTCACCGTAATGGCCTGAGAGGTACTAGAGACTGGTGGAAGATGTTTCATACTCTTGTACCTGGGCTGGGTAGACTCTTTCATTGTAACACAGATATGCTGGTATTTGGGGATTAAAAAAAAAAAAAATTCCATATCATGTATCTGGAAGTTTTGTGTTGGGTTTTTTTATTAGGTTTCTGTTTAAATTTTTAAAAGATTATATAAAACATTAAGTTAAATAGGAATACATGTACAAGAAATCTAGGATGTTATATACAGAATAAGTGAAAAATATGCTTTCATTTTTCAGCGGAACTTTCAGGTTTGCTCTTTATAGGAGATGCAATTCTACAGGTGAGTAAAATTGCAAGTACTTTTGTTTATTCTTCTAGAAAAGTGTAATGAAATTATACTTATGAAATGTAGAGTAAGTCTTCTCTTTATCTTTTTAATAACAGATTAATGGAATTAATGTGAGAAAATGCAGGCATGAAGAAGTGGTGAGCTTTTCTGTTTTTTAGTCTACTTTTTGTCTTTTGTAGTTCTTGAGATGATAGTGTACGCTGATAGCAATGCGCTGGCATCAGTTGTATTATTGCTATTCCTAAACAAGTATGTCTGTACCTTCTAGCATGGCAAGCAACTCAGATCTTCATGCAATCGCTTCTTCATAAATTTGTTGTGATTGCTGTTCTTAGGCTTTTCTGTATTAAAGGTGATGATTATGTATTTATTATGTGGATTTTAGCTGTACATGTTCTGACTTTTCTTCTGGCTTATAGCTATCAAATTTCAGCAGTGCTACACCCTTCTGGCTGTGTGAGGTCATCTTAATGTCAAAAGCTGTAATTTGTACTATGTTGGAGATACGCTGTTTGGTTGGGTTTAATCCTATTTAAAAATTGAAACAAAACTACTTGTCTGTCTTTCATTCTCTGGATGTTACTTCTGAGGGTGCTCTCCTCCTTCAGTTAAGCTGTTGTCAGTGCAGGTTTAAAACAACAGTGTATTAAGGAGATTCCTTCTAGAGAAGCCATATGTATTTGAGAGCTCTCTAGCAGGCCAGTTCCCTTGGTAAGTCAACTTTGCCAAGTGTCATGTACTTTTGCTATATTTGACTTTTTGACTCTTTTTAAGTACTTTGGGATGTAAGAAGCCCTTTACTTAAGAAAAGAATGCCAGAAATAAGCTTACCAAAGAAACTATCTTTAAATCCTGTATGGCTCCATAGATTTTTCACCCGTATTTTTAAAATAATGTAGCAATGTTATATCTGAAAGTTTACTTTTTTTAAAACTTTGCCAATTCAAGGATGCTCTGTATTTCATACTGCATTCTATTATGTGATAGGTCATTGAATGTATGCCATGCAGGTATAGAAAGCACGAGTTAATAAAGATGAAGTTCTGACGAACATGTTAGTGCAGGCTGAAAGATGAGATCACTGCACTATTTGTTATCTCAGAGTGCTTTTGTGTACTGGTTTTGTGTTGGAAATGTGTGCTGCAAATCATGCTTCATTCTTCAGAGCCTTCGTCATACCACCTTCTGTATACACAGATCAATAGTCATATTTATAGCACTTTTAAGCTTTGGCTGTGCAACAGTGGTTAAATATGTTGTTTAGTTTAATATACATGAATATGGTAGATCACATCTCTCAATGGGATTTAAAGAGGTTATTGGACTGGTAAGAACACCAGAATTATTTTTTTTTTATGAGACAATCTCTTAACCACAACAATTATACATAAATCTGTTGGCTATTTATGATCAGGTTTAAACAGTTTCATGGAAAAAAAGAGGTTTTGGAAAAGCCAAAATACACAGATTGACATAGAGTAGCAAGTGTCATCATGTTAGATTTTGTTTTATACCTTGTTTGTGCAACATAACCTGTGTCTCAAACTCCTTATAGATAATCCTATCTGAATTTTAAAAAAAAAGTGTATCTTACCAGTTTTAATTGTGCATTTGTGTATGTGCAAGTGTTGTAGGAGTTTTAAGAAGCAGATAAATTTTAAATTTAAATATTTATTTATTTAAATTAAATCTTTATTCTAACTAAGAATAATTCTTAAAAATTAATAGTATATACTGAGCAATATTTAAATAAGATAAACTGTCCATATGACATTTTATAAACTAAAATATACAGAGGAGTTATAAAAATAAAATAAAAATCAAAGTAAGTGAACTCTGATCTATTTTTTTTTCAGAAACTTTCACTATCATACATTGTATATTTGTGGAGTAAATTTATTGTAAAACCTGCTATAGTAATGATAGATATGGTTATGCATTGTGCATTAATCTGTGATTTTAGTCATAGTCCTGAGTAAAGGGCAAGTACATCAACTGGCCTGCCAGCAGGAGTTATAGGTGGGATTTTGTCTGCAGCATGCCCTTTGCAGTTTGAGTTGTTCTGGCACTTCTCTCTTGGGGGGTCTTTATCAAATACAGGATCTGTAGCTCTAATCGCAAGGTAATAGAGAAAATAGGATGTGTGTGGAGCATAGTTGTTCACAGCAGGGAGTCAAAAAGTGGTGGAAAATTTTCAGTCCTCATTGCATGTAGGTACTTTTCAAATGGCTATGCAAGGTATGTGAGCTCAGAGCTTGGTTTCTTTCTAATTTTTTCTGTAACTAATTAGGACTTAGCAGATATCATATTATGTGAGAATATATTAGTGTTTTGGGTTGTCTTAATGTCTTAGAAAATATTCATTGTAAACCAGAGTGGAATTTTTTTCAGTTTGTAAAGCTGAAGATGCCCATAGAAAAATCAGACCTGTATCTGCACTGTGTATCCTATGAGTGTTTATTCTTTTTTCTAGATCCAAAACTTCTTGCTGCTTGCAGAAACATTTTAAGCATATGTCATATCTTCATAGCTCTGCATTGAAAAGACCTGTGGCATAGTAACTGCAGCTTATTGTACTACACTGATGATTAGTTGGCCCCGGTATTTCACTGTGCTTTACTGATAACTATACTGTGCATATAAAATTATTTGAATTTAAAAACTAAGTAGTTTTATTAAATTAGTGCCATCTTTCATAGTAGGGACAATCTTTCCTCAATATATAGTGAATTAGTGGGCACTCCTCTGTTGTCTTTATTGATTTCCATTTGTTACAAGATCATGTGATACAGTATTCAGCAATGCACAGACCCTGTTACGCAAGAAATATACTATAATCTGAAGCCTGCATCTGACAAATAGGTAGGTAGGTAGGTAGGTAGGTAGATAGATAAGACTGTTATAAGGCTGGATAGGAAGGTTTAGTCAGTTCTTAGTGTACCTCACTAGAGGTGTGTACACAGTTCCTTTCTGATTTTTTCTTATTTTTATTTTTAGCTTTAGGTGAATCCCTTAATTTTATTTTACATTTTACAACAAGACTTTTTAAAGGCTGAAATTAGGATTATGCATAGACAGACCTATGAATTTACGCCTATTTCTAATTATTGTGGTCCAAAAATGCGTAATTGTCAATCCACATGCCTAGTCTCACTCTGGATATGATTATTCATAAGGCTAGAAACTATATATTTGTAGTTTGGAAACTAATGTATTTGTAGCCCTTACTTCCATTTATTGTCCAAACATAAAGCAAATATAGACAGGCAATCACCAATGTAATGCTGTTGTTGTAGCACACGTGGACAGTTTTGGTGGTTCTGGGTCTAGCCACTATACCAGTAACAACGGACAAAATTTTGGGAGAGAATGAGAGGCGCTGCCGTGAGCTCCTTCCCTTGAAATACTATTGAGTGTCGGAGTAGGAGAGTATGAGTCAACTCAGTTGCATACTCCCAAAAATCTTGTGTTGGATCTGCTGCTCTTACTGTTTCCAGGGTTAGAGTGCACCCTGGGGCCCATGGAGAAGGAAGAATGTCAGTCAAATGAATACTGATATGTTTAAGATTATGTCTCTGCTCTTAACATTGTGAATAAAGCATCTCAGGTAGTATCAACAACTGCGATTACATATCACTGGGGTTTCTTTGGATCTTCGCATCTGTTTTTCTCTTAGGAAATAAAAATAGAATTAAATTAATATGGATATGAAATAATTTCTTATTTCTTATATTTAGGGAAAATTCATGGAATGTTTCTAATGAACAACGACAGTTCATATGTGCCAGTTAACATGGCATTCGTGCACTCCTTGAAAAGCAACAGGCAAAGCTTATCTAGAGGTAGATGGGTATCAAGACAGCATAGATAATTAAACTTTAGTGGATTTTATGTAGAGCTAGCTAGAATATGTAGCACCGTGTTTCAATTCAGCCATCAGCTGTGTTTTGCCCAAGATACCTTTTTCCAGCAGAATGACCTGCCATGGGATGCACTGCACTGGATCTTTTGCTTCCCCCTTTTCTCTGTGTTCATATCAGGGCTGTAACTGTGCTAGTTATCCATGAGTCATGCATGTTATAGGAAACTGACAGTATAGGGGTTGTAATTGCTTAACTGCAATCATGTGCAGCAGAGGAAACTCAACCTGTTTGTTTTGTTGGGTTTTTTTGGTTTTAAAACTGTGGTTTCGTTCAAACTGATTTTTAAAACCCATTATTAATAGTTTTTGTAATGTTTTTCGTACATATTTTCAAGCAGAAGAATGAGCATATTGTATTTGTAAGACAGGACTGGAAACCAAATGATCTGAATCTCACTCGATCTTGACTTTGCAGATGTGTCTTTTGGTAATTTATGTTTTTATGTTATCTTTATTTTCTTAACTGTGAAACAGAGGACTGGACTGTTATCGGGTTTAGCTCCCTGAGTTATACGAAGTACTTCAGAATCTGTTATAGAAAAGGATCTCTACATTAATATCGTGCTGTTTGGTGATAGTCATAACAGCAACCTGTAAATACAGATCACTACCTTCTCATATGATGTGGCAGAGATCCCGTACTGTATAACTCATAGCACAGCCATTTAATCCTTTCCTTTTTAGACTGAATGGTGACTTTAATATTGAAGCTGCATAGTTGGCACTTCTCAGGGAAGACCATGATCCATCTGCAATTTGTAACTTTTAAATTTAAAAGTTAAATGTAAACTTTTTAGAAATGCAATATTTTCTTCATAAGAAGAGGCCAAGTTATTAATTTTTCCATACTGCTGCTGTTTGAGATTTAGGTGATAAAAAAAATGATAACATCACCTTAGCTACCCTGGTGTAATTAACGAAAACATCTGTTACAATGTATTTACGATGTCCTTATTGTTCATGAAATTCGGAGCTAATAATAATCTGTCAAATATTTCAGCCTTGATTTGAAATGTGTACATCAAGTGGAAAAGAACCTAGCAGGTGTAAATAGTTTACTGTTTTTTTTTTTCTGTGTGGTGGAAATTCCTCGCATTAGGATATATCCTTGAGCAGTTGTCTGAACATGTGTTCAGCTGCTTTCCTATTCTGGATTTAGCTATGGTTTTTTAGTGTTTAAATAATTAAATTTTGTGCCAAACTCAGTAAAGGCTTGAATTTATTCAAGCAGTATGATGTTACACTTTTGTGTCTGCCTAATTTATATTTGAATTGCTTTTTCTTAAGATACCTGTTGATAAATTAGTATTTTATTAAGATTTCATCTTTTAAAACTAATCATCAGTACTACTAAATTTTAATAGACAGGAGTAGAATATGCCAGCATGACTAATACCGAGTCTATATGATTAATATTGTTATTTCCTTATTACATAGCTATGGTCCTCAAAGCAAACATCGGTTAGCATTTAGTAGGATAGGGTGACCGATTTAATCACCAGTTGTGGTGCAACATCCTTCAAATAACTGCCAATGGTTCTTTGTCATGCAGCTCTATTAATACAGAAAGCCTGAGCTGCAAAGAAAAGAGACAACTGAGCAGCAGATTAAAAGTGTGTACCGTGAGACATGCTTTATTTCTGCCCTTGTTTACACTGATATTTTTCTGTAAAGACTTGGGCTTCTTTGCTTCCTTAGGAAGCAAACAGATATATTTTCATGGTTGTATGTGTGTGTGTTTTACCCTCCAGAAGACTTTTTGAAAGATTCATTTTTCACAGCATCTTCCAGTTGTGGAGCTATACCTCAGTTTGACTTTGGTACAGGGACTCCATTTTTTCTTTGTTGTGCATAGATGTAATACTGTACAATAATTAAAAAAATAAGAAAATGGGACCGGCTTTCTCCTAGACCACCAGAGTCCTAATTATTTTAAACCTGTTTCCGTGTGGTTTGTATTTGAAAAGGGATAGTCCACTTTGGCTAGGTGTTCTGAGTTTTTTGTTTTACTTGGACTAACAACTACTCCATAATAATCTAGTGAGACAAGAATAGCATAGAGCATCAAAAGTGTTCAAAAGGCAGAAGAAATAAACATATACAAATCACTCCAATTTAATATAGGAGAAATGAAACCTTCTATAGACACAAAAATTATCTTCCTTGGTCACTATTAAAAAAATTTCATTTACACACATGGACTAGAAAATATGGTCTGAGGGGCAACAACAGTGTTTTCTTTTAAACAAGTAACAACCATGTGGTATAGAGACTGAAAGCAAATGTTCACATCTAAAAGGCAACCTCTATATTTCTTATGGCTTGACTTGAGCCCAAGAGAGCACATTGGACAAAACAGAGCATGTGTACTGATTTAGCTAGCATGAAGGCGTCATGAATAAGAGGTGTGCTCAAGGAAGTGCAAATGTGCACGCACATAGAGTCTTCTGACATTTTTCCAGCAGTTACAGTAACTGATTTAACTCTTCAGAATCGTCATTGTTCTGGCTATAGTAAAATCAGATTCATGCCAGGAATAAAGTTTTTATCCAGGGGTTATCTAACACCTGTACATATTTTTAGATTTTTTTTTTTCTCTACAATGGGTCTTTGTCTTTTAACAGTTTGTTCGGTGGAGGAGGAAGAGGAAAGGAGAATGGACTCTATGTATTTTTCAATAGTATCCAATGTTGGACTGTTCCAGCCAGATACATGGAGGTTTCCAGATGGCCCACCCCATACTTCTCAACCACTAGTATGGTACAGTATGGTACTGGTGTTATGGTGTCTGTTTGTCAGCACTGGGCCTATTTCTAGGTGTATTTTTTTTCCTTAGTGTTGCCCTCACAGTACTGGTGTCTTTCTGCAAGTTCAGTTTGGTACTACCCGTTTCCCGTTAGCTGGTTTGCAAGGCTGTGGCCAGTAAACCAGCTTGCGCTAGTAAGAGGTTCAGAGATCACAAGAAAAACTTTGATGCAGGTGTGGTTACGGAGGGAGGAAACTCTTCATTAAAAAATTACGAAGGTTACCTATTCTTTTGATTTTAGTGCAGAGACATGCAGGAGTTGTTGCTTCCCTGTGCTGCTAGTACTTTACCGAGCGAAATGGGAAATAGTACTCAGGCTGAAACAGCATTACTAGAATAATGACATATATCTTTAAATGAGGTCTAGCAAATGCACATAGCTCTATTCCACTTCACATGCCTTTGTCAAGCCAGTACTGATTCAGAATATTTCAAAGGTCCTAATTATGCTGACCCATTAAAAGAAAAGTTCAAGAGAATGCTCTACATCAAAAACCTCCCATATTTTAAGATGTTGGTGTGCAATAGGAACTACTGAGGATATTTCTAGATTCCCTGAAATACTGAAATACCTTCCTTTCTTATACTATTCTGAGTATAATGTATTTACATATTAAATGGATAGACAGACATGTTTCACAAAATCTGCACCATATCTCAGTTGTCTTAAGGGGTTTTTGACATCTTTTGATCAGTTATATTTACATGAAAAATCTAACACATTCAAAATCCCATGTGCACTTCAGATCATAATGTACTGTTTCTGATTCATTGATTGCAGAGAGAAATGTTGGTGAAAGCTAGTGTTTACTGTCATGAATTCTAACAGATAAGATATTTTGTTTAAAATTCTTTCACCCTGAAAGATTACAAGGTTTTACAAACTGTATAAAGCATCTTTTCATCAATTAATAAGTGAGGTTTTAGAGTAAATCACCTGCACAACAATGGCAACAACAACAAATCTGTTAGACAATTTTTTTTTTTCCCCCCCAATTAAAACACTGACAGCTTTGGAATTTGGCAATACCAAGACATTTAAAGTTTTACTTTAACTACTACGACTACAGCTTTTATTATCCCAGAAGATGTCAAAACCAAAATCATTATACCTCAACAGGAAAGTGTTATCTGAATGGGAGTGTGCTTTTTTGAATCATCTTTCTGTATAGATGTTCCTTAGGTAGTTTTGAGTTAAGTAGCATCGGCATTGTTTTACTTGTTTTCTGAATTTTTGTAGAAACTGATAGCACAGAGAAAAAAGTAAAAATAGAATTATTAAGGTTTGAGGAGCTTAGACTTTCTAAAAGTAAGGCCTGTAATTTGTGCATTCATTTGTCATGTTCTGACATATTCACCTATCTGCAATATAACAGAATTTTAGAAAGCATTTTGTTCTTCTTTTATTGTTGATGTTGCAATTTTTGGTTCAGAAAACACATCCACTCTATATAACAGTCTACAAATTCTGGTTTTATAACATTTTATAGTCTCAAATGGTAATTAACTGCTGGCAAGATGGATTTCCATGGGGTTATTGCCTAATTAGGAAAATCACAAAAGGTAAAATAAGGGTTGCAATGGGATAACTAGCCTGATCATTTTGAATGAATATATCAGATTTATGCTTAACTTTGAAAGTCATGAAGACCTCATACTATAAACTGATTAAACCTGTAATTCAGCACATTTTTGTCATTATGCTCAAATACAAATTAGCTTTTTTACTTCCTTGGAATTATATGTTAATCTCTTTTCTTTCCAAAATATCTGTAAACATCCTTCAGTTAATTAATATCCAGTATGAGTACCTCCAAACTCAGTTTTCCCAAGATTCTTAAAATTAAGTTACTGATGAAAATTATCTTAGAAATGTTGAAGTAATATTATTCATATTACAGGATAACTATGTTGCTTCCCAGTCCAGAAAAATATGTATGTATTTGCCTAAAAGTATGAATTGAAGTATTTTACTAAATTTGGGACTTTCTTTTGTACAAATATTTATGAAGAACAAAATTATTTTCTCAACTTCAGCTAGATGCAGTACAATTATTCTGGAGCAGAAAGACTGTCATTGCGTTAAATGGCATGAAAGTATGTTCTTATGTGTTTTCTCAGCTCAAAACTTTGACCACTGAGCACAGTCCCTGAAGTGCTAAAATATCTTTCTCAGAGATTAGATCCTGAGCTGCCGAGAAGCTTAGCAGAGTTAACTGCATATATTGATCTAAAACATTACCTCAAATACAAATTTGTCCAAGAATTATTCTTCATGTCATTGTGAAGTTGATAGCGTTTAGAACTGAACAAATAGGAGTAGGCTTGTACATTAATATTTATTCAAATTTAGAATTCAAATTTGATTTCAAACTCTTTAAGGCCATTTTGTATTCATTTTTCATGAGCATTTATATGCTGGTGCTTGATTAGTGTGACTATTCATGAAAAGTAAATGTTAAGGTCATATTTGCCAACAGCACATTTTATATTGAATATGTAAATGTGAAATTTGCCACTAGCTGTGTGTTTGACCCCAGCCTTGCAATGAGATTACTGTTAGCAAACTCTTTCTGGGACTGATCTTTCTTTTTTCCCCCAAAACTGGGGCTCAGACAAAATATTCAAGCCATATTTTCAACAATCTTAGACCTATCTCTGTTCATAAAAGATTTAAAAAATTAAGAATGTACTTCAAAATGCTGTGTCAACTTGATGACTTTCACTCTCCAAGCATTAGGAACAGGAACAATAGGTGACGTTATGTAGTTTAGTAATTCGTAGGCATTTAGAAGATTACTAATGATCTTTTCACAAATTGCATACATAAAAACTTCACTATATAGTAAATTTGTTAGAAATTTCATACAGAACTCAACTGTGAGAGCACTTATTCTGGTAAATTTGAAGTGAGGCAATAGTTTGACTGAAGGAGCAGGAAATTCTTATATATTTAATAGATAAGCAAGCAGCTTCATTGTTTTGTTAATAATCAGGGCTAGAAAACTTAGACCCTTCAAGTTCATTGCTATAATGAAAAAAAAAAAAAGTGCAGTATGATGAACTGTGAAACTCCAAATCCTTTAAAATGAATAATTTAATTGGAATTATTTCCTCATATTGAGGAGCACATATTACCTGCAAAATTTGGAGACCTTAATTCCAAGTTATTGTCCAGTTTCTGGTACAGTTTACTAGAAAAAACAAACAAACAAACAAACAAACAAACAAACAAAAAACAACCAAACAAAACAAAACACTTTCAAATTAATTTTGTTTTTTACTCAATTTCTTTTTTTTAAGTTGTTGAAAAAGCAAAAACTTCTATCTGAAGTTTTTTGGCTTTAGCATAACGTCTTCTAGCAAAAGAAAAATATGTATCCATTCATAAAAGGATTTCTGGTGATCTTTATTCCGATTGTAGCTGAGTACTGTAGGAATCATGCAGATAAATATAGAACAATTCGGTTTATTCTATAAATATAGCCAAAGTTATTTTATTTTTCTTCTTTTAATATGAAAAATGTCTATTCTTTTTTATTATGCTGAATATTTTATGCGACTTTTGTATAGGGGATGGAGACTCCTAAGTGACTGAGTCATTCTTCCAAGGTTTTCCTGGCTAATTGCTGAAATATGGCTATTGGTTTTGAGAGGCCATACACAACATTTTTCTTCAATTCAGTTTATGATTATCTGCTGGAATTTACTGTGTTCTCATACACTATTGGATAGCTCATACACTATACTTACTGTTTTTCTAGAATAGTGAATGCATTATCATGCACTGTATGCCATAATACCTACAGACCACAAGCAAAATATTAATATTCTGTATAAGAGATACTGATATTATTACCTATTGTGTTGATTTTCCCATTTAGTTTGTTAGTAATTTCATGACTGAAGCTCAGGCCTATATTCACCATTGAGTATTTTTGTGGCAGTTCTTATTACCAGAAAGTGTCACTTTATATTATATTTGACTAAAACCCACTAAAATGGTACTATTTGCATGAGTAATAAAGGTATTTCACAAGAATGTTGTACAGATATGATGTGTAGGATGAATTTCTATATATTAACTGTGCATTAAAATATGGCCTAGCTTTTCCTTAAAAGAAAAGTTTTGAAATTTTTGAATTTTCATGTCATGGATGCTTGAAGGTAAATGTGCAAAGGCTTTGAGGGGTGGTTAATGTTCTACAGGTGTGGACAGCTTTTTTTGACTATTCTCAATAACATGTAGTTGAAAGGAAAAAAAAAAACAAAACACACCACAATCTCAGCATAGCCTACTGTCACAGTTGGTTTCTGATAATTATAAAGTCCAAAAACCTTCTGTCTTAAACAAGAAATCCTCTGTAGACTGATAGGATAGCCTATTGTTCATCTGTCTGTACACACCAGTGCACACAGGATGCTGTGCAACCTTTTGGCAAAGCTGTGTACAAATCAGTAGATGCTATTATAACAGTGGTATAAATGCTTCTTCCATTTCAGCAGGAATTTTGGGTTTTTTTATTAAGAGGATCACACATTTCACCCAAAGTGACTTTGGTCAATATTTGATTTGGACAGGGTCAGTGAAATTGATCCCAAACAAAATCTGGTTCCTGTGTAAATTTTTGAGCTATCATACCAATGAGAGATTTACCCAAATATATACAATTGTAATGAAAGTGTGTAGTATTGGTAGAAGATGAAATATACGTGTTAATACAACTAGTTGAAACCCGAATTAGGTTTGTGAATTTCTAATGTTTGACTGATGGTGAGGTTGAGTAGTTTGCCTAAATACATAATGGTGATTTTAACAGTCTCATAGAGTTGTAATTTACAATTGGAAAAACTATCTTCAAGTTTTGAGTTATCCAAAATAATTCAAGTTTCCTATTTCATATCTTTAAAAAAATGTGGAATAAATGCTGTTTAGTTTCAACCATACTAGGAACAGTTCTACTGGTATTTCTAACATTTTCAGTATTATTAAGGGATTTGCCTTGGTCCTCTTTGTGAGTTGTTTTGGAACTCATATATGTATATGTGAACAATATATAATTACAAAAAATATATGCATGAATTAGCTCAGACAATAGGAGCTGAATATGTAATAACATACAAAATCTAGAACAGCTGTGAGAGGACTTCTTAAGACACAGAGCGTTTAGTGTAGCTGAGTAATCCTAGAGAAGTAGAGTCATACATGGAGAAGGCAATATAAAAAGAAAGATAGACAAGTCTGAACTCTGGCATGTACTCACTACACTGAAAAAGCTTATGAAATTGGGAAAGAGTTTGGGTTAGAGTCTTCTGGTTTTTTGGATTTTTTTGTTTTTCATACGTATTTTCCTCTCATGAGTAACTGCATATCAGGTAGAGCTGAATGGCTAATAAATTCTATTGTGTCTGGCGGAGATGGAGTTAATTCTCCCCACATCAGCCCTCACAGAGCTGTGCTGTGCATCGGTACCAGCCAGGGGTTGATAACACACCGGTGTTGTGGCTGCTGCTGAGCAGTGCTGGCACAGCACCCAGGCTGTCTCTCTCCAACATTCCCCCTCAGCAGCAGGATGGGGGGGGGCAAGATCTTGGGAGGGGACACAGCCAGGACAGCTGACCCCAGGGATGTTCCGTGCCACATGGCAACAGCCCAGCANCTGACCCCAACTGATGAAAGGGATGTTCCATGCCACATGGCAACAGCCCAGCTCTAAGAAGCTGAGAGATAGAGGGAGGAACTGGGGGCATTTGTTTTTTTACGTTTGTCTTCTGGAGCAACCATTATGCACACTGAAGCCCTGCGTCCTGGGAAGTGGCTGGACATCGCCTGCTGGTGGGAAGTAGAGAATAAATCCTTTGGTTTTGCTTTGCTTCTGCGCATGGCCTTTTGTTTTTATGTATTTAGCTGCTTTTACCTTGACCCACGAGTTTTGGGGGAGATTTTTCCATCTTATTTTTCTCCCCTTCGTATCCTACTGAGAGGGGAGTGATAGAGCAGCTTGGTGGACACCTGGCATCTAGCCAAATTTAAACCACCACATAAATGCATCTTTGTGTACTTATCTCTTCTATGGACCACAGTCCCAGACCAATAGTAGTCCATGGAATAGAAGTTAAGAAACATTAACAAGACCCATTGTCTGGAATTAGAATCAACATTTCCATTAGAATCAACAGTCTGAAGCTCAGCTGGGATGACTCAAAGAATATACTGATGCATCACAGTAAATAATGTATTAGAGTTGAAATCTATATAGGGAATTCATATTTTTCATTTTTCAGAATATGGTATAAAATATTTCAGTTCAGAGACCTATGGTGTCCCCTGTGACCTATGGTCAGGAACTCCAGGGTATGGTGTTCCCAGTTTTGATAGACTTAAAATTTTAACAAGTTCTAATTCCTTGCTTTTCATAGTTTCTGTATTGGAGTAATGGCCTTCTAATGATTTAATATGAACTGTGATGACCAGTAAATGCAGTCTTTAGTGAAACAGAATTCAAAATTAGGGTACATGACCTGAGAATGCAAATTAAGCACTTATAGCGATATTTTTTATGGGTGGTATTTATTAATGATGCTAAGTTTAATGAAAGAACAGGAAAATGCTGCAGACTTTTCCTGGAAGACTTTTACTTTTCTTTTTTTTTTTTAAATTCAGGTTTTTGCATTGTTATCTTTTGCTGAGGCACTCCTATATTACTGTTGAAAGGATAAACACACAGCTAAGCATTAATTGCACTCTATTGCTATTCTGATTGAAAGATTACTAAACATATTTGATTATGGAGCATAAGAAAGTTTAAAGGTATCCAGAAAACTATCATCAGATCTTTTAGACAAACCTGTAAGTACTCCATTCCACAAGTGTTAGACTTAAAAGTTTAAAAATAGCTTTTTTTTTCCAACTTGATTGTAAATATATCCCTGAAGTGACAATATTCTCTTTTTACCTTGGAACTGCATTGAAGAAAGAACTGGCAGGAGTCTGTGTCCCCTGTGTGACCTATATTTGGTCCTCTATTGCCTGATGGTTGGTTGGGTTTTTTTTTGTTTTGTTTTGTTTGTTTGTTTGCTTGTTTGGGGTTTTTTTTGTGAGGGTTAATTATATTTCCAATAAATTATTTGTGAAATTAATCTCTTTCTCCTACCTCCTCATTACACTTATTCATGTTGCTTACATCTGATTATTTTAGTCATTTTCTATGAAGGAAACTCGGTAGATGTCTCAATGTCAGCTAATATAAATGGCCTACTTTGCATGTAGGCTTCAAAAATGATGAAGTGTATCTATTTTTAAAGGTGGATCACTTATTTATTTACTAATGCTTTACACAGGAGTCTTGAGGTTGCGTGTTCTGGTACCTCTGTGTCTTAAGCCCATGAGCCTGTGAGAACAGGCAGGGCAAAGATCAATGAATGAAATCTGACTATAGCTATAAGATGACTGGTATGACACTGTCCATCTGACAAACCACATGATGGTCTAGCTTAACCGAGTGCTGTCACTTGGAATCAAGAATAATTTTGTTTCTGATGGGACCTGAATCTCAGGGTATGTTGCTCTGAAATGATCTTTTATATAGTGTCGTAGCTGCTGGAGCATTCACTAAGTTCTGCCTTGATTCAATTCCTGTGTCATCTTGAGAAGCCATAAACCTTTATCTGCCACTTTTCAGAATAATTACTTAGGGGTAGGCTCAGTAGAGCATCTTTGCTGTAACTACTGTTCTTACTGCATCCCCCTGCACTTTTGTAAAACAGTGCCAGTAGCAAGATACATGCAGAAGAGGGGTCTGAATAGAAGGGCGCGTCTTCCTGCATCCTCGGCATATGCACCCTTCTGGCCTGCATTTCCTTTTTGCCTTGTTTCAGTAAGCTCCCAGGACTAGTGTGCAGCCCATTTGGGTTTGTATCTAAATATCTTATACAGGTTCTGGAACTAGACGGCAAAAAATTAAAACCTACAACTACGGTAGTGTCAAACTATCGCCTGAAATATACTTTGAGTTGGAACTGCTATTATAAAATGGTATTCTAGTTTGCTCTGTGTATCAGTAAGAGAAATTTTCTGAAGGGGAAAAAAAAACAAAACCAACTTTTGATAGTTTTTACTGTTATATTTGTTGATTAACATTAACTTTCATTGTTGGCAAATATTGTGATAAGTATTAGATCATAGGAATTATGAACTCCTCATATGTTGATGTGTTTTTAATGCAAATATTCTGTACTAGCTACACGGCTTTTACTGAACAAAAGAGTTGATTTTTTAAATAAACATAATTCAAGACAGTTGTGTGCAGGCATCGAGCCTTTTAGCTGCAGGCCTTTATGTGATTGTACCAGAATGTATGATGTGGTGTCTGCTGATAGATTTGAACTGGTGCCTTGTGTAGGTCTGCACAGAGGCTAGGAATGTGTCGTTTTCTTTTCCTTTTTTTTTTTTTTTTTTCTTTCCCAGATGTTTATAATTCAAGGTATGCATCGAAGAACTGAATTTTCCTTTAAAGCACATTGAAAAATGGAATTTGCTCCAGTTCAGGAGAACACAGATCTTAGGGACTATAAGTCTTCTGTTTTAAACCTTTACCACTTCATTGACGGGTAAATTTCATTGGTAATTTAAGAAGGGATTTACAGTCTTATTCAGGAAAGAATACTTAATAAAGTTCAAGGGACTTCATGCTTCAGTGCTTTCCTGAATATATGGAGAGAGACTTCAGCATATGCTCAAATGTTTTCTTGAACTGAGACTTTAAAAGGCTTTATAAAATTAAAAGGCAATATCATTGTAGACATTATTAAAAATTCAGACTACTGTTATTATCATGTAGAGATTTTATTCAGCAATATCACACATCACTGTAAAATTCACTTCTTCAAATGGCCCCCTTGAAGTCATTACAGTAATTTCATGGAAATATAGACACTGTCGCTCCAGAAACACTGACTCTTCTAATTTTACTATTTCACACAGCTACTGGTTCAGACAAGCACAACTGTTATTTTTGCCTGTCTCACTTCACTCATCAATATCCTAACTTTATATAGGGCTATTTGTGGTAGAAGCAAATTAACTCTTGATCCCACTGGTAGTAAGCTTATGAGTTGCATAAGAAAGTTTACTGACAGTATTTAATGTTTCTGTTTGTGTAGTTCTTCTCACATCAACTCATTCTACATTAAATATATATATGATTTCTCAAGCAGCAGTAGGAATTTAATATATAGTCATAATGTTGATGAAGAAATGTTAAGACTTTTCTGTGTCATAGCTTCTTCCTGTTACAGGGATGACTTCATTAGACACTGCACACCAACAAATCAATAGCTATGAAATAAATAAATAAATAAAAACCCCTAAATCGAGTAGCAACAGCAATACTAAATAACTTTTCACTGTTTAATCCATACAATATCTGTATCATCACATTAAATGTTACTACTATTCATATTTAGCTATTAAATAAAAACCGGAGATAGGTGAATTCATATCCCTGAAATCTAGGGCTTTCTAGAAGATCTTGAAAATATTAAAAACTTAGGGCTTTATAGGAAAAAACCCATACATCTTGGATAGTCAGTACAGCCTCTGTAAATAAAACAGAATCTTACCTTTTAATGATACAGAGAATGAGCAAATCTGTTTAATGGTGCCTGGTCATGCTTTTTCTGCAATCTGGGATGCAGTGCTTTAGAAATTGTCAGGTGATATGTGTAGACATACAGATCTCTTCCAAAGGGAGTTGTTCCACAGTTTATGGTAGGGAGATGTAATCTTGTCAGACTTTGGAAATCTTAAGTTTACCACTCAATTAAATTTTTGTCAGGAAAATATTCCATGCATTTAGCACTATGAATTTATCTCACCTTCACAAAACTCATCATGGTAAAAAAATCTTAGGAAGTTACTGCATTCTTGTTTTGAAATTTTTTGAAATAATGTTTCCATATTTATTCAAAATTAGTGTTCCTTGCAAAATTATGTTTCTTTTTCACTTTTTAGAAATTGGGTCCATTTGTATCTTTTCACATACTAGGGCAAATGTTTTAAATATTTTTATTTGATGTAAATTTAGAAATGCCTTGTGTATTAGTAATAATGAACTGAAAATCTCTTACTTATGCAGCCACTTTTCATTAATATTGAAAATCCTTTTACCATTTATACACAGTGGGGATAAGGCTCTAATTCTATTCCAGGACTGATAAGAATTGTTATTGGTGGCCAGCATTGTCTTTCATAATTCGATTGTACAGTTATTATAGGAATGTTGTTTACTAAAATAGCCACTTTTTATTATAAAAGAAAGCAATTAATTGTGGACTAGTCACTCATCAAGTAAAAAGCTAATTTTAACAAGGTGTTAAATGTTAGTTGTATTCTACCCAATGTTGGAATATTTTTAAGAGGGAATGGGATCATCATGGAAATCAGTGATCAATCAGCAATTGTATGCAGTATCCCTAGTAAAAATTATTTTGGGAAGGTTGAGACACAGTTCTATAGAATAAGAAATGGGGGTGGAATAAAATTAACATACTTTTTCCAGTGACCTGTTGTTTTTTTAATCTACTGAAAAAAATGTGGTACTACATCAATGCCACTGTTTAACCTTCAGTGAATTAAGATCTCTGCAGTTACCTATTTTTCCTGTTTAAAGTACACCTTAGCCTTGAATGTGGGGAAAAATCCAAAGCAAAACCCACTTTTTTCTGTTTTGTGGACTAATGTATCAGGAATGTAAGGATTTTAACGCATCAAACTATGGAAGTAGACATTGCAAAATGAGAAAAAAACTGAAAGTCTTCCAAAATGACTGCAAATTCTTAAGAGAGCTTCATAGTTTGCAGGAAGCAGAAAATAGTCCTTAGCTTTTTTTGTCTTCAGTAATTTTTATCATGCATACAATATGTAATGATGCTGGCAAAAAAAATCTGGAGTTACTTACTCTCATCAACCTTTAAGGTTTCCTTATAAATCAGAAAATATACTATAACTCTGAAAAAGACATATAAAGGATTTAGATAGTCTACTTCTCTCTTATATTTGAAAGTAACCTTGAAAAATTTCTTGAATTATCACTGCCAGAAATAGCCAACACATACGTTGTCAGTGATAGTACTTGATTGACAAGGTATTGGCAATCTACATACAATAAATGTGAGGAAGCTTCCTTCTAAGTAAGAGAGCAGGATGGCTGAGCAGATATCTATCCATTTCTTTATCTAAAAATTATGTAGTAATTGACAACTGGTTTTTTCAGTATGTTCATGAATTGACTTAAGTGGTAAAAGTTCATTGCTGCTTTGTTAGTGAAATAATATGCTACTAATTCTTCAGTTCCACAGATATACTTGTGCAGCTACATTCATTTTTCATGAATGTACATTTTACAAGCCTGAACAAGCAATACATTTAGATTCACACAGTCCTCTTTTTACCAAAATAGCTCTGTAAAATTTTGAGCTAAACTGATGTTAGGCAATGAGGGAGAAGTGATTCATATGCCAGTATCTCTCACTATTGGTAGAATTCCACTCATGTCTATAAAACTCTAGAAAAACGTACTGTATTGTATCTTCCAGAGAAACTGTTTTACTTGTGTTTTCAAGTATTTTCTTCCATAGGCATAACTCTCCATAACAATCAGGCACATTACTTTTGGCTGTTATCTTTTTTTATCAATTAATTTTCCATTCATGAACATGACATGTTCTGGATATACCACTAAAAATATCCCTCAGTAAGAGCAGATTTCCTATTGTACCTCATTCTCTTTCTGCATGGAGGAACAGCAGTATGGGATGGTGTACACCCTGAATGAGGACACAAAGAAAATCAATCCTATAAGGCATACTTGATTTAAAACAGTTCAGTAATTGTTCATTACTTATGTAACATAAAGACAAAAAATTGTAAAATAACAGTAAAGCTTTCAACTGAAAGCTACAAAAGGACAATTAATAAATTTAATTAAAAATCCCGTTTTCTTTAGCTAGCCTTATTTCTCAGGATGGCGTTGTAATGACTAGAAAGTAAGTGAAATGGGATCGATAGCTCGTCTCTTCTTTGTTGTAATCATTACCTAGTAGTTTTCTTTTTCTAACCTTTTATCTCTCTTTAGTCTTTATTCTGCATGTCAAAATCTAGTAACTGTCTGTATTATAGGCTTCATACACTCCAAAATACACTTCACTGAAATAACTACTGCTGATTTCAACTAAATTGTGTATCAGCTTAAATTCTTCATTCCATAAGATAAAGAGGCTTGAGAGAGAGAGACGTTATAGAGAAAGGTCACAGTAGACTACTTATGGCAACTTCTAGCCTTTACAGAACAATATATTATCAATTTAAATCATGTAGACTTGTGGCTTGTTTTACTCTTGGAAAAAGAAAGAATCAAGGGTAGAGTTTACTGTCTCTGCTTCTTTCACAAATGATATCTACTTCTTCTTAGGTATCTTCAAAGGTGACTTTATAAATTAAAGTTTGTAATGCTGTAACTTCTCCACTTATTTCTTCTCTATTTCTTAGTAAAAAGAAATATTTTTTAAAAGGCAGAGGGTAGTTGTCTATCCACATCTGTCCTTTCAATAGAGAATACATGCCTGTTAGTTTCTGCTTTGGCTATGACTATTCTGAACTGTGTGACTGATGCGTAAGAGAGGAGAAGGATGAATTTTCTATGAAGGCTGAGGATATAGTATGGTTTCTCTGATGGAATTCAGGACTTTGGAGTCTTGACCTACTGTTCCACAGATTACAATTTATCTTCTTTCTATGAAAGAAGTACTGCTTATGAATTCTAAGGTATAAAACATATCAGAACTGGGAAGTGCTCGTTGAAGAGGCTCATGTTACAGATGAAGTTTTTGGCATGCAGTTTAAGTTGATGAAATTTGCTGCGATGTGTGTGATGTATGTATTGCACACATACATATAAATACACACTACACTGCAAATTCTGCCTTGACAACCACTGTGCTATTTTAAAGAGTAAAGAGCTTAAAATTTCAGAGTAGATTTCAGATACGAAATCAAATATTCTGTCATCATATTGTTATTCCTCTGTAGCAACCAGTGTGGAGTAGGAAGTATTGTGTTTAAAGGCAAAGTGCACATTTTCTCTTGAAGAATTGCTTTAGGTTAACTTAATATAATGTGGTGATTCCATGTGAAAGCATCCCTGCATATAGTTAGATACATGTGTGTAACTAAATCTGGAGGATAGGTTGTTGATAGGCATAGATTAAAGAACAGCAATCCTCCATAAATTATTTATAAGGCTTTCTCAGAAGCATCAGCATGATAGAAGGGTTATCTGTGTGTTATCCAGCTACCATGAAAGCACAGCAGAAAAGAAGCAGATATATGCTAGTTTAAAACGTTTGTTTAATATGTCACTGTGTAGCAGCTCTCCAAACAGTGCTCCCAGCAAGCTTGCTCTCTGCCCTGTGTGAGTGCGGTCACTCAGATAGAGGCATAGTGGAAACTTCTGTCTTTGGAAGCCCAGATTAAATCAACCCTTGAAGAATTTTGAAGTTATAGAGCCAGAAGAACAGGAAATGGTTGTTCTCTGAAACAGAGTTGTGTGCCCTGATGCTTCTTGGCTCTCATGTTATAAACCGATTCAAATGTTGTCGCTCCACTGTTAAGTACAGCATTTTGCTTAGTTGCTTTTGTGCTGCCTTTGTGCCACTCTGGGGAGGTGCCTGGTGTTCCCTTTCTCGCTGTGTATCTTGAGGTGTCTATCAGCCATACCACACAAAAGCTAAAGGCATGAACAAGAGCCACAGGAGAAATTGTGGGAGAGTACAGGAAGGCTAAAAGCATTCACAGGTGGATAAGTGATTTCCTCATTCCTGTGTCCAAAATACAAGATGCCCTTTGGCAAAACTCAAGTTTGTGCTTATCTAAGATTTAAGGCTTAAAATACATACTTTTCCACTGTGGCTCTAAGATTAGGTCTGTCATCCACACTGGAGTGCTTTGGCTAAATTTAACTCTGTCTGTTGGAAAGACTTACTCATAGGATTACAGCACATCTGTGGCAACTACTGTTATTGTTTTGGTTGGAGATTTACAAGACAACCTCAGGGGGAAAAAAAACCCCAAACCTATTTTTTTTAAGACATACATGCTGGTGTGGATGATGCCAGATCTGAAAGAAGGAGGTGTGCAGCTGAAGTGTCAGGGAGCAAGTTGTGCAATAGCACAATGCAAAGCCAGTGCTACTACAGGAGGCGAGTCCCCCCCGCCCCAGATCTACATGTGCCTAGAAAAACAACAGACAAGCATATAGCAAGCTTTATATCTTGCTTTCTTTCAAAAAAAAAATGTCATTGCTGAGCAGTTATGTTCTGGTATGTGAAAGATGTGTGACATTGCTTACATGTGCTGATGTCTTTTGGTCATACATTTATTTCAAGGTGTCCTGTCCGTATTTCTCTTCCAGGTTCAGGTCCTTCGCAATGCAGGGGAAGAAGTGACCCTAACTGTGTCCTTTCTGAAAAGAGCACCTGCTTTTCTCAAACTACCGTTGAATGAAGATTGCACATGTAAGCCTTTATTACTTGGCCAAAAGGAAAATCAATTCAATACTCATGAATGCTTGCAGCTTCCGAACCTACTGTGCATCGAGGTTGATTGACAGCAGCTTTTTTGGTCAGCATTGCTGCCTAAATGTGAGCTGCTCTTATTGCCAGGTCTTGTAGTAACATTCACCTCAAGCAAAAAATGGCTATCTTTCCTTGAAAACCAGATCACTAGGAATTTGGCTGGTGTGAATCAGTAAAATTACAGGTAAAACAGTGGAATTACGTTAGTTTACAGTAGCTCACGTCCTGATGCAGAGTATTTAGAAGCAGCTTTTCAGGCAGCATCAGATAACATTTTAGTCTGAAAAAGTTTTGTCTTGTGAATGTGAAAATGAGATTGTGTGTGTGTATATTTAGAGGGCTTAACTTTACCATTTAAAATTCAGAGGCTTTGGTAGAGGTGTCTGTCTACCTAAAAGTAAATTACTTTGGGATGATTAGTATTTTGTTTAAGTCCAGCCGAGTTTTAGTCAACTAGCCCCATGAGAGACATACGGAGACAGCTGTCTTCCTTTAATTATATTAAATTGTAAGTGTGTGGGCATAATTATAGACAATTGCAGCATATCTAAGCATATTTATTTGTCAGCCTGTGCCTTTTTTCACTGCTGCTTTCCTTCTGCTTCTTGCTCCTAAGAGAGTAGAATGAATTTCTTAATTTTTAAGCAACAAAATAATAAATATTTTATTTCAATACTTTTAGCCTTTGTTTTTAAGTTAGTAGGAATTAAATAAACTAAATTATGAAATAATATTTTATATAATCATTTGCTGAAATACAGTCTTGATCTTTCACCTAAGTACTAAATTTTAGTACGAAAAGAAAAAATTTAGAACACCATATTCTTAAACAGAAATGTATCCCATTACATTTGTCCCTTTTATGAAAGGTTGTGGTACCACAGAATACCCTGAGTAACGCACACAAACATGCATTTGCATTGATCCTGTCGTGTTACTTTTAAGATGTAGCACTGTAATTTCCTAAACTGTTACAAGAACAGTTAGAACTGTAAACTTCATCGAGAGTACCGAAAACATTATATGACTAGTGAAAACCAAGAAAGGAGGTACACGCTTGCCTTTTATTATAAAATTTGCAAAAACCTTTGGGGTTTTTCTCTAACCAAACAGATTATTAAGTGTTTTAAGCAAAGCACTGGGGAGGGATTCTTGAGCGTCCACTGAGCCTGAAAAGGCTCTCCACTCAAACCAGATGGCAGATACAGGCTGAATGGAGAAAGTAAATGAATGTTAGACCTGACAAAACTAGTGAGGAGGGGGGAATATATACATACACACACACACAAATTTGCATTGTAGCATTATAGATTAATGAAGATTTTTTGATATGTTCATGTTTGTATTAGGTGCCCCCAGCGACCAAAGCAGTGGCACATCCTCTCCCCTCTGTGATAGTGGTTTGCATCTCAACTACCATCCCAACAACACGGTAAGAGCTTCTGTTTCTTTGATGGAATTACACGGAAGAATAATAATGCTATAAAAGCTATGTGGAAGTAACTAATAAAGGACAGTGACATGGGAGGAGCTCTAATTAACATTGGAGATTGACAGTTCCATAGGGGGCAAAAAGAGTCACTGATTTGCAGTCAGCTGCAAATTAAACTATGACAAGTTATACCAGCTGAAATTGTGCCTTGATAGATGTGAGTACTATTTTTATCTGGGCAATAGGGATGTTGCCAAAGTTTTTTTCTTCTAGATTATTTCCACAGCATAGGAATTAAAATTCTTCAAATGAAAATATATCTACTTAAAGGTAGAAAACTTTTTCAGAATATTTTTCCATTATTTTTATTCCAATTTTATTTTTATTTGATTTATTATCTAAAACTTTTTGCAAAGATGATTTAGGTACATGTGTCTTAAGGTGAGAGCATTTTATTTCTAGGAACTTAAAATCTTACTGAGGAATGATAGCATTATGGAGCAAGGTCTCTTTAGGATGAAATACTGCAGATGTCTGATCAGATTTTTGCTAAAAGATGCCTTTGAAGTACAACAGGGGGCATTAAACAATTTTTTTTAGCCAGAAAATGCAAAATTTCCATAATTTTTATAGTTCTAAAGGGGTTTTTACTGTGTATTTGGCTGATAGGTGAAAATACTCAGATAAAATAAATAAACCAATATAGAGCATAATTATTCCAGAGATAGTAAAAACCCCAAACAAACAAACAAACCAACAAACACCCCTCCTCCAAAACAGAAATGTAAGCACTGTTTGGTGGACTTTGATGGTTTTAGTTTCTTACCTGTTTTATTGTTCTTTCATACTTCAGTGGTAAAGTTTTAAATAGGAGCCCAGAGACCTAAAAGTCAATAACAAAGATTTTAAGCCTGATTATAGTATGCAAAACGTTTAGGATTTATATACTTTTATGGGAGCTGAAAGTCATAAAATGGGATAAAACCAATAAAATCAGCGTCTTAATGCAGGTCAAATAATAAATATGTATATACGTATACACATATATATAACTAGTGCAACACCATCAGAAGCACGCTTATCTCATCAGTCTATAAATGTAAGCATGTAGAAAGCCAATTGTAACAGATCCTAAACTTACTTTGCTAGCCACTTGATTTCCAACTTTGCTTTTAGGATAAAAACTATGGTTCCATTTGTGAAACCTATTTCTGCAGGTGTCGAAACTGATCTAAATGAGCTACAGTTTCCATTTGAACTGATAATAATTTACTGAAACCAAGTCTTTTTCTCTCAGTGTAAATAATATAATCAGGCATCACAAGTCTGTAATTCACCCTAAATTAAATCCTTCTGCTGAAGACCAGGATGTGGTTCTTATCTGACTTGTCCCCTTGTAATGGCAATAGAATGCTTCATAAAACCAAATGAGACCTCTGTGTGAATTCCTACATTATGCACAACTCTTATGTCATGGTCCTTCCTTTTTCTCAGAATATTCTCTAGCATGCATTATGACCTATGGCCATAGCCTATTTCTTAATTTATAGCCTTGGAGATTCACATGAAGGAGACTTTGGACTCAGAATTGGGAATAGACAGGACTGGTTTTGGTCTTTTGTCAATTCAGAGTTATGCAGGCTAAAGGTAGGGTTAACAGTTCTGTTGCAACCAGATCTAGGCCTACAGTTTGCAGTAAATCTTTTTGCTGCATTTCAGCTTTTTCCTCAAGTTTAACCACAGCTGAAAAAATGTACCTGAAACCAGACAGGAAACCTTAAAAATTCAAGACAATGTTCAAAACAACATCCTAGCTTAGTCTTCCTAGCCAATCATTTATTTAATTGGATCGAATCTATGGAATGTTTCACCAGAGATTCAGTGTTTTAAATAAGTGAATCTACTTATGAAAAGCCTGCTGTTCAGCTAAATTGATGTTCATAGTGATATTTTAGGAACATATATGTAAAAGTAAAGTTCAAGTTGGCAAAGCTTTATAATTCCATAGATCTTACACAAAAATCACACTCTAGAAAAATACAAGGTGTGCTTAATTTTTGTAATACTTATTTTATAGAAGATACAGGTAAGAAAAAAATATGAAATCTGAGATTAAAAAATTGTAAATTATGCAGGATCAGCAGGTAAAATTTTACTGATATACTAGAAGTACTACATACATTTCAGTCAGAATCACGCTTTTTCAGAAAAATAACATCATTACTAGCACTGTTTTGCAAAGCATTATATAAAGAAAGAAAGAGGTGTTGCATTTGTCATTTAAATCTATATTCTGTAGAAATCCTGGTGAAATTGAATGGTAGATATTTAAATACTCGTCTTTGAAGTCTATCTCTCTCTTTCTAAATCTGCTCAGTACTTATAATGAAGCCCAAAACTGAGAAGGACTTTTTAATGTTTTTCAGGATACATTATCATGTTCCTCATGGCCAGCATCCCCAGGACTTAGGTGGGAAAAAAGGTGGTGTGATCTCCGATTAATTCCACTTCTTCATTCACGGTTTTCCCAGTACCTTCCAGGATCAGATTTGTGCAGGTAAAGAAGCTCATAAAGTTGAAATTTGACTTCTTGGTTAACAGATACAAGCCTTAGGGAGTTGCCTTGTTAGAGGAATGGCATTATTAGTTCCACCACAGCTGCCAGAGACATGAAGCATAGGAGCTTTCATAAAGGTCTATCCACATCCACCTCGGCCCATATTTTGCTCTGACATAAGCCAGGTATGTGGGGAAGACATGATCTTCCCACTTGCACCTAGTGGTCAGCACATTTCTCAGTTTCAGGTTGCGTGTAGGTTGTATTTAATAACTGCTAATACTTCTGTCCTGAAAAGCTTCTTTCTAAGCCACTTTTTTTATACCTTTGGTTTTTGTAATGCACTGTGGCTATAAGCAATGTAATTACATTTTTAAAATGTACTTCCTTTTGTTTGTGTTAAGTCTCTCACCTGATAACTTCATTGGGTGAAATAATCTTCTTGTTCAGGAGTAGGAAGGGGCTGGCTGCGCCATGGGGAAGGCAAGCCAAGAGCAGAGGGTGGCAGCAAGGCTGGATGAGGCAGTGTCCATGCAGGCAAGGGCCCCATCCTGCTGTCTCCAGTGGAGGAGCAGAGCAGGCCTAGGCGTGGTCTTCAGATGGGTCTATCATGGTGAGGTGGGGCTCAGATCAGGCTGGGAAGTCAGCCCACAGGTCAGGTCTGAATCGGTGGGGTACATGTCCAGGCACAGGCATAGCTGCAACCAAACTCAGGCAGGACCAAGGGCAAGAGCCTGAGCTGATATGTAGCTCCCGAGAGAAGCAGGGCACGGGCCCCCCACTCAAGCTCTTCCACAGCAGACTGATCCCACAGCCACGCCATGGCAGAGCTGTCCTCAAGCACAGGCAGCTGGGCACCCAGGAGGGGGACAAGGGTAAACTCTGGGCCCTGACCCTTGCATCAAGGGAAATGCTAAGTAAGCATTCTTGATTTATGTTTTTATAAATTCAGATGAATGTCTTCTGTTTTCCAGTTTGAAGGATCTCTATTGTTATCTCCTTTTAGAGAAACTCATCCATATCTCTGATTATATTTGTTATTCTCTCTGTTTCTTTTGTAATTCTATTATATCTTCTATGAGACAAGGTGATCAGGACTGCAAAGAGGACCCCTCTTGATTTATATTAAGACCTAATGATGTTTTCCATGTTTTTCTCTGTTCTTGTCTAATACCTCATAATAACCTTTTGACTGTCACTGAGCACTGAGATGATGGTTTTCAGAGAACTGTTGTGGTAACTCTTGCATTTCTTACCTTGATGTTTATAGCTGCAGTAAGCTTCTTCATTGCTTACATACAGCTAACGTTACTTTTTTCCCATATGTGTTACTTTGCATTTATTAACATTGAATTTAATTGCTATTTTGTCTCCCAGTCACTGAAGAAGCTGTCCAAAGCTCACAGTCAGGTTTAAATTTATTGCATCATATAGACCTACAACTTGTCATTGTTTAATTTAATATTATACAAGTAAATCAGAAGAAATCAGAAAGGAAGACAAAAGTATTCTGCAATGATTACTGTTTTTCACATTATGCATTTAAATATAAAAGAAAGTAGCTACAAAATCTGACAAGGCATAGTGTAAAAATAAAATCATACTTGTCAAAAGGTTTAAATACCTGGGTATTGTGTGGATTAATTTATCATCTGTATATATAAGAATGAAGTTCTAATACTAAAAAATTATTTGAGTTCCAGCATTTAAGTCATTAACTGGAGGACAGCTGTCTACAGTTATAGAGCATGTTTCTCCAGTACTTCTTCTTCTAACCCATCAGAAACATTAACCCTTAAAATAAAAAAAATTGTGAGGCTGTGAGGCCTTACTAACTGAAATAAACTCTGGCTTTCCTGTGTAGCTGCCTTGTCTGCCAACAGATGTGTGAGTCTGGGAATACTGTGTGTTATGCTATACCCTGATGGTTCTCCAGGTTCTCTCCTGTTCCTCCATGCAAACACATGTAAAATTACCTAATTAATAGAGAAAAGATTCATTAATATTTCTGGAAAGACTGCTTTGTGAAAGAACCTCCTGAGTATCTTTTCTCTGTTGTTGTGCTCACCCTTCTAGTGTTTCTATGGGTCCTACAGTCAAGTGAAACCATCTGCCCCCAGGGGTGGGTTTATGATCTCTCCTAGAAACTAGGGGAAGAGGAGTGTTCTTCAGCCTTTGTCTGAGGTTTGCATGGGATGAATTTTATCGTTTGATATCACAGCCTGCTTCCTTCTCATTGGTTCTCAGCAAAAATTTGAAAGGTGCACAAAAGCCTCCCATGGCCTCAGTTAATTCTAAGGGCTGCTGTTCTTAGAAGTACACTACCTAAGTCTGCCAGCCATTTTCCTATTCACAGAGCTGAAATTAAAGCAGATTAGGCAATAGTCATTTCACCACTAGATAACTGTGAAGTTAAAAACAGCCTGCAGCTTTTGACTGGTAATAGCAAAATCATATTTACTTGGCTGCGTGATCCTTGTTCTGTTGAGGAACAATGGCTGGCCCACGGAGTCAAGGTGTAAAATGTAAACCAAAGGCTACAATGGCTGAACTGAAAGGGAACAGGATATACCCACCACAGAAGTGGGATTTTTTTTATTAAATTCTGTGAAAACCTTCAGCTCAATGTTTAACAATGGTTGAAATAGAAATAATTAAGAGCATGAAGCATAAAGGCCCCAAAACCATAACAGTCAAATCTGAGATCTGTTCTGCTGTGTACTTCAGATAAGATGTTGAATTGAATAGAACTACTCACATGGAAAATTAGGACATATTCAACTATTCATAGATCTAGGGTTTTAAAATTCAGTCTTCTGCATCAATAAAACACAAGTTTAAAGTGCACATTATAGACCTTGCACATTACAGAGAAAGATTTTTAGGTAGTGATGATATTCCTGAGATTTAGAATTTCCGGAAAATAAATTTTAAAATATATTCATATAAACCAAAATACTTGAATTCATACTCAAACCTGTCCTATGCTGTCTAACATAGGGACACAACAGTACTTAAAGGAATCAAAACTGCAGTATAAATATGAGAAGTGGGGTTTTCTTCAAAAAAGAACATTTTATGTTGCTAGCAAGACAGTTTATAAGTCTTTTAAATTAGTGTAAATATTTTAAAATGTGACTCCCTATCAAAATTTGTTATGAGAGAAAGGTAGATAATTTTTAAGAGACACCACTATAAAGAGCAACATTAAGGAAAGGATATTGACACTAATAAAAGAAAGCAACATTAAATAGAATTTAATTAATTACATTTTTGTAGTTAATATTTATAAGGCTGTTTTCACTAATAACATTTTATGTTTCAGAGTTTGAAAAGACTGGCACAGAAATACATCATATTGTTATCACATAGACTATTACGCCTCATAATCGTATTCTAGCTTTTCTAGTGGGATGCTTGAGATGCATGAGTTTACAGAGGCTATTCATATAAAATTCCAGAGGACATTCAGGTTAATCTTGGAAAGCTTATTAATTTCAAATATAACTCTTGAGTTCTGGAAGGCACAGAATCTGAGATGTGTAGTTGAATAAGAATTAATCTAATATTATTATAAAGTGATTAATCTACTATTTGTTCAATTTAATACAAAACATGTATTTAATACATTATATTTTCAGGTTGTGTGGTAGTACAGACTTTGGCTGGTAGACTAATTCAAGGAAATACTATTACAATAATCTAAGGCTAAGGATATCTACTGCCCAGACACTTTCAGAAGTAATTTATTAGGTAGCCATGCAGCTTATAGTCTGTGCTTATTGATACTTGGCAAGAACATTCTGGATGACTGCTTTTATATGTGCACAGATGAAATACCTAGGAACTGCAGGAACAGTCTGATGCCCTGAATGCATCAGATTCACTGTGTTTGGAGCATCAGGGAAATTTGTGCATCAGGACTGAATCTGGAACATACTGGGTTTTCTGTGCTTCTGCAGATTAGTGCAACACATTAATAGATCCCTTGGATTCCTACTTTGGTTTACAACAGATTGAGTAGAAAGAAAGGGAATCCTAAAAATAATGCTATTTTTCTTGAAAGAGATAATCAACGAATTTGTCTGAACATCTCTTTATGCAAGGACTTATTTAGAATTTTATTCTGGAAGAATTTATTATTTATACTTATAGCCATTTAAAATAAAGGATATAGTAAGCAAATGTTAAGTACCTTACCTGAAGATGCTTTAAATAAATCTTTTTGAAAAACTTTACTTGAATTATTGTGAAATGAGTCACTGAAAGAAGTAGCTCTCAGTTTGTACCTTTGGATTTTAAGAAAAAATCACTACGCGTGAAAAGGCAACTAAACTCAAATTAGCTGATGGATTTAGATAAACCACTGGCCTCTGCATGATGACGTTAGGATATAGAAGCGTTATTCTCCTGTAAGAGCTAATTCTCATTATGGGACTCGCAAAGCAAAGTCATGGCTGTAGTTAATTTTTAATGCTTCTCCTGAATGAAGGAAAAGCCTATACTTGACACGGATGCAGCAAAGACCTTTATGGTAGAGACAGGTATTAGCTCTACATTCCACGCTACTAAAATATAATTTCAAGAGGGAAAAAAACCCAACTTTGCAAAATGAGTATCTGTCTTGAGATGTCAGAAACTGTCTTCAGTGACACTCAGTTTTACACTGAAGATAACACTTGCTTTGTCTGAGCCATTCTCAAAGAATCTGAATTATGTACTTAATTTTAAACCATGAATTGACCATTAGTGGGTGGGTTTGTAGCAGAATGCCAGCAGTGGAACTTCATATTCTCTGTATGTTTCATAATCTCTTACTCTGGGGTATGGATTAATATTGAGAGTTTCTGGTTCTGAAGCCAGAGACCTGTGAGCCTTCCACAGCTGTTAGCCAAGAAGGCTGTTTACTGAAGGAATTAGTTTTGCTACTGCTTTAGCATCTGAAAGTTGTCTCTTGTTCTATAATTGCTCAGCACTCAGCTGTAGAAAGCTAGTCTATAATGCATGACAGATTATGACGTAGGTGCCCAGATCGGTATGCTGGGATGGAGACACCCAGGTGGCCCCTGCTTTTATCACTGGATGTCTCTTGGCATTCCAGTATATTTTGCTAATGATCCTATATTCAGAAATGCAACTGGAAAAATCATAATCGATTTGAATTCTCCAGCTTTTGTATCACTCGTTTAGAAGAGAATCAAAATTCTATAACCAAGAACAGCCAACAAGGGATGTCTAGACAGGAATCTTACTGCATTTAAACAATGTATTAGAAAAATGAAAGAAACATTATTGAGAAAAAGGTACGGTATTCCACTGAATTTCTCAAATGATTGCCTGCAGTGTCCAGTGCACACTTTCCTTCTCTGTGATCTGCAGTTTTATAGTATTAACTCTTTGGTATGCATCAGCTGTTTCATTTGTTTAGCTTCTGAAGTCACACAGTGTTGGTCAAGGTTCTGTGGAGCTTGTCTATGGAATTTTTTTATAGCTTTATGGAAACTTAATATAGTCTGAGTTGACCTTTTATTGTGATCTTTTTAATATGTCAGATATTTATAAAACAGGAAAACCAGCAATTTATCAGTGTTCAGTAGCTGACCTTTGTTGCAGTTGAAAAAAAAAAAGCATTACTACAAGTATTGTTAAGATGATATGCTAGAACAGATGAAATTTTCTTCTGACCTGATCTGTTATGACATGTCTATAGGCAAAATGCATTCCAAGTAATTGCTGTGGATGGGGTTTGCAGTGGAATAATTCAGTGTCTCTCTGCTGAAGACTGTATTGACTGGCTACAAGCAATAGCAAGTAACATTTCCAACCTCACAAAGCACAATGTAAGTATGGATCCAAGTAAGCCAGAAGGTTTCCCAATCATATTTGATTATAACTGTCATAAAAGCCTAATGGGTTCACACACAGAATTATCTGCATATAAACAATGCTTGAGGCTGTATGAGACAAGTCAACTCAAGTTTGTCATCAAATCAGACTTTGTGAGAAATCATTGAATGGGAAAATATTCTCCCCTACAGTCATATAGTTCACTTCATCGCTATCAGAGTTACTTGCTTCTTAGCAATACCAGCTAGAATTAGAAACGAAGACCAGACACACAGGAGAGCACCAGGTGTGATGGATAAGCACATGTAGAAGTAAAAAATTCTGTGCTTTCTTAGTAGTTTGAGAAAGCACATCTATATAAAGACTGGTATAATCAGATCTGAATTAGATATTAGGTCTGTTTAGGTACCATTTAACACCAGGAGAATGGCAAGGTGTTTCTGTGGTATAGATATAGATGTTTATTGTCAGCAAAGATTAAATACATTTATGCTTCATTCACTGTACTTTTAATATCTGATCTTGTTGGATACATAACTGTTTTTACTGAAGCAAGAATAAATGTTATGGAAAAGTTTTGCCAAACTACTAGTAAGTTCGATTGAAAGGTCTTCTGGACCTGTCTAGAATGTATTTTACATTTGATAGATGACATGTAGTTTTTCTTTTAGAAGTCTATATGATACCTTTTTTGTTTTTCCTCAAAAAATACAGAACACATGGGTAACTCCATTATTTTGAATTGAGTTATAACAAGGACGCCCTTGAGGATATAATTTATATTCTCTCAGATTTCCTTAAATCTGCTTTAGTGTCCCAAACCTGCCTCTGAATTTGCTTTTGTTTCAAATATAGGGAATACATTGCAAGAAGTTGTATTTCTTTGAGATTTATATTCAAGATGCAAAACTATGTTCCATCTGGCAGCAATATGTAAAAGTCATTGTATTATAAAAACATGACAGACATGAATTCATCTACCATCTGCAAGCTTCCACGCAATACAAGCCAACTTTATGGCTATTTATTCATCCTTACAATGCTGTTGCTGTATAGAACCTTCTTTGTCTCACTAGGCATCCTGACAGATGAGAGTGCTGATTTTTTCTCTTGCCATCTTTAGTTCAGACTCTTAATGATTCTTGCTACCTGAAGTACTGTATCTGTTTACTTATAATAATAGATAGATGCACCTAAATTTTGTCTGATAATGCTTTATGTAGCTCTGATGAGACTATAATTATGGTTGCTTAGTGTAACTTAAAGTTTGGTAATGCACTGGTTTTATATGATATATTTTCAGTGTTTTAAAAATGAGTACAGTTTATAATTCTACACTAGTTTCCATAAAATCCAGAAACAAGGTATCTGATGTTTTAAAAGATAGAAATAGTAAATTATACAACTGTTATGCCAATCTTTGTATTTATTTTATCCCAAAGACATCCTGTAAAGTAACTGTGAGAGTTAGGGCTTATGACAATTGTCCATTAATGTATTTTTAGAACTGTCCTAATTGTTCATAGCCTATATGAATTTATGGAAACCAGTGAGGCTGCCTTTTCTGTAATATACTTGTCTTATAAATTGTCAGTTGCCAGAAAGAATTAGTTATTTGACAGCATATGTGATAAGTGAATATAAGAAACATTAGAAACACGGAGGGGAAAAAACCCAAACTGTTGCTCGGAACAATGATTAGATGTGATTAGAGGTCCCTATATTTTCTTTCTTTACAAGATGGTTATTGACATATACATGCTGTTGATGTTAGCATTTTTCCTCTGAGAGACACATGTACTCACAGTCATTCTCCTTTACTGTGGTATCCAGTACGGAAGAAACAAAAAGGGTATAGGACTTTATTTGAACATTTGGACAAATTGACTGATTTTTAGTTTCAACTAAGTTTCTACTTCTGTCTAGGGCTTATGGAAAATAATTTGTTTCATTTAAATACCACGTAGCTCATAGAAATGTTAACTTACATACGCTTTCTCACATCTACCTTTTGAAAAAGAAGGAAGCAGATGAAATCAAGAAAGACTATAAAACCTAAATTGTTTCTGAAAGCATTTCTGTATGTCTTCATGTCTTAAATCAGAATGTCCGAAGAATGATCCTTATGATTTACTTTCGACATCTATTTTATGATGAGATTAATTCCCTCAGGACATGTCTTTCTTTCCTTTGACTGGTAAGGGACCCTAGGGTGGTGAATTCAGACTGCAGCACTGAAGGAGATATGTATATCCTGTCACTGGTGTCTTTGAGGGGCCAGAGAAGGTTTGTCTGAATAAATCTGCCAAAGAAATGCCTGGATATTTTGACAAAAAGCATACTTGTCTCAACCAGAAATCTGAATTATTTTACTTTTTCACACACAAGATGGCTGAAAAAAATCATGTGGGATGTTTATGGGAAGAACATGGCTTTCTTTCCCTGTGTTCCATACATAGCTTACAGTTGTGAAATGCGAGTCCCTGGCTCCAAAATCTCATGTTTAAGTTTATATTTCAATTAAATTTTTATAAAGATAATGTCAAAATCTCTTCTGTCATCATCTACTATGTCCACATCTGACACAAAGGTGGTGTGACTCAGTTGCAGAATCATCTTTGTAGACAGTACCTACCAAAAGCAAGAAGATAACAAAAAGGCAGGAGTAGAAACAAAACCAAAATGTTTTGACATCCTTATGTTTGAAAGGCAGTGTAGATAACTGAATATACATAATGGAGGCTGGAAAACAGTGTCTGCAGGCAAACATATTTTACCTGCAGTGGTTAGACTACCAATCATTGTACAGTGTGAGATAAAACTTGTATTATTATGCAAAAGATAGTTACAGTTTTAATGCAGAGATACAGAAAATTATATTCTATTACAGAAGAAATTAAAAAAAAATCAGTATGCTAACTAGTCTAGTTGATTTTATTTCAAATTTTCAAAAAGTTCAATTGAAATCATGTCTTTAATCATACACTTAAAAGTAATGCCTAGTGAAAGAAACTGCTACTAAAAGGACAAATATATTTGTCCTCACTTTGACTGGAGAAAAGAGAATAATAATACCTTATCTTTACAATGCTGAAGTTTGGGTAAATGTTTAGGAATTCTGTAAGTCACTAGATAGAGGGAGAATAAAAAAGTACAGAAGGGGAGGGAATAAAAAAAATAGAATAATATGATCTGTTCCACTTGTGGGAAGCATAACGTATCACAGGACTACATTCAGTGTTTAGTAAGTTATTGAAATAAATTAGTAGTACCTGTCTCATTTTTCTGGTGGATGCTGCCACCAGTAAGAACATGCTGTGGAATGTTACATTACATGAATAAATCAATGTCACTTATATGAAATGAACAGATTTCACATTTCAATTTTGTAGTTGAAATACCATGGCAGACCATCAGGACGCTCTGATATTAGTCATTTCAGAGCTTTCAGGGATTTTATGCTCTGAGATTCTCTGTGAATTGTGTATTATAATAATATTCAACTTTTTGTTGGTTATGCATGCTTGGAGCAAATCCAAGAAGATCAACATGAGTATCAAACCTCATGTAGTAGTATATTCTATAGTAGAGCAAAAGACAACTACTGTATATAATTTAGAAGCTGAAAACCTTGTAAAATTAAGACCAAAACAACAGAAGGGGTTTTTTGGTTGGTTGGTTGGTTGGTTGGTTGGTTGGTTGGTTGGTTGGGGTTTTTTATATATGATTTACTTTTCCCAAGACGAAACTACTCAGATAAATTGGGCATTATCAAAGAAAAATATGTTCAACTATTCTTTAAGCGGTATTAGGCATCCAGGTGTTTACAGAGCTCTGACACTTCAATATTTTTATTCTGCATCCCATTCTAGACTGTGTAAAGGGAAGCCTATAGAGGTAGTCATTCCAATACTGATATTTAGGTCTCTGTAGGAACATTTAAAACTCAAAACTGGATATGCTTGTAACATACTGCTGCCATTTTTTTCCTTATATATGGCTCTCTTAAGGCACATACAGCTAATTGAGTAAATGTAGTCAGTGCAGCATCAAAATTACATTAATCAAATCTGTCCTATTTTTCCTCCCTTTTTTAACATGGGATGTTACCAGTCTGATATTTAAAAACATCTGTTTCTGTGTCACTGTAGGAAGTGTTACATATGGTCTTGTCTCATACTTACTTACGTTTGGGGCAATTTTGCTGCATGTCTTATTTTACTAACTTGTTGCCTGTACCTTACTGACTGAAGAACAGTGGGATATTTTGTATCCTCTTGGGTGTACTGATTAGACTTAGCTGCAAAGAAGTTAAGTCTTGTCAAACAGTATTGCTGTTGCTCCAGTGTGTTTTGGCTGCACTTTTATAATATACCTTGAGTTTAAAGGACAATGTCTAGCATGTGAAAGGTCAAGAAAATAGTGCAAGAAAAGAATATTTCTTTGAGAAATATTTCTTCCAGAATAGTCACCTTATCAGTGAAACTTAGGGCAAGAAACTTCTGTCTTCGTAGTTGGAACATTTGTTATGACACATTCTGATTACAGTGACAGCACTCATCATAAAACCATGCAGTCTTGCAGTCTTGATTTGGAATACACATTATAAATTTCAATTAGTCATGATAGCTTTTCAAATGAAATAAAATTGTCTTTCTGTACCAAACTTCTCCCAAATATTAAATCTATTAATGCTATTTTTAATAATATCATTCCAGTTTTGCTGTACGTAGTATCACAAGTCGTACAATGGTCAATAATGTCTAATAAAAATATTGTCATCTGTATTAATATACATTAACACTCTGCAGATCTAAGATACAATTTAAGAGAAACAATGTCCTTAGAGACAATAGAATGGAAAGCACTTCTTTTAAAATATTCTTCAAACAGAAGACCCACAATTTACCTGTTAAATGTTAGCCTTTAAAAAAGAAAGACCCATTATTCCAGAGAATATTTTTGCAATTTTATATGTGATGCTGTCACACAGCGACGAATCTGTGCACTGTAACTGATTCATCCAATTTTGTCTGGAGTCAAATTAATTTATAGCCTTGCACTAGTATTTAAATAAAAGCAAAACATCAGAATATTCAATGCATTCCTTAATCTATGTAGGATTTATATGAAGCTCTGAGATTCTTTTCCTTCATTCCATTATTATTGAAGGCTTAAGGTGACATGCTATAATAAAGACTATAATCTATTTAGTTATGAGACACTTTGGAGGGATGTCATACTTGCTCTCAACATCCTACCGCGGTGAAAGGTAGCAAGTAACCTGTAATTTAAAAAAAAAAAACCTATAAAAAACCCAAGCAACTCTTTATTGATTTAGAGTGGCAAACAAAAGGGACAAGAATAAAGGAAGTAGGAGATGTCTGAATGAGAATGCAGGTAAGCCACTTGGGTTTTTTGCAGAGAGGTAGCACATGGAAGAAGAAAGTACTCATTATAAGTTGGCCTTTCCTGCCAAAATGCCAAGCTGCCCTTTCAGTAGCGGTTGGAGACTTCCAACTACTTTAACCTAGTTTTTGTTGTGCAGTAAACTGTTCAATATTCCACAATTGGTTTATTTTAAGCAAGAGTGTGTTGAAAGTGGCCGTTGAATCACAAACTGCTGTTGATAAAAAGGCAGCTGGGAGGCTAGGCAGTAATAACCTTTCCTTTTGTATCCCTCCTCTTTGCTGTCTTAAAAAAAAACCCGAACATGAATATCACTGTGTTTTAAAGCAAGGTTATCTTGTTTTCACATCCCTTTCCTCTTACTCACTTTTAAAATATATTTCTAAAAGGTAGTTATGTCAAAAGTTTTTCCTTTCTTCCACAACCAATTAAAAAAAAAAAAAAAGAAAAAAAAGGAATTAAAAGAACTTGAAATGCACTCAAAGAGCCGTAAAACACCTCAGGGAATACATTATTAGTAGGCTAATGTGTTGAAAGCATTTTCTCCATTTGGTTGTCTTGCTTCATAAAGTGCCATAGACATCCAGCACATTCAAACAGTGCACAGCTTATATTCGCCTGAGGAAGAGAATGGGCTCGGAGGAAGAGGCAGAGGGGCTGGGGAGAAGACAGGAATTTCAGTCATTCCGGAACAGTTTCACGAGGTTGGGGCAAACAAGCCCAGCTGTTGGGGAAATGGCAAAACAACAAATGACCACTAGGCAGAATGTGCTGCAGAGGAAATGAGCCCCAAATCCTTTGGACTTGCCATTTCTCTGCCAACAAAAGGTGTTACGACACTCTGTGACAAGTTTCTTATCTCCTAAAAATATCTTGTGTAGTTTTAAGCAGGCAGTGGCAGGCATCTGTGGGGAAAGTCTGAGAAGTCTGAAATTATAGCCGTGCTGATCACGTGGGTGGGCATCAATATGATTGCAGGGTTGTTTTGGTTTTTTTTTTTTTCACAAGTTTGTTTATTTCAGAAAATGAGGTAATTGCATACAAAACTTACTTCAAAGACTATCATTGAGGTCCTGAAATCAAGCTTTAAAAATTAAGAATGAAGCATCTTGTTTCATTCTCATTTTCCAATGCATGGTACTTTGGGACTTACTGCACTGAAGAATATCCTTTGGAGATTTTTACCTTTTTGAGCTGTTTATAATGACCATATGAGAGGTTTCTGCTTTTTTCCTTTTTTTAGTAATTTCAATTTATTTATTTATTTTAAATTCTACAGGCTGAAAAAAGGTATTTTCCTAATTGTACCAATCAGGAACTGTAGTACAGTGAAATGAAGGAAAATTTTCTTTACTGGATTTATGGAATCACTTGAGACAACTTTGGTCTTAAATAAACCTAACTTACTTAGAAAGTAACATAAAGCACCGCTTCCATTGACTTCTTTGCAATTGCCTGATTATCCGCCCTTTCTGATAGTGTTTCAGATTAGGAATCCCATAACAGTTACTGTTTATGAGTAACAATATTTAGTTTAAATTGTTTTCTTGAATTAATTTAGGAACCCTCTGGCAAAGAGTGGATAAAAATAGATTCATTGGGGAATGTAGCTGCCTTAAACATGAGGAGCTTTTTGTTTTTCTGGATTTGTCCTCATTTTTAATACAAATAACTTTGAACTTTGCTAATAAGTGAAGCACAGGTGCCAAAGATGCAGTGTTCTTCATAGAAATCTGAATTTCACCCTGGGGAAAGAACAGTATGAGATCATGAAATTAAACTCTATCATTAAGACTAAGGGGAAAAAAAGAAGTAAACTGCTCTAATCTTATACATGTGTGTGTATATATGTACATATACATACAAATATGTACACAGAGAATAAGATTTAATAGATGTTAAATGTTAAGAAGGAAAAATATTATAAATCTATAAAAAATGTATAAAACAGTTTTTTGTTCCTTCATTTCTTTCTGAAATCAAATCTGCAATCCTTTGCTATATGGAATAATGTCTCAGAACGTATTAATCATAGATATTTGATAGATATTAAAATGACTATACATTTTTATATTTGATGCAGATAACCAATTCTTTATTCCACAAGTTTGCTTTTTAATGAGCTAATTATCAGTGATGCCTGGGTAGGCTGTCAAAAGAGCACTTTATGACTAAAGTGTACATACTGGGTTGCTAAATTCTTTTTTGATATGAGATCTCCTGTGATAAGAAAGGCAGTCACTAATTTTTAGATACAGAGAATGAGGAAATCGTAAAACACTTCTGGAGAGGAGGCAACTGGGTAGTTAAAGAATGCCTGTTCATCTCACCTGTGACTACTTAATGGTTCAGTATCATAAAATACAACATAAAATGCAACCGAGGAAGGACTTGATGCCTATTAATCCTTACACTTACTTTTAGCTATATTAGCAGAATGATGATGTAAGGTCAATGCAGATACACAATTTAGCTCTTTAACATGATAAATTCCAGTTTTGTTCATGAGTCTACTTTTTGAATGTCATAAGACAGACAAACTTTATTTCCATTTCAAATTACTGATAGATATTCTGCTACTCCTCCAGTGTCATGCACTGAAACCACACAGAAGATCAGTAAAAAGTTTTTTTGTAGCCCATTGTTCAATAATACATTGACCATTTAAATAACAGGATACAGTGATTTTTTTCTTTAGATCAGGTTGTTCAGAGGTAGATTTGAATATATGCAAATAATCTATGTAGAGGTGATTTGTTTGCATGTTTCATAGGTTTCCTGTTTGTACAGACAAGAAGTCTGAATAAAAAAGCAGATTAAAATACTATATGTTCAGATTCCAAAAATGTTTATAAGTCTATTGGTGAATGACTTACAACAGTTTTCTCCAGGGAAGAATCTGTTACCTGCCTAGCAGAAAATATTGTTTTCATTGTGTTTATTTCCTAGGGTAATTTTGTAAGGTAATAAAAAGGATGAAAAACTTCCTATGGTGTGTCAACATGCTGTGGCTTCTCACATAATTCAGCCGATTTAACATTTTCAAAGGAGTTTTAGCAGTTCTTTTCTGGTATCTGCTTGCCCAGGAACTAGATTTCTCTTTTTTTTTTTGTAAAAACATAGGAATTCAATCTAGTTTAGCTAAATTAAGCGATCTCGTAGAAATGTTCGGTGTTTTTCCCTGAGAAGGCAAGATCCTCTCCACCCAAACTCCCTATATACTCAATGGATAGAAGAAAATGTCTTTAAGACTTGAAGAAATTGAACCAGTCCTCCTAACTTAGGCACTTACTTCTATCCCATTAACTATATTAAGAATGCAGACATCTCCAGAGGGTAGTTAAATCTCCTTGAATTAAGTACCTGCCTCTCCCACTCGTAGCAGGAAACGGCAAGAGGGAACTTCAGCGTAACAGCCCACAGGTAGGAAGAGTCACCCTGATGTGAGAGACAGGAGCTCTGGTGTTACTCAGCCTGTAGGGCTGGTGCCATCCATCTCACCCCTGGCCAAAGGATGCCCAGAGGCAGAGCAAGGCTGAGGCTCTGCTCCCCCTTCCACAGAGTGTTCTCTGCTGTCCATTGAGCCACATGGAAAATTCATGCCAATGCTGGTTAGCTGGAGGCAGGGCTCTCATCCAGGCTATCCAGTAGCATTCATCCAGTAGGAGTATTGACTAAGTGCAGCAGACACATACTTATCTCCTGCAGCCTGAGTACTGTATGTCCCATATCATGGGTGGGTGCTCTGGTATTACCTACCATGACCAAATTGACATTGACACTTCACTCCTTATACTACTGGGCAGCTTTTGCTTTTGCAGATTTTTTAACCCAGGTTGGTTCACTACCTCATAAACAGTGTAATCCCCCAAACAGTTGTTTTAGCACAATTAAAAGGCTGGGAACATAGGGTGGATATACAAGCAGGAAGAGAAAAGTCAGCACAAACTTCTGCAGCCAAGTTTGCTATGAAAGAGAAAGATCAGCAAAACCAGGCCTCAGATAGATGTCTTCTCAGCAACTGGGTATTTTCTATATTTGTGAATTTTTTAGTCAGATAAGCCTTCATTACCCTTTTGCCTTCTTCTGCCTTCTTATATCTTCCTTTGCTATGCACAAAAGTTTTAAAAACTAACAAGAACATCTCTCGGGTTTTGAGAACAAATTGAAATCCACGCTTCTTGAGATGCTTTCACATCATAGGAGGTGTTCACCATTTTGGAGTTCTGAGGCTTCTTAATTTGTGTAATAATATTACTACAAAACTAGCCCACATCACTTTGGAGAAGCTAGGTTGATGTAAAATGTTTTTTTTTATTTATGATCAACAGACTCCGTCATTGCTGAATAAAGGGTATAATTGAAAATATTTGATGTTTTCCTTTTCCTGTGTGCCTTCCCATTCATTGTGGCTGCTGCTTTCCCTTCCCGAGTGTAGATGTACCTGGGAAAAGTAATAGCATTATTATTGTATAAGGAAAATATAACTTTTACTGGACATTTGTAGATATGTATTTGCTTAATATTTCTTCACTAGAATACCAACCTACAGTTGCTGTGTAGATTTAGAAGAACTAGCATCCATTGTATTGCTTTACTATTCTGTTCAGAAAGAAGAAAATACTCCTTTTCTCATACATGCGTTATGGGAAAGATAAACTGAGGGTTCCCATTCATGGAAGAGGAGGGAGGTAATTAAAACATTATGGAAGCAAACTGATCAAATAATCTGAACTCTCTCTAGAAGGGAGAATAAGTGAAAAGTTTAATCCTACAAACCTTTTGTAAGGTTGATTTTATTGAAAAATGTCCATGGATTTGTGAATATCATTTTAATCAGGACCTTTCACGAAGAAAGGTACTGCCAAAGAAACAGAAGAAACTAATATTCAGACACTTGTTTTACTGTTTCAGATTCTCTTTTTGCTGTACTAATGTTATTAGTTACTTCCATGAAGTATTCTCAGCTGTCACAAAGATTTTTCTCCTCTAAGTTTTCCTGAGGTACTCCAGATGTCTGAAAAGAAACTCTTGAAGTTTATTGTTGTAAGAGGAGTCATGGAAATGCAAATGAAAATATGAAGCAAATCTTGAAGGACATTAACTTTATAATTACCAAATATTATACAAGTAAGCAATGACTACAAAGATGTTTGGGCTTTCAGCAGTGAGCAGTGTCATTCAACTCTACATGCTTTTATGTGGTGCACTTGTTAGAGGCAGTGAATATATTATTTTACTGCTTGTTTTGTTCTTTGCCAGGCAGAAAAACACAGGCTGCTCATAAACTTATATTTTAATATTGTGTGCATCCTATTTAAATTTTTGCCTCATTTTGTATCAGTAGCAATATTGATTTTAAAGGTTAGGTTTTTTACAACGTAAACAGGGTGTATCACAAGAACCAATATGTCCTTAGGCTGACACAACCCCTATGGAATTGTGGAGCTAAACATTCTTTTTCAGTTTGTGTTTAAATAATTGATAAATTATAGTCTGTATGCATGTTTAACATCAGAATTATTTCCTTTTGCACCAGATTAACATAAATGGATCTTGATATTGCTGTATAAACATAATGTATAAATTTTAAAATACTATAGCAAACAAAATTCTAAAAGGCTCTTCATGAGCAGTTTTAAACAGATAATTTTTAAAATTATTTGCCTAACGAGATAGTCAGTAGACCTCTTCTGACTATTTAGCAAAGTACGTCTGCACCTTAATTAAGCTAGCTACTCTTGCTGCAATGGTATGGAGATTAGCACATTTATTTACCAAACAATAACCATAAATTGCATTTTCATCTCAAAATGTAATGAGCAGAAGTCAGGAAAATATAGTATGTAATTTAAATAAAAAGAGAATAGTCTCTAGGTTGAGATAACAACTAGAACTCTCTGAAGCTTGCAGATGGTTCTACCAGTAAATTAGGTTGCCATTTACGTAGCTGGATAGGTTGCAGACCAAACCTAGCTTAAAGCAATTATAGCTGTCTGACCTCTATTTAGTCTTCTGATCCAAACCCCATTTAGCATTACCTTTGTACATTCATAGAACAAATCACAACAGATCACAGCTTATGCATTTTTTTTTACCCTAAAGACAGACTCACAGAAAGTTCCCACGTGCTCCTGGTTATAATACCATTCATTCTTTACCATGGATTGACTTCAGAAGGCAGCTTGCATCTTGTCCAAGTCATCAGCAAATAATAAAAAAATCAACTGGCCGCATTACTGGTCTGTGCAGCTCCACTGGCCGTGTTGTTTTTATCTGATCAGAACTACAGCTCTGAGGCGTGTTTTTTTGTTTTGTATTTGAATAGACAAGAAACCTTTACCTCCAGAAACATTAACCTTTCAGCTTAAAAAAAAATTTGTACATATTTGCATAATGGTGTTTTTTATCCCAAGCAGTAGAGGACAAGAGAAGTTAATACTAAAAATGAGATTATTTTCAACAGCACCACTCTTTTTATCAGTCTGTCATCAGCGTCTTAGCAGTTCTTGATATTGTTTGTCTCTCTTGTTCTGTTTACTACTATATTTTCAGTAGTAGTAGAGCACAGAGGAGTTTACCAATACAGTGTTACCAGTACTGAAGAACTTTTTTACATTTTCATATATGCATACTTGTATAATCAAAAATCAATAGATAGTCATATTTTCTGTAAGATCCATACTCTACTAGTCTACTGGAAAGAAGAGGAAGTGTAAGAAGGAACATGGCTAAATGATGAACTCTTCATTAACCTCGAACAAAGGAAAGATAGCAGAGTAGAATTTGTTACTAATGGTGGGCTTAGAAATTATCGCATGAGTATGTAAAACCAGAAAGATGGTAGGATTAGATGTGATTCCCTCAGCTGGGAAGCAGTAAGGGTGAAAAGAAGTTTTGACATACACCAGTGATGCAGAGAGGCCAAGTTGGTTCACTGCATATTGAAAAGAAAATTATTGATAGATGATAACAAGAAAGTCAGAGTACTGAATGCTCTTTTGGATCAGAATTTACTCAAAGGGTCAGTTGTAAACAGATGATTGCCACCTTTTATAAGTGTGACACAATCTTGAATCATGTCAGAAAGTGTTAGAAACCAGTCAGGGGACTAGTTATACATTAATGAGAAGAGTTTTAAATATACACATTCCCCATAACTGTGTCCTAATTACATTCCTCATAAGCTACAAAAGATTGAACTTGTCGTCTAAATCCATTTGCTGAGTACAGAAATTTTCTAGATGAAATAAACAATTTTAAAGCAGAAATGATAATTTTTGTGTGGCTTAGAACACCCAATGAATATGGTTTCAGGGTAAAAACTGTCTTTATATTAGCTATGACTTAATTTCATTACAGTCATGACCAGTTCAAAATTAAATCTTTTGCAAATTGTATCACCTAATTACTACTAAGAACAGTTAGTACTCATAGTGAAAGAGTAATTCTGTATTTGATATAGGATTTTCTTCCTTCATTAATCTTTGGGATTTTTTTCTTCTTGGCCTTTGAGCTTATGATCTCACAGCAGCCTATGCTTTATGAATATGCATGATATTATTCAGATATTTAGTTGCTTTGTTTAGTTCTAAATTCTCCAAATAACACACCATTCTGATATATATTACTGTTATAAGTGTTATTATAATAATAAGCTTATACAGCTAATTCCCACATTGTGACAATATATAACAACATAACCACATACAAATTTATTCATTATACATCTTCTGTTTTGGCTGCAGCTTGACATATCCATTTCACTTGTAAATTACAGTTTTTGTGTTCTTCTACTCATGCGCTGTCTTCATGGTTCATTCTACCTTTGATGAATATTGTGTTTCTTGATTTTTCTTTTAACTATAGTGCTGTAGCAATTTTGCGAGCATGCGTGTGCAATGCCTTTTTCTTTCAGGAAAGGTAATGTCCATGATTGATAACAAAAACTTCACTAATAACTATAGAAGGCATTATGTAAAAATAAATAATTTATTTAATTTATTCAGATAATTTAAGTTTCATAAGGATGATTCTTCCTTTGATATTGTTTTTTTTATTTTTGACACACGTTGATATCTTGAAAAGATGAAATGCTATTATTTACATTTATTAACTTATGACATCGTGTTTTCCTTTGGACCACAAGAACTATTGATATAGAAAAAATCTAAATTTTTGACTAAATCTCTTTTACTGTTGAAATGCAATTAGATAGTGAGTTGCTGTTCTGAAATCTGTTGACACAGATGCACTTTCAATAAAAGATCTTAAAAATGTTTCTTGAACTTTAGATACCTTCTGACAACTCTCACTCATGCAGAAATATGTAATTTTAAATGGATTTGAAATTTGTTTTACGTTTTTTTCTCTGTTGAAAAATGATTTTCAAAGATGATATTTAGCCCAGTACAATGCAGTAAAATTCAAAAAAAAGTTCATAGTTTTCTCATAGGCAAGTCTGAAATGCAAAAAGTAATCTTTAAATTTACTTGTAGTATCCTCAGTGCTTGTCTTAGTCATTCTTAATGCCAAGAAATTGGTAATTCATGAGAGGTTTGGGAAAATTCTGTTAATTCTTAATTATTCAAAACTTTCCTGTTTAAGAATTACAAGGTCATATCCAAGGCATGAAAAATATACCATCTACTATTATTATGTCAATTTAACATTACTGTCATCAAAATTGAAATAGTCCTCAACGGTAGTTCAGTATTTTACTCACTTAAAAAAAAAAAAAAAAAAGGTCTAATGTTGAAAATTAATCAGTTTCTGCAAATAATTATACCCTAGCCTTTTTGGTACTCTGACATGTTCTGCACCTTGGCCTGTCTTTTAGTGGCGGTCCCACAAATACACAGTGTTTTACACTTGTATGTGGCCATATTGCTCAGTATTTGAGCATTCCTTTTCAGAAATACCAGAAGATACTTGAGAAAATCCATATTTATAAGGACTTTTGTTTAGTATTTTATAATAAATTCTTAGTTATGAGGTGAAATGAGAGATAGGTAAAAGGAACTGCACTCTCTAGAGGGGAGCTAAATTCAAGACTTTTCATGCTAATGGCTCAGTAGCTTAAGAGAAAGAAGGTTAAGGAGAGTCTGGTCTTGCCTCCTTACGGAAATGCAGAAGCTGTATTGCAAATAGTTACTGATTGAAAACAGCTCAGAGTACAACTGACTACAGTGCCAGAGTGAGTCTGTGATTAATCTGAACGCAGAGTGCGGTGAGCCCCATTGTGTGTAAGGAGGAGGGACCAGAAGTATTTTACAAAATATGAGGACATGACCTTTAAATGTAAAAGTACTACAAAGTACTTTCGTAGTGTTTCAAGTGAAATTTAAAACTATTACTTATACAGATGAATGATGAGCTTTCAGCAGAAACAAGTACTAAAAAACTAAGGTTTTTATACCTATCTCACAGTGACATATGAAAATATTTAATGTTTTATTTTTAGTATCAGCTTTAGCAATTCTGTTAATACCTAGTTCATTATCATGTGAACCTAATGTCTCAAAAATTAGTTCATATTATGTCAACCAAATTATTTAAGTAATGTAATACCAGGTGATTTTTTTTAGCTTACTCACAAGCAGTTTGTTATCTGGTGCTGTCAGCCAAATTGTCTCATAAATATTGCTGTTCTTCCTGAGAGCTCCAAGAGAAGAAAAGTGTGTAATTCTTTTGGCCAGAAAAAGTGAAATGTGACACAATACAACAAAGACTAGGTGTTCCTATAATTTTATTTTTAATCCACTCAAATTAAACACACTTGGTTTGGTGGTGGGGTGGTGGAAGGTATAATACTTGTAAAGACTACAGAAAGCTTCTTTAGCTTCATTGCCTCAGGTAAAGGTGTTTGTCTGTGCTGCTGGCAACTGGCCAATTTATTGAACTTTGGCAGCAGGAATTCATTTAGACTGATATGCTATGGTATAAGTGTTAAATGTATTTTAAAAATCACTAGCTACATTTCTACGGGGCATTAGGTTCTGTCAAGAGGGTTAATTGTCTCATATGTTATATATAATCGTGTAAAAATACCCATTTCTTCTGCCATTTTACTACCCACTTTGTCTTATTAAATGCCAGAGTGTGAACTGCAAATGTTGTTATCTCTGCCAAAGTAAGGAGTTCTGAAATAATGCATACCTTGGCAAACTGTGAACTCTTCACGGGCGAGGTCAGAAGCCTGCTGATGGACTGAGAGCATAGGAACAAAATAGGTTTAGCTGCAGTCTTCAACAAACTGTCTCATTCTCTTTCAGCCAAGTCAAAGTGAAAAGACTGGGTTGGCAAGAGGGACCTAAAAGGCAAGGAGCCTTGTGACTGAGAAAAGAAGCCACTCAAAAGCTGTGAATAGGACTTTTAGGGGAAGGAAAATGAGGAAAGTAATGAGCTTCAACAAGTATACCATATACAAAGCAAACTGATGATGAGAATATAAATTCTGTTACGAGGTATTTTTCTGCCAGCACTTCCTAATGGTGCAAATAGAGACTTTAGATAGGAACCAAAACTATAGATGTCTCAATCCAAATCTTAAACTGAATTTGTAAGAGTTATGGTTTGCAGTTGCTTTCCCAAAGGCTGAAGAGGGAGGAGGATGCCTCAATTGAAACATACCTGCTAGTGAAATCTCTTAAGTAGGTAGAGAAATTACATAAGAAAGCTGCCAAACTTAGGGAAATGTGGAATCAGAGAGTGTGGATAAGATGATTTGCCACAGGCCAGGAAGGTCTACAATGGCACCTATTGTGAATGAGGAAAACCTCGCTAACAAGAGGTTTCTACTCACAGGATATCTTCATAGGGAAATGGTCCCTTCTCAGGCAGTGATGCATTGCAATGCTGCCTGCAGTAACTGAAATTTCAACCCTAATGACAGAGTGGAGAAAAAATAAAATTAAAACCTGTCAGGCTGGAAAAGCTGTGAGATTAATGATCACCCTTCCCATGAGGATAGATGTATTGGTCATGAGTGACTCACTCCTGTGTGTGATGAAAAATTCGGTCTAGTGACCTGACTAGACCTAACATTGTAGGAAGCCTTCTGTCTCCCAGGAGCTTAAATCTGAGGGATGTTGCCAAAGCCATCTAGCCAAATGACAGTTAACTGGGACTGGTCATTCATGTGAGCTTGACCAATTTCAGTGTAACTCTAAGCAGATCAAAAGTTACTACGAGACTCTTGGAGGGAGGCTGAAGGGGTGAGAGCTGTTGTAATGTGCTAGTCAATCCTCCTGGTCATGCAGAAAAAATGTGTCCTGCAATGCTCATATGCAGAAGCAGTGTGACCAAAGATGACTTGGGCTTCTTTGACAATAGCATGAACTTGCAAGGAAAATGGAACTGCGTAGTCTGAAGAAAAGAATAATGTTTCAACTTTAGAAAAGCTACACAAAGAGCAGGCAGTTTCTTCTTTGTTTTTGTGATGGATTACATGAGAAGTAATGGGCTTAAACTGCAAGCAGAAAGAGTCTGTTTTGATATAAAGAAAAATTCTGATGCGAAGTAGAGCTGTACTTGCTAATAGATTGACTCATAAGGCATTGAGAGTGCCATCATGGCAGGACTGTACAAATGGGTTGGGCAGACAACTTTGATCTACTGCGTTGGTTTTCAGCCATATATTTCTATTCATTTGTATTATCACAGAATGAACATATTCATATCAGTGCTTGCAACTACATTCAGAAATACTAGAGTAAGACAAACTATGGCTACCATTAGACTAAAGTGTTTCCTCCATTGCTTTGGCATTTTGTGAAAACTTCTAAAGGTAAATACCTCTAAAGGTAAATACTAGGTATTGTATTGTCTAAATGTTATGTTGTAATTAAACTGTAAGTGAAAAGTAAAATTGAAAATTGGAGTTATCTTCATTATTTAATTTCCTTGAGAAATCAGAAAGTATGAAATCTGATGTTTTAAACCAGGAGAGATGTATAGACAAATTTTTAACAATTTGATTTCTGCTGGAAGAATGACATGGGGTTGCTTATTCTGCAGTAATAACTGGTGGATAGAGGGGCTAAGAGCTGCAGACCTGTTAATCAACCATCTAAACCAGATAATCAACCATTTGATTGATTATTTGAGTTTAGATAATTATTCCCATTTAAACCCATCCTTCTTAAATACCAATCTCATCACCTCAAGTGCTGTGTCACTCTTACACTAGGTAAATACAGTACATATTCATTTTTTGATTTGATTTTTTCCTCATGACTTTAACTCCCTTATTAGCCGCTATGAAGTACTAGAATCATAACATAAATGCTTTCCAAAGGACAAAAACACAGAGCCTTGGTTTTTTTCTATATGTATACTTTCTTGTTTGTCATTACCCGTTTCATAACAATCACAAATATTATATGCATTAAATAAACATCAGTCTTGCATACTACCCTTGTAAACTATATATAAGCTTTGAAAAAAATTATTCCACCTCCCCCCCCAAAAAAATCTGACTAACTAAATGGCATTTGTTAATCATATCTAGCATAATTGTTGACAAGATTATTTTCCTCTTGAACAGTTTGTATATTCAAGCATTTCTCACGGGGTTTTGTACAGACAGATGTGTATTACTGTCATGATTTTGTGAAGCAGAGTTATCCAGGGGTTTCTTCACTGTGTTTTTACTTCAAAATCTAGTGCTTTTCTTTGCTTTAACCTCTTTCTTTTGACAAGTGTAAATATCTTGAAGCTCCAGGGTGTTGGTGTTTTGATCTAGAAGCATTTTGAGGATGGAATTGTTTCTTTTGCACTTTGTCATCTACTAAACCAGTCATTATGACTTGCTACTCCTACCATATTCTGAACTTTAAATATTTTGCTGTGTTTCCAATCAAACTAAAGTAAAGTATGATCACTCAAACATACTATTTTAAACTAACTCATGTAGTGAAGTTTGGAAATTTAGGATCCCACAGTAAGTCAATAATAGTCTATGGAAACGAATTAGTAGATTTCTAGTGCCAAGGATTATCTTCCAATTATTGTTTCCTTGTTGTATCTTTCTTTTAACAGTGAGAGTTTTGAAAGTTTTGTATTTATTACATTGTTAACACTAATCACTAAGTCCTAATCACTATTGCATAGAGCAATGTATATAGCAAGAGCTAAGTAAAACATTGTTGAAAAATAGGGTGGAATTTCAACAAATTCCTTGAATGTTGAGAATTCAGAGAAAAATAATAAAAAATGTATTCTGGAGGGCTCTGATAGCTTCTAGAATAGTATTTCCAGCTATAGAACATATATAAGGTTTATATTTAAAGTATTTTGAATACAAGTGACTTAGAATTCATAATTTTAAAAAGATTAGCTAGGGGAATCTGGAATAGTTATATTTCAGATGGAAGTCCTTGATATCATCAAAGGAAGACTGGATTGATAGTTGCTAGGTACACTACATCATTACTCAGTAATCTAGGTATGTTTTCTTAACAAGAAGTAAAATGGATTTGAATACCTATGAAGCATTTAGATGGATTTCCATTGCAAACTGTTTTTCTTTAGTGGATAGTAAAATTGTTTTAAATTGCAAATGAAAGAGGAACTCAGGAGGAATATATTTCACTATTTTGTGAGGAGATGCTTTACTGATGATTACCTACACCAGCTTTTTTATTCTTAGTGTGATTGATACTGCAGTAATGAGCAACCACTATTATGATGTAAACCACAATTATCCAGTTGCATTTAATTATCTGAAGCAATACTTCTTATATTTCCTTCTAGGGTTTTTTTTTTTCCATATTTTTTCAATTTTTATTGTTCACAGTCTTTCTAGTAAATCTTCATTAGACAGACGTATGTTTCTCACTTTCAGATGGGGCCATAAAAGCTTTTTCAGGCACTGGCTTTCAGTTGTTACCATTGTCTCTTTAATAATGTGCATGCTGCTGATATTTTAATTATGGAGATTCACTGTTGTGAAACTGTGTTGTTTGTAACACAAGTACCTTCTTTAAAGAAGCACAGTAGCAATATTATCATTAAGGTAATGTCCAAACTTAGGAATAGGTGTTAAATATGGCAGGATTAAATGAAGTCACTCATCTGCTAAATGAACCTTTTTAAAAAAAATTTAATTTAAGGAAAAGTAATTGCAGTCCTACTATTGGAACATCACAGATGTGAGAAGACTAGTTTTTGTGCTTTTGTCCTTAGGGCTCCCACTATACTTTCATGTAATAGGCACAAATCTGGTATTTCTTTCTAATATCCATCTGTTACTGCCGTGCTAGTAGTATTCAATGCATCACTGAATCCTTCGAGAAAGCATATGAAAGAAATTTGATAGTATGCAGGTTTGTGATCATAGTTCATATGGCCATTTGTCCTTCAATAGTGCTCTTACATGCCAAAAATTGATAAGAACTCTCAATATATAAATATTCTATTTCCATACATCAGTTCAAGACATCTGCTAGGAATTATTTGTATTCAACTATTTTGTTTTTTGGAGGAGCATTCCTGATTCCTACTAGCCATCCTTTGTTGTCTCCAAAATTATTTATCAAATACTCAAATCATAGAATTATTTTGGTTGGAAAATACCTTTAAGATCAAGTCCAACTGTTAATCCAGCACTGCCAAGCCCACCACTAAACCATGTTCCTAAGTGCCACATCTACGTGCCTTTTAAATACTTCTGGTGACTCAGCCACCTCCCTGAGCCTGTTCCAATGCTTGACAACCCTTCCAGTGAAGAAATTTTTCCTAATATCCAATCTAAACCTCCCCTGGCACAACTTGAGACCATTTCCTCTTGTCCTACCACTTGTTACTTGGGAGAAGAGACCAACACCCATCTGGCTACAACCTCCTTTCAGGGAGTTGTAGAGAGCAATAAGGTCTCCCCTCAGCCTCCTTTTCTCCAGGCTAAACAAGCCCAGTTCCCTCAGCCGCTCCTCATCAGACTTGTGCTCTGGACCCTTCCCCAGCTTTGTTGCCCTTCTTTGGACACTCTCCAGAACCTCAATGTCCTTCTTGTCATGAGAGGCCCAAAATTGAACCCAGCACTCGAGGTGCGGCCTCATCAGTGCCAAGTACAGGG
>VXBL01000461.1:299734-406707 GCA_013400195.1 Aramus guarauna | reverse complement strand
CATCGACTTCCCTGCTAACCCTTTCCAAACGATGGGAAAATACTCCCTACTTCCATAAACTGTGCTGGTATATTGAGGACAAGCACTGCCCATTCCTTTTCAATTCCCAGTCTTTACATTAGCCCCCATGAGTTTGCGAATGTGCTGATCTCAGCTGAAAATCGATTTGATAGCATCTAGGGAAAGCACCATTAGACAGTCTTTCTTACAAAATCTGATCCTTTTCAGGGTGGGAAAACAAAAGTATTGCTTCCAGCTACTGGAGATTTTACTACACCTTATAACCTTCATTTGCTTTTTGGGTTTTATTGGGATTTGGCACTTCCTGATTGCCATGCCAGGAGGATGAATTGGCTACATCTGTTTTAGGTACGCAGTGGAATTCAAGGTTTAGATCTAAATCTTAGTCTGGCCTTCAGTTCACCTCCTCCTGTCCCTACATGTGCAAGTAACTACAATGTTTATAAATTGCAGTTGGGAAAGTTGTCACTTTCTGATTGCACTTTTAAATTACTTCACTAAACAAGCTAGTGGTACAAAGCGGCAAACCCAGGGAGCTGATTTTCCATTTTACTGGGTTGTGGCTGTTCACATACATGTTTGCAAATGCAACAAATAGCCTCTTGCTTCTTTACTACACAGTCAAGTCTCAAGGTTTCACATGAACCAGAGAATAGAATATCTTAGCAGAGCAAGGTATTTAAAACTTTCTTTTCCCATGCTGTATGTCTCATTTCTATTAAGATGAATTCAAAGGCTATAACCCTCCACCTTTCATCAAGGCTGAATTCACTAAAAAAGGATAATGGGGAAGAATGCTATAATACTCTAAGTTGAACACTATTTCTCTTCTATCGACAGGCAGCATGGGCATTTTTGAAAGATTTGTCTTGTCTCTATAGAAGATAAGATATTCTCATTAAATAATTTTCATTTTCATTTTTAAGAAGAATCTTTCCCTCTAGAATTTTCCTGCATTTATGGGAAAAGAATTGGTAGATATCTTGTTCAAAGTTAACACTTTTTAATGAAAATTATGTGAGAATGAGACAGAGAGTGTTTCCATTTCCACAACTGTGTTTAACTCAGTTTTAAAACATCATGGCATAATGAACTGATGCCACACTTAGGCAAGAAACTGGGGTATAGTTGTGCATGTCAGATTCTGCAGCTCACGGTTGTCATGAATCCAGTGTTTTGCAGGCATATTTACATTCTCGATGATGTTCACAAATATGCATGGATATGCCCGCTTTCTCTTGCTTTTGATACAATTTAATACAAACAACTACATGCAGCTGTACTAGATCAGCTACGTAATGTCGCCTCATATTCTGGCTTAACAGGGTGCTGTTCAGCTTGATTAAAGTTTTGCAGTTAGAGCAAACTCATTTAAAATCACTTCTGAAAATTCAGCTCAGTGAGTTTATTTAATAAAACCTAACTTTTAAATGCTGTATAAAGGTGAATACACACAAATGTCAGGGTGGTTGGCTTGCCTGTCACTCAAGCCAGTGTCCTTTGCTGCAGATGTGTTGCATCTGTATTACACTTAAATAGGTGAATTGCGTTGCTCAGGTGAACTGATAGGACAACACCTGTTCTAGTGATAAACATCTGTATGAAACACAACACACACCATTTTATTTTTTAATTGCAGAATAATAACCTCCAAGATAACATTGCTATTGTATTAATATTTTAAAAGTTGAATGATTAAACAGAGTGTTCTACTGAAAGGTGACATGTCCTCAAAATAAATCAAGTCATTACTCTAGAAGTACATTAAGAATAGTGGTTTTGTTCCCCTCCCTTGGGTGTATTTTTTTCTTTTTTTTTAATTATTATTTTTTCTTCTTGATTTTGCATGACTTGAATTAATTATTTTTCAATATGTCATTACTGTAGTTCCTCAGAGTAGCCATTCTGCAGCTCTTGACTGACAGTTATTGAACTTTCAGGTCCTATGGTACATCTGCTCTATCACCATCTGTTGTCACAGGAAGGATTTGATCAAGCTTATTTTGAAGGAAAATCTCTAGAATGAAGTTTCTGTTGTTAAATGTTTATAGAAACACACAGGGGGAGCTGAGTTCTTGCTGTTAAATTAAGCAGAAGTGCACGATAGGGTGTAAATTATGCCGTGCTAATTCCCTGCATTATATTGTCAGGCATCTATGGCACTCAGCAAGGCTTATTACTCCATAACATAAACCCTTGAAAGGCTTATGTTGCTTATTTATACTTTATTGAGCTTTCTGTAAAATAAAAGGAATATTTTTATCTGTATCTAAAAATATGTTTGGTTTACATGAAATACTTTTCATTGAGTAGTCTTTAATTGTTTTAGATGCTTCTGAGGCACCCTCTATTATAAAAACTATGCTTCCTCTGGCCAAGAACAGGTTTTTCTTCCCTTTGCATTGTACTCCAGAGTAGCTTTTGAACTTCAGGACGTAAAAAAGTTTTAGAAGGGCAATACACACTCTAGTTAGAGATTTTAGGCTGAGGAAACCATGTTGACTTTTGAGAGGAAGGTCAGACTGCTTCCTGAAGATAGTGGATTACCTGATGAGCTAGATAGCATTCATGTTGTGAGTCACTTGTTGCAGTTACTGAATAGCAATGCTTATATCCTAGGGCTGCGTACCCTATAGCTCGTGAGAGGATGGAAGTAATTTGGACACCCGCTGGAAATTTAGATGATAGAAAAGAGTGATTAGATCAAGTTCTTATTTAAATCTCAAACTATAAGTCTCAAGCTGTGTATCAAATAATTTCTGCGTGTCCAGCAAATTGAATTTTGCCTTGAGTATAGATTTCATCCTCATTTACATTTTTTCTCATTTATCTTCTCTTTTTTTTCTTTAATACTAACTCATTAGTATTAGCTAATTTTTTTTCTCTGCAATATTAATGTCACTCCTTGAAAATTGCTTCCAGTAAGGGTAAGTTTTGCATAACCAAATTTAGTGACCACATCTGTATTAGATCTATGTTCAGATTTTAGTCACTATCGGGATGAATGTACTGTATTCGCCATGAAAGGCTTAAATAGAGCAGATGAATGAGAGGAATCTAAACACCTTGCTCTGTTCTAGACATTTAAAATTGAGTGAAATGAACAGATATGTCCCATAACTAGATGTTATTAAATGGAATCCTAAATTGATAAACAAATAAACAAATGTTACTTATTTTCTGGTTCTGGAAGAAGAGTTACTAGAGATTGTATGTATTTTAGTGACATTTCAAGGGTAGATTTCAGTGAGGACTGAGGAATCTGCAGGGAAGTGATGTGATACCTAGCTGTTACCCATTTGGTTCCTGAGGAACGGAGAACCATTGGGGTAAGATCCCAACCAGCTGGGGTACAGCTTTACCTCGGGCAGCTCTCAGAGACAAATCTGATAGCCCTTCTCTCTTTGTGGCTTAGGGGTCTGAGTCAAAGCTTCATTTGGGTCCAGTTCAAAGCTCTGAATGCTTGCACAAAGACTCTTCCTAAGAAATTACTGGAAGATCCTGCTCTAAATAAATAGATGAATAGATAAATACATATACTTTACAAAATAATATATTTTTGCCTATTATACGTGACAGTTGTGGCTTAAAAGTGTTCAGCTGGTGAGTGGACAGCTTGATCCACTGCTTTCCAGATTAAGTGTCCTTAGCAAATCTTTCACCTTGCTTTACACTCCTCTCCGGTGTGAAAACAGACTCCTTCTGATCCCACAGGTCTTGCGTGTCTTTCTGCATAGTGCCATAACTTCAACAGGAGCTGCTTACCTCAGCTTTTAGCTTGATGGTTAGGTTAGAAGATGAAAGATACAGTTTTGACACACTGACTTTGCAAGTGCTGTAATTTCTAGGTTGCTGTAATAAGGGTTTTCCCTTTAGCTGCTACTTTTTGCAACAATATGACCTTAACATTTTTTAATAAACCCGTCCTTGCCTGTATGCAGCCAGGGTTCTTCCAAATCAGACCTCCCCCAGCAGATTTAGGCAGAGGAATCATTGCTTCCTCATTTGTCATAAAGCTTTAACATGGGCAAATACTTGCAGTTCTTCACAGAAGTATAATTCTTTATCTACAATCAAGTCACAGTGAGAAACCACCAAATTTAATAGTAATCAAAGGGATTGCTTTTGTTGCATCATTTTATCCCTGTGTTCTATTTATATGCAGGACATAATTAAAGCTTGCTTTAAGTCTTTAAACATATTTGGATCTGATATTTTGCAATTTACCCAAGAAATGGTATATGTAAGATAAATAGGACAGTGAAAGGGATGCCTGAANACAGTTATACTTAGAAAGATTAAGCATTGGAAAAACTTCCCCCCCCCGACCCCAATCTCACCTTAAATCAGGAATTGTTAATATCCATAGCTTACCAGATATAAGTTTGTTCAGTCTGGCCATTTTGAATGTCTTGTCATTGGAGGCTGAGGCTAGAAATTAAAACATTGCAATGCTTTATTGTAATGTCTCTTTTATTGCATCAAGTGAACATAAAAGTTCCCAAGAATAACATTCATTTTAGTAGATTAGACTGAAGGTGTTCAGTGAGCTTATAAACACATTATTCCTTGGGGAATTGTATCATCTAAATAAATTAATTGGAATCAATGAAGCATATACTTTAAGTGTACATCTTCTATTGAAGGAGCACATGGGACACAAAAGGCTTAAAGAAAGTATTTTTAATTACAGTTTACTTCAAGAGGAGAGGTGACTGAACATTTCATTTTTTCTCATTCACTTATTTTACATTTATGCAGATGATCGGTGCTTCATATTATGCCCTGTGAAAGGAAAAATATGCAATCTCTTGAACTTCTAACAACAGAATTCTGTAGACCATAGATGGTCGTTGATCTTTTCCCTTTCATCACAGTAATAGTGTGTGGTACCCGTGATACAGTTGCTACCTGAATTTCAGGAAACAGTTGATGTGTAAAATAGTACAAAGCAATTGACAATATATGGGTTACCTACATATGGAGAAGGAAAAAAACAAACAAAAAACAAACCAAGAAGTATTAATCACTGAAAATATCTGAAGGAAAACTGACAATAAAATTGAGGGAAAATGTTAAAAAATGTAATTAATTACAGATGCAGAAACATCGCCTAGAAATTCACCAGGTCACTTTTTTGTCCTTTTGAACAGATATATTGCCTCTAAAGGAGACAGTGTTTAGTGAGCAATATCTGTTATACGATTAGCATATTAGAGAACTTTTGCTTTCAATCTTACTATTTTGGGAAACAAAACTTATTAAGTTCATCCTATTTGATGACACAGCAAATAGAAATTTAATAGCAGCAAATAGATAAACTATTCTCAGGAGCTGACAACTGAAAAAAAATAAATTATTTATAATAAGAAATATTTTCCTCTTTGGAATATCTCTCAGTGACACTGGGTTTAGAACCAAAAAAAGTCCACCTTTATGTATGAAGAATTCTGGAAAATGATGCAATTCTGGAGAGGCAAAAAGGCCTGAAGCAGTGGTTAAGCAATGCTCAGGCTGTGAACTTCCGACCAAGGTCCAGACAGACGCCTGGCTTCTTTCTCTAAAACAGGTCTGCACCTGACAGCTCCGGTGGTGTGTGAGTGCTGAGTGTTCAGTCACGCAATCCAACTGGCATGCTCAGAGTACCCCCGAAGTCCAGCAGCATCAAGATACAACAGCATACAGTTTGTAGCTGCTTTCTTTAAATACACCGCCAGAAGTCATGCTGCTTCCCATTATTTGTTTAATAGCCTACTGTTTATGCTACTTGCTAAACAGAAGCAAAAGTCACTCATCACTCCAACCTATTGCTCCCACCAGCCTGCCCTAGCTGCGGTAGGTGAGATAATACAGCAGCTTTTCCTTCTCCACCTGATGAAGTAGGCTGCCGTCCAAAACCAACCCCAGACAGTGGGAGAGGAGAGGAGAGCATGCAAAAAGGATCCAGACATCTGAGACCATGCAAAAAGGCCTTGAGGAAAAGATGCTCTCTGTGAGAGGAGAGACTTCTGGTTATGTATTAATTATGAGTTTACATCCATCGATTGTTTAATAAAGTTCCCGTAGGTCACTGTCTGCTCTTCAGAGGACCTTGAACGATTCAATCAGGATCTCTCCTTCAGCCACACGGATGGCACCCACAGTGGATTTTTTATGTTGTCTTCTCTGTGGGTGAAGGAGCCTTCCTGTCCCTCTGTAGAGCTCTCTGTGGATACAGAGCCTCAGTGTCTAACGCTGAAGTTAGAGCTTCATTCAGGACCCAGTCTTAATTTTGGAGCAGTTACGTCCTTTATGGGTTTTATCCCTGGGTTGTTCATGATGGTGGGACAGTTTGCATTAAAAAAAAAAAAAAAAANAGAGGTGTGGAAATTTATATTAAAAAAAAAAAAAAAAAAAAGTGGAGGAAAGCTCTGGTATTATTGCAGAATAATTGTTACCCAGTATTCCTTAAAGACTGAGCTTTTCTAACGAAACTATAAAATCCATGGAAATACTGAGATGTCAGAGACAAGTCAACTATTGACAGGCATCACCCCATTGTCGAAAAATAATTAAGTGCAACTTGAGTTCAATAAATGTTATGAACTCTACTGCTAACTCCCTGTGACAGTCCATTGGCAAATGACCAGTGAACGTTCCTTAGGATAACCTACTTTCATTCTAAACACCAGACAAATTAAATCAGGCTTTATTCTAACAAATAAATAAATAAATAAATATTTGTATATTCTTGTTAAAAATTAAGTTGTGAAGAGAGATATGAAAACAATATTATGTAGAAGCTACTGAATATCATGTTCTTGATCTAATCATCCCCTAAGGTCTTTCTCAGCTCCTAGAGGAGCTATTTTAGTTGTTGTTTTCTTCTAACTTGTTGTCTTTCAGAATGGAATTGCATTCTGGTTCTGTTTCTCAACATACTTGTATTTGAATACCACTGTTTGAAAATTAATATTTAAAGTGGTTCCAGAGCAGCCCCACTTCTCTTTCTTTCTTAGTAATTAATTTAGGAATATTTTTATTTACTTTAAGAGTGTGTAAGAATGCAATTTATACATCATTACTTTAGTCTTTTACATGCCTGCTTTTCCATTCTGTTTAGAGTCAATTGAATTACAAGTAATTTCAATATATTTACCATCTCTATTCTCTTCTCATCTGACTTCTCACCTCCTCTTTCCCTTCCTGTTCAATCTTTATAGAATATCAGTCCTTCAAAAATCATAACCATTCCCCCCAGCCCCATTAACAACTGAGAAGGGATGATAGGATTCTTCTTTCATTTCTCAATAGCTGTTTATGAGCAATAGAAGAGTCCTACTGTCTTCAGTCTCAAGGGGGTCTTCTCTGCAAGCAGCCTGTACTAGAAATTCCTTTCCGGAGTGTATTTTAAGGATGAAAGTCTGTAGTCAGAAGTTGGATACACTACCCCACTGAAAATGAAGGTAGATATAAAATTGATGAATTCAGAAAAGCTTGGACAGCTGCAAATGGATTATGAAATGTGAACTGCTACATTTGTTATGTACTACTGTGTGTGCCACCAAAGAATAATGTGGCACTGTAATAAAAACAATGCTGAAGCTGGTTTGCTAAGAATAGTAAGTCAGGACTATTTTAAAACAGATTCCAAGAAAGGTATTATTGCTTTGAGATCAAAGACTCATAAAATAACATTTAGACTGGATGAGTTGTTGTAGGTCATCTGGTCAAAACCCTGCTCAGCTCAGAGAATGGCCAACATAAATCAAGTTCCTCTGGACTTTGCCCAGTCAAGTTCTGAAAGTGTTTCAGAATGGAGATTTCATAACATCTCACACTAAGAGACATAATTCAAAATTTTCTGTATTCTAAGTAGTAAAAGACATCAAGGGTGTTTTGATATACAATTTATTTGCCATAATGACACAAGACAGTGAATAAATCTCCTTCTGTAGATCTAGAAAGGTACATACTCTGGATTTCATTTGCAGAAATTTATTTGTTTTTATAAAAATAATTAGTTTATTTTTTGGGCTGTTGTGATGGAAAGTTCAAACTCTGAACACAGGTGAAACAGAAAAGCAGTGATCCATAATGTTGTCTCTATTTAGCTGTAGTGGAAGATGAATACTCTTTATGACCAACTTGTTAAAATGTGCCAAGTTTTATCCATTCAGCTGAAATAGTTTCAAAAGTAGTCTTCACGAACCATTCAAAATACGCTGAAAATCCTTTTAAAAGAAAAAAAAATTTGAAAAATCTATAGCTTTCAAAATTCTTTGATAGATGATATGTGGCTACTAAGTATGAAATAAACATAAATAGAAGCTTGATTTCCTAATGATATTCAGCTCATTAGATTGACATGCAGAATTATTTGAAACAGAAAGGAAACATCTAACTAGCTGTTTCTGTACCAAATATGTTTCTGATGACATTTTAGAGGTATTTTTTTAAACTTTTTTTCTCATTTGGTGATTTTTTTATGTGTGATAAATTTGGTGATTTTCTAGAATTTTTACTTTAAAACAATTTTATGCTGTCAAAAGCAAAATCTTATTTGTCAGATTTTAACCAGGATAATGATTAACTTAAAAAAAAAATGTCAGTCACTCCTGTTGATGTGGAGTTAGTAATAAGTAACCAATATGATAGTGAGAATGTCTTGCTTTCAGAATTCTGTTCCTCCTACTTATGATAATTTCATTATATATATCTTTGAAGTACACTTTGACTTAAAGGAACATTAGAGGATAAGTGTTGTCTGAAGTTTCTGATAAGGAAATATATGTATATATATGTAGTTAAATATATATAATAAATATAAAAAAATATATATATCAATATATGTAAAATTTATGGATTCGTTTACAATTTCTTATTACATCATATGAATTGAAATATAAATTGAAGTTTTACTGCATTGATCATATTTATAGATCAAGAAGAATATTTATCACTGGCTATTTAGAATTTAAGCTTAATTAGAGCTGTTGCTTAATGATCTCAAAAACTGTGCATTCATTAGACAAAATATTATTTGGTATAGCTAAACAAATGATGAAAATACCTTAGGGAGTATTCTTTATTGGTTAGAACATTAAATTTTTATACTACCTATTTATTTTGCCTGACACCAGTAATGTTGGTTCACTGAAGAAACTGCAGATGCATCAAATACTTCTCATCTGTAGATTTTCATGTTCTGTAGGAGAGCTGTGTGGCCTTCAGTTGTTTCTGACTAATTCATCAGTAGATAAGACTTCATCACTATTTCCATTGTCTTAGGATACTTTGCTACTATGCACTGATTGGCAGTTGCTGGAGACACTGATGCTCAGAAAGTTTAAGAAGTAAATTCAATAATTAACATTGCTTAAAAGAGACACCTGTACCCATTAATAGTTGGAAAGATACGCTTGTTACACCATACCCAACAGTGTTGCATATCACTTGCCATCGTGTTTCTGACTGCAGTAGTCATTAATCTTTAAAGGAATATATATAGTAGTAGTAGTAGTAGTAGTAGTAGTAGTAGTAGTAGTAGTAGTAGTAGTAGTATTTTTGAACTGGCTCTAATAGTTTCTTCATTATGTGCATTTCTGTGAATGTGAAACATGGTTTCAAAAGGTGTTTTAGCTTGTTGCAATAATACAGTCCTTCCCTTGGTGCTGTGAGTTCTTAAGATTTAGCAACTGTCCTTGAACCTTTACAAAATTTTTTTCATAATTAAAAAAAAATGTTACCAAACCACCAGATGACTTCTCATAGACCTTCTTTCTCACAGCAAAATGAAGGTGCTGGTAAGGAAGAAAAAAAACCCATGTTACTACTCTTACTTCTTCAGTCACATTATTTTCTTTCAAAACAATCCATTAACTGACCATGGATCATGAAAGCTGACAACCAGTGGAGTAATGCAGAAAACTGGCTACTGTTTGTACTTTTGAAGATAAACTTTCACCTCTTGATGTCTTTTTCTTTTTTCAGTTACATGCATTGAATTCTTAAAAAAAAAGAATGAATTGCTAAAAGGCAATGTAATTCTAGTCTAAATTTATTCACTTATTTTTGGAGATTTTGTTTATATTTATTTTTCTGGGACTATATAAGTAGTAATTGTGTTCTCTGAGAGCTCTGAGAAAGCCTTAATAACACTTCAATCTTGTAGAAGTCTTCTTTTGATAATCAGATAGGACAGAAAATAATTGTTTCTCAATATAAATAGCAAAAGATATTTTTCAAACATTAATAGCTAATTTTATCAGTTTGTAAGTATTGCTATTTAAATGACTAAGAATGGAAAGTAAAAAATTTGGCTGCCTAATATTCTTCACCCAGTAGCCATGAATAGCATTGTTTCATAAAATTTTGATTTTGGTTTCATCAGAGGATGAATCATTTAGATATACTTTTTAAGCCTAAACAGGCTTTTGTATACTTACACCTATATTTGCACTACTAATTTTATGAATAGTTCAAACTTCAATCTCACAAAACTATAAAAATATTTCTAAGCCAGGTCCTGTGAAGTCATTGTTACCAAAAAGAGGGACTTCTGTCAAATATGTCTATTTTGCTATGCAAGCAACACCAGAGACTGAAAAGATAACTTTAGGTATACACTGAGTATTTGCAGTTTTATTCTGGCTCTGTGAGCACTTTGAAATGTGAACATCTAATTCTGTAGGAATGTGATTTTAATGTTATGCAAACTCAAAACATATTTTACTAAATGAATTTCAAACAAGCCCAACCTATTATCCATCATCTATATTTTCTATATACTCAGGCATTTGGGGTTCTCAAACTTTAATGGTTACCTTCCCCTTTGGATGATGCAGAAATTTAGCAGGTTTTCAGGATGTAAGCAAAGCAGCTACATGAGTAGTACGATCTCACAGAAACATCCAGATAGTCTAGTTTATACCAGTCCTGTCCAAGTTCTGCTTGCCCATCCTTGTCAGAGAAACAGAAAGTGGAAATCAAAACAATATCTGGAACCAGTCACTGAAATCTAATTGAAAACTACTCCTGGAGTGAGTTAAGAATGATAATAAATGTTTCCATCAGTGATTCACTCATACTGGCAGTGGAGAAAGATAAATATGTCAGTTGTTTGCTCCATGGCACCATCAAAAGTCTGAAAGACACTGCCTAGTGACTTGTAATATTCTGATCTTTTTCTTCATTCAGCATGTTTCAGTAGACTAACCTGAGATGACAAAGATGAATGTGACACATTGTTCATCAGAAAGGAGAGGCTGTGCCCTCCAGCTTGATAATCTGAAATCATTTTTTTGTTTGGCCCATTTATATTTTAGAGCTTCAAAAATATATTACATTTATACTGTGTACATTTAGAAGAGGGGAAAAAAGAAGTCATTAATCAAAAGGTAAATCTTAAACACAGTCAGGCTACTAGGCTTTAGAATAGATGATATTTACTTTCTTGCCACCTGAGTGTTGAGCTTTCTGTATTGCACTGTTACCTGTTTAAATGCTAAAAAAAACCCAGAAATTTTATCTCGGATTAAAATTTACAGCCCTCCTGGTTTCTGCTTACAAATTCAGTAGGTGAAAAATGGACAGGCAAGATTTCAAATATGACCATATATCAAAGATGTTTTTTCCCATTGAAAAAAACCCAAACAGTATCCTACTTGTTGGAGTTACACAACAGCAAAGGGAGGGGAAATGATGACAGTGTGATTTATAGTAATTTTTTTAGTCAGGACGTGTATGAGACCTGCTCATTATCAAAGAGTTTGCTGAGAACTGCTGTGTTGAGAGTGTCAGAGTGTCAGAGAAGGTCTGAAGCTTCTCCGGTGGGCTGTAAAATGCCTGTGATGACAGCAGGACTGAGTCTACTCAGTGATAAACGTGGCAGCCAAATTAACCTGCTCAGGGATGTGCTAAATTGCTCCGAAGGTGAGTTATGTGGCAGGTAAACAGAAGTCTCTACAAGAAGAAAGGAGACTCATTCAAGTAAGCAAGGCAGATTGCTTTAGATAACACAAGATACATTTTTTTCATCATCTAGCTACCATACCTATTAACAAGGAAAATGCTTAACTCGATCCCATGTAAAATGCACACATCCCTTGTGCAATTCAGGGGATTTACCATATGCTGGCTCGCTACTCTCGTTGATGATTTTTTTTTTTTTTTTTTAAATTACCCAGTCAATATCCTGCAAGCCAGGACCAGCATGAGCTGGTTTTGTACTGATTCCTTCTAGTAATTTCAAACACATACACATGTACACACACCACACCCCCCCCTCCAAATTAATGTAGACTGCTATCTAATACTGCAATTTACATCCAAATCTATCTTTGTAAAAACAGCTGCATCAGGTCTTTCTTGGAAAAAGTCTTAACACAGAAATGCTGTACTTTCTAAATGCAAATCACCTCCATTAAAATGAACAAATGCAAATTGTAATGAATTTTAAATACATGTAATTGTTCATTGACTTGAATAATTTAAGGGAGGCAAAAAAACCCCAACTTTTAATGTTGACATTTTGACAAAGGCACACAGTTGCCCAATTAATGTTCAAATTAACTTTGTCTTTAGAAGAATTTATTTTAATGAACCGATACTTAGAAGTCTTAAATAAGTAAAATGAGTACTTTGAAATAAACTGTAGCTATTAACACGTAACATTGGATGAAAAACTGAATGGATGAGACAAAATGTTGCTCTGGATTAGTAGATTATAACAAGAAGAAGATTGTGGTAAAGCAAAGTATAGATCATTACCTGTTCAGAAAGCTGTCCTGTCTCCACATGTAGCCATCACTTTTTAAATCTGTGACGGGAGTGAAGGCATGAAGCAGTGAATATAGTCCTAATTTCTAGCAAGATCTGGTTGATCTCATCAAGCAGGTGCTAAGATTTCTCATGGGATGGTTGTGGATGTAATGTAAACTGTAATGCACATTTTTCAAACAGTGCTGTTAATTTTGGACAGATGTTTGCAGAGGTCCAGGCAAGTTTTTTTTACCCGAAAAAACTGTCTTCACTCTGATTGTGATATTGTATGCTAAGAAAGCAAATATACTCTGTTTTTAGTCTTTGATATCAGTTTTCATTTGTCCGGAGTGTAAGGGAAAAATCATCTTCCATAACCAAGAAGTATTTTCTGCTTTCTGTGGTACTGTTTACTTTAAGACTCCTAAATATTTTCTTAATTTTTGTGTGATCATTTAAAAAATGGAACAGGACAAAACCAAATGGAAAACCTATACTCAGCCTTGATCTGGCATGATGACATATGACAACATGAGTTCTTACCCAGAGGGAAATTAAGCCATATGAGATACAATAAATGTGTAATCTTATTATTTCCTGTAATGATTTTATAATCTCCAATAACAAGTTAAATGATTAGGGATTGACTAATAATAATGCTAGTAGGTAGGTGGTTCAAAATATGAAGGTGATTTTTGTCAAAGGTAACTCTAAAGCACATAGGATAGAAAGGAGGAGATAGAGAAGAACTGAAGGGGGAAAGATTTTGCAATTAATCTTTTTCTGGTTTTATACATTGAAAATGTTTTTTATTTCATGGAATCACAGAATAGTTGAGGTCCTAGGGAACCTCTGGAGGACCATGTCCATCCACACTTCAAACCAAAAATAGTTAATTTCTAAATTTTGAAGTTCAGAAATAAAAGTCAAAGGGTATATTTGCCAAAGCTGTTCCTTTGCTATTAATAATTTCATGGCATAATTTTCTAGAAAATCCTGACCATTACTGATGTTTATTTGGCACAAATTATGATGAAGCAAATGAGGCTTTAAATTATTTTAAATCTAATCTGAATCATATGTAAAATAATCTTTCATTGCCATTTGTCTTCTGTTTCTTTGAGATTATTTTTCATATACAGACTGCCTTGTTTCAGTGGACTTTGTAGAGAAGATAGAAAATAATTCACAGGAATTTTTTTTTTTTCTAAATATGTATGGAAAGATTACCAGGCTTTTCACAAACCTGAAAAACATGATAGGAGACATTTTGACTGTATTTACAGTAGGGTAAAATTTTTCTAGCATTCATTCAAAATTTTATATGATTAGTTCTTCTGTTGACTTTGAAAAAAAATTTCTTACTTAACATCAAAATCCCAAACCTTTTAAATATAGCACTGTTTTTGCCAATGATTGCATTATGATCACACTTTTTGTTCCATTTTAGTGTGGTTTTATTGCTTTTTCTGTTAACAATTGAGTATAAAGAATTTTGAGACTACCATACAGAGAAAACAATATAAAAACCAGGGTAGAGAGCATTATCTGAGTTCTTCATCCCTCATCATTTTTCCTCTCTGTTGTCTGACATATTAATTTGTCTTTCGACTCTATGATTACCCTGTTGGCCTACAGCACTATTTCACATACCATGAGTATGAAGATGAGGCTTCCAAGATAAAAAGCTGTCAGTGCATCTGTTCTGATCTTTGAGTTGCCTCACTCATATAATACCACATACATTTAATTTTGGGGAAATTTTGTTGTACTTTTGTCTTACTGTTCTTCCTAAAATATAATAAAATTTGTGTAAAAACTCCAGAGAAGTGTCTCTGAAAGTCAAGGCTATTTAAGTCCTTTTAGCAATATGTTGAATTGATATGAAATATGGCAATTTATGGCAATTTATCTTTCTTGACTAGGATGTCTGTGTGATGTAAGTACATACTAAATTAGGAGATTATGGATTTTTGACTGAAGAAAATGTCCTGTTTCATTTATCATTTAGATATAGATTTATTTAAAAAACTGTACATGATTTAACTCATAAACCGTAATAACTTATTGAATCTTTGTTACTGAACCAGCAGCCACTAAGTTAACTAATTTGTGTCACCATTTGATTTTGAAGAATGAGCTGCTTCAGGTAAGTTAGAAACCAGGACTGCAGAAATTATCTTTTAAGTGGAATGTTATCACAAATAAAATATATTTTCCCCACCACCATTGTTGATAACAGCAGTTTATAGGGATGCATTTTTTTTTTCTAATATTAAAAGACTAACCTTTTTTTAAAAAAAAAAAAAAATATATAAAGGGGCATGCTATGCACTATTTGTGATTCACATTTATTTCCATTCATCATGTGTCTGTTGTTCTAAATATTTCTTTTCAGATAGAATCTCCTGAAATGCAATATTTTTGGCCTAGTCCACATGTACAGCATGAAGATATGCTCCAAAACTCATAAGTGAAATTTCATATCCATCCAGTATTTCAATACATAGATACACATGAACTATTAATTTGGAAAGTTAAGATCCCTTTCCAAATAAATAATTTTCTTGAAGTTGTTCATAGCAAAGTTTTCTTTGAAGTCAAAATGTTTACCAGTGACATAAATGCCTCAAGAATGTGGCCTCTATTTTATCTCATAAGTGAAAAATTTTCAACAGATTCTCAGCTTCACTATATAAAAATTACAATATTTTTTCTAACTTCACATATTCAGTGTGTTTAGATAAACTGAGACCACTTTAGGAACATATTGGTAAAATAATTATCAAGTAAGTATTTTTTTCAGTTTTGCCCTGTTTTTCAGAATCCAGCCCATGCTATTTTAATCCACACGTGAATATGCACATGCACTCAAACAACTTTATACATGTTCCTAATTATAATTATACAGCCTTTACTTAACAGTTCTTCTGTATGTTTAATAGTAGGTATTTAGTCTGAAGGAGAAATGCCTTTTTGTTAATAAAACCTTGGTACAGCAGGTTGTCTGAAAAATCAATCTAATTTCTCCTCATGATCTACAGAGGCAAGGGAGAAATATCTAAAGGAGCAATTGCCTTAAATTCCGTGTCTGCTTTAGTATTAAGGCAATCAAATATGAAATATCAATACATCTGCACAGCATGAATGACTGTCTCCTGTTATTCTGATGAATAGTAGAAGTAGAAATGAGCAATGTGAAAAAGAAAAACACTCACAGAAAACAGATTACATACAGTGCTACAGTGATATTAAATATCATCAGGCAAGATGATATGTTACTGTGTGTCTTATTTTAATGAAACAAATCAAGCTAGAACCAAATCAATTCAGTTTAATTAATTTAAAAGCATAGATGTCTCAATCCTGGAAATCAGAGATCGTTCATTCTCTTCAGTTACAGAGAGGAAAATGTGCCAAAGTTCTGCACATAGTAGTACAATTTTTTATGCTAAATTAACTCTTCTGTGTAGACCCTCTCTGTCACTGAGCTCTACAGATTCCTACCAACTCAGAGGGATGGGGATCCATACTTACTCTGCATTGGATAACTTACAAAACAGCAGAAATGAGGGAAATTTAAATAAACATTGAACTGAAATAAATTAAAACTTCTCTTACTGTACCTGTCAGTTGGGGTTTTTTTTTCTGATTATTTCTTTGTTCAGGAATAAATGAGATTTCAGAAAATGTGGCTTTTTAGTTATTGCATGCCAATATAGTGTTGACCACTCTGATTCATTCTTGAGTATTGTGGTACAGCTCTGTCTTTTAGAATTTTATAAACTTATTTAATCACCAAACCAGCAGATACTTAAACACACATTTTTTATTGGACACGAGACTATATTACAGTATTAGTGTTTGATATTGGCAAAAGAATTAAATGCTGAGGTTTCACTGTAAGTTTTAGAGGAATGGACCTTCTCCCTGTCTCTGTTTATAGACCATAAAATATCTAATAAACTGTGATGGAGAGTAGTACTGTAGCTTTCATACATGGGGATTTGAAAAAGCCATTAATTTCCAGTGTGTTACAATACAATCCAAAGGAAAGAAAGAAAGAAAGAAAGAAAGAAAGAAAGAAAGAAAGAAAGAAAGAAAGCCCACCACCCCACAATAATTAATGTATATTCTATGAAGAACTGTTGATGAAAATCCTCTTCTTAACAATAATGAAATAAACTTGTGTAAATCACTTTTTTTAAAGTACGTGCCATACAAAATCTCAAAGGACAAAACATGCAGTACAAGCATTAATTTTAGGTACATTTATAACATTGGTAAGCTAAATAACTCATTGTCTATTAATATGATTGTAGTTATTTTTCCTAAACTTTTTTTGTTACACATTCATTACTGACATTTAAGACAGAGAATGCCCCATGCCTAGTTAATGTAGAAATCACTTTCATAAAGAGATTTAAAAATAAATCTATTCCATTAACAACACTAAATGAAATATGGGTTGATCTATTTTCCATAGCAGTAGTATACCAGTGCACTCTGAAATTGTATTTTATTACGAATGGCATGGTTATAAATCAAAAGTTGCACGATGTGTCTACTCCCTGTTCAGATGTTCTCCAGAAGTTGGCATAGTGGTGACTCATGCTCTGTTATTCTTTAAGGATTTGATATTGAATTACTCAAACTTAATAGATGGATAGGTAGGGAACTAGATCCTAAAACGAGTTTAAGTAAGTTCTAGTTCATACATCTATGTTGGAAGATCTGCAAGTAGTGGCAAGAGTCAACAGCATTCTGGTTACTTCTTAGCTGTAGATGAAATCTGTTCAAAATAGTTTCTGAAAACAGTCTGTTAATTTGCTATTCTTAGCAAGGAGGTTCAAAACTCTCACATAAAGATTTTCAGAGGGAAAAAAAGAGCTTGCCATTATTTGGAAATAAAATTTGTAAGATTGTATTGTGTAATGCATAATTGTGAACTTGTATGTGGAGACTGTATCTACATTGTAGTGTAGCAACAGTTACTTGATTTTGTGTTCCTGCCTAGTGGTTCCTTACACTTTGCTTGCATTAAATTTCTCTGATATGATCTGCCAGCAAATATGTAGAATTACTTCAGGGAGCTTTTAATGAGATAGTAGACCTTTAACATCCACTGAGTATGTGGTTTAGCTCTTTTGTTGTTACTAGTACCATAAATATTTGTTCTGATGTTTTTGGATTGTCATAACAGGCATCCTTTTTACAAGTACGTCATTGTAAGTGAACTGCCAATACAACATATAGAGTCAGTGGTTCAAGGTTTGTAGCTATGTAAAATTCGACAGACATCAGCTTACTTGCATGAATTATTTGCAATTCATTTGAAGAAAGTGTCTGAGGAGTTTTTCAACACTATTGATTTTTCTGTCAGATAGTCTACATGGGCTGGACGGAAGAACGGGAACAAGACTCCCTTCAGGATCGAATGTACACACCAAAGTTTCTAGCACTGAGGGGATCTTCCCTGTATAAATTTATAGCACCTCCAGTAAGTATATTTCTCATGCTTAGTGGGAATAAATGTTACGAAATAAAATAATTTCATGTAATATGTACAAGGTTTTCACAATAAGACATAGAATCATAGAATCATTTTGGTTGGAAAAGACCTTCAAGATCATCAAGTCCCACCGTTAACCCAGCACTGCCAAGTCCACCACCAAACTATGTCCCTAAGCAGCACACCTTTTAAATACCTCCAGGGATGATGACTCAACCACCTCCCTGGGGAGCCTGTTCCAATGCTTGGCATCACTTCCGGTGAAGAATTTTTTTCTGATATCCAATCTAAACATTCACTGGCACAACTTGAGACCATTTCCTCTTGTCCTATCATGTGTTGCTTTGAAGAGACCAACACCCACCTCACTACAACCTCCTTTCAGGGAGTTGTAGAGAGCAATAAGGTCTCCCCTCAGCCTCCTTTTCTCCAGGCTAAACAAGCCCAGTTCCCTCAGCCGCTCCTCATCAGACTTGTGCTCTGGACCCTTCACCAGCTTCATTGCCCTTCTTTGGACATGCTCCAGCAGCTTAATGTCCTTGTAGTGAGGGGCCCAAAACTGAACCCAGCACTCGAGGTGCGGCCTCATCAGTGCCAAGTACAGGGAGACGATCACTTCCCTACTCCTGCTGGCCACACTATTGCTGATACAAACCAGGATACTGTTGGCTTCTTGGCCACCTGGGCACACTGCTGGCTCATATTCAGCCAGCTATCAACCAACACCCCCAGGTTCTTTTCTGCCAGGCACCTTTCCAGCCACCCTTCCCCAAGCCTTTAGCATTGCATGGGACTGTTGTGACCTAAGTGCAGGACCCATCACTCACATCACTCATTGAGCTAACAGGATTGCAACTTACAGCACTGAAAAGTTTCAGACTATGTGGTATAGGAGTGACAGAAAATAGCTGTTCACCAGATGATTTGGCATCTAACAAGAATTTCTTTTCCCCCACTTACCTGAGCACAGGGAAAAATACAAGAGAAATCTGCTTGTGCTAAAAGGGGGCTTTTCATTTCCCTTTGGCAGACAAAACAAGCCTGAAGCAAGATGGTTAGATTTAAATTGAACTATCGTTATAGTCAAACTGCTTAGATTTGGGGAAATATCAAAGTTTTTTGCATGCTGTGGAAATGGCAAAATCTCTGTATTTACATTTCATCCTGAATGTAACTTTTATGCTGTTTGAGAGCTCCAAAAGGAAGGCAGGGAAGCAAATTAAATTGTTTAGGCTAAATATATTAATTGGAATCTGACTGACAACACTGGGCAAAATTTTAGCTGTTGTCTCATACGCAGACATTTAATTTCACAGTTTTACGGTACATCTGAACTGCAGTAACAGAGATATCCTCTAGCTATCTTTTAAGCCAGTAGCTAAGGAGGTAGTAGCAGTCCCATACCAGCAACAGTGAGAGCAGTGTGGATTCATTTGTTCTGTTTATTGAGCGACCTTTCTGACTGCTGCTAAAGCCTGTGTTGCTCGACCCAGGCTGTAGCTCCTTACTGCCTGAGGTAGTTCAAAGCCAGCTTGCAAGTCTTCATTCATCAGTCACTATGCATGCTTTTTAGCAAAATGCTTAAGATCATGTGAAAGACATGAAGAATGGAAATAAGCATAAACTGAAAACTTCATGTGTTCAGTGTCAGTACACTAGTTCACTAGTATAGGAGTTTGGCTTTCCTGTGGCTAGTGATGGGAGTTTGGCTTTTGTTGGTGGATACTTTTCAGGATCAGATTAAAACGTCAGATTATGCTGCCAAGCACCTTAATTCAAAAGCAGCTCTCCTGGCTTTGGCAGACCTACCTGAGCATTTGCTGCCTGTCAAATAAAGCAATCTCCATTCTAGACACAGGATAGAAGCAGAAACAACGCTGAGAGCTCCCGTTCAATACAAAAGAGGAAGATTATTCTTATGTAAGCAGTATGGAAGGAACGACAAGCCTCTTTACTGAGGATGCAATCATAAGTTTCCAGGAGTAATATGCTGCTGGTGGATAAATAGGTAATGGGTGATGATTAATGGGCGTGGGAGGAACATGTTCGCAATGGGGCTGTGAACTGCAGTGATGTGAGTTAGGACAATTTTGACAAGCTGCTGCTGTAGGAGACAAGCCACCGATCCTTGAAGTCTTTATAGGTGTTGTTTCAGCTGAGCTGCAAGCACAACATTTTGTTTTGCCAGATTCTAGTTGTTATTCTAAAATAGAAAGTTCATGTAGAGGAGAATATTTTCTCTCCATAGAGGAGGAAGGAAGCAGAATGACAAACATGTTCTTTAAAGGACAGAGGAAGAGCTCCTATAGAGCTACCTTCAAAGCATGTAATGTATGTAGTAATTGCACACTTGTATGCCCAGCAAAATTATCTTCTAATTAAAGACTTTTAAAAGGACATCTAACATACTATTTTGTATATGCAAACATTTATACATAGTTATATTTGGTATTCTGCAGATATATGTGTTCAACACTTCCAGGGATTACGAAAGATTAAGACAAACTTTAAATGCCATAGTTTCAGAGCTTCTAGTTATGAGATGTGTAAAGTGTTGTTATAAGAAGAAAAACAGTTTTAATTATATTTGCAGTGTAAACTCCTTGGATTAAGTTGTTTTCTGAACAGAGATGTGCCGCCAACTTTTTAACCAGAAAATCAAATAAAAGTATTTCCCTGGTGTTGCCAAAGTCTAACACATTAGGGAAGCATATGTTTAAACAGCGTATCAACAGCCTCTCCCTGCCTCTTTTTTATCTGTTTGATCAATAGTACTTCTACTTTCCGTGCTTAGATAGATGAGCAATTCTAATGTATCTTATTTGCATTTTGAAAGCTTTAAACAAAATGACTTTTTTTTTTTTTTCCTTTTTCTTTTCTTTCCTGGTACATTTTCTGCTTTAGAATTATTAAGTGTGTCAAGTCTGGTGGTCTTCACTTTCTTACAGTTTATAGTTGGAAATCTCAACGAGAATGGACTGTAATTTAGAAAGAGCTGCTGACACATTTTCTATTGCTACTCAAGCTTTTAAATTAAAATCTTAAAAGTGAACAGGGCAAGCAATTTCTAAGAATGTCTTAATTCTACAGTTGCTTTTGCATTGCACATATCTTGATACAGGAAGGGTTTTGTTTTGACCTGAAAAGAAGTCCCTTTATATGTACAAACAAAAGCAGGAAACTAGGGGAGAAGGAGGAGCTCTGATATTTTTCCCCAAACCACGGAGCCTACAGTAAGCTTTTAAACATAGCTCCAAATGGCTTTGTGCTTCAGCAGCAATAGTAACTATTCCTGATGGGGCAATGTGACTTCTGTTTGTGTGGCTGGTGTTTTGGGCTCAGTGGAGCTGGAGCAAGACTCCTCTCCTCATTTCTCTCTTCATGGTGAGAAAGTTCAATTTTTGTCCACAGTAGAAAGAACAGCTACCTTTTTTTTTTTCCCCCCTTTCTTTCTTTCCCTGACAATCATTTTACATACCATTCATCACATCTCTGAATAGCTTCTTAAAACTCAGGCATAAAGATTGTATATTTCCAACATTTTTTTACTTCCTCATTCTATATCAAATTAACTGTCAGTATTTAGTCACTCCCTTTCTTAGAAACCTGGTTTAATACCCATGCTTCAATAATATAGTGAAAACTGAGTTTGAGGATGGCTGCAAATAAATTTCTAATAGAAGAGAAATTATGACACTGTATTTTTGAACTTTCTATTCCTGACTGTGATTTCCTCAAAGGGCTTTCAGTTACAATAATGTTTATACCTAAAAATTAGTTAGGGATAGAATTTTCTCATACAACACCAAAACAATTTTGATCAAAAAACTTTTATAGCAAGGCATCAAAACCCACAGATGCTTCTCAGCTATGTTTTGTCTATTCATGATGGTTTTCTCTTTAGATAAAAGATAAATTGGTCTTATGTAATATTTTCTTTATATGCTGTGGATACCATTTTACGATACATTTTTCAAAGAATTTTATATTTCCGAATCTTGAAAATGAAAATGAAAAAACCTTCTGTCTTCATCAGCCTCTTCATCTTACATAACAATTGTGATGATACAACTGTCTTCCTTTGGAGCCAGGCCACTGTTCAATACTTCTTACCATTAAGATTTTTTATTTTTTTTTCATATATAGCCTCAATTTTCATTCTGTTTGTGTTTTCTTCTGTCTTTTGAGACTGTGAATAATTCTCATCTTTCCTCTTGCAGTTTCCTTGGACAGTTATTTATAGATTGCTGTGATATCCCCTTGACTCTTCCCTTACTGAATATATTCATCTATCCCTTTCTGTCTTATTTAAGGTTAAGCCTTTTATTAAACTCTTTCATCTATACAATTTTTTTTTTTGTGTAAAATACTTTATTACTGTTAAAAGCAATTGTCAGTTCCTAAGACAAAGAAGAAAAGTAGACTATTCTTCAAAACTTAGTTTGTTAGAATTTAGGAGTAGATTAATTTGAGTAAGAAAAAAAAGAAAATGTATATTTGCCTCTGTTGTTTCTCGTTAGTTTTTTCCACTGCATTTCAAGGTGTTTGGGGTGTCTAGGACATTGCACGGTTGGAGACTTGGGTTTTCTGGATTTGCAAACAATGTAAGTGACTGGGAGCAAATTGTGTCATGCAGTTGCAAGGAGGGAATTGGTGAGAATCATGCCCTCTTATAGTCAAGACTCTGTGAGAGAAATACAAGGGCCACATCCTCTCAGGATCTCAGTGCAACCCCCACCACTGTGGGCAGGAGGGTCCCAGGGGAAGCCTCATGGTTCAGCATGGAGCAGCCTGGGTGCAAAGGCACTGTGCTGCAAGCACAAGCAGACAGGCAGGACGTCTCCTAAGCACTGCCTGGATGGGTAGCACTGCCTAAGCACTGCCTGCTCCCTGGTAGTTATTGCTCTGAGGCAAAGCTTGGTCATAGTGAAGGGTAGAAAGTTTTAGGGACAGATTTTTATTTTTAGTAAAATTAATTCTTGAAATAAACAAAAATAACTTTCTTTCTTTTCCTTTTGTTTGTTTGTTTGTTTGTTTGTTTGTTTTTTTCCAAGGTCACAACCTGGGATTGGACACGAGCTGAGAAAACATTTTCTGTTTATGAGATAATGTGCAAAATTCTCAAGGTATGATGAGAAAGTATAAAATAAATTACCACTTTGTCAGACCAGTTGACAAGCCAGAGCATAGCACTGCAACTGGAAACCTCTTGTGGAAAGAGATCAATTTTTTTCTCTTTGATGTCAATATCAGAAGTCTTGGTGTCAGTAGATACTGAGGCAAACTCTAGAAGGAATGTTTTCAAAAGGCATGGCAAAATTGGAAATAAACTGATTTTGACTAGGAAACTATTTTATTTCTCCATAATGCAGTATGGTGTTTATAGCTTTACTTTAATGGCACATTTAACCGGTATCACATTTCTTTTTCTAACTGAGGTGCCAAAGAAATAGGGATCAATTTGGTTGCTTTCAAATATGTTGATGCAACTAGCAATGGCTGCAGTGTAAGATTTCATTAAGACTGAGAACAGAGTCCTTAAAAAATGCATTCACATTCTGCAAACTTTTGTCTTATTTTTTCCAATTTCTTCAGTTTGCCTTAACTGTAATAAACAGGAAGAGATACTGAAATATGTTTAGAAAGCTAAAGCTGTGAGTAGCAAATTGCATAGGTCAATTATTGTACCTTATATTTCAATTTTAATTCTAAATTCATTCAGAATTAATCTTTATGCTCTTCTCTGTGTTTTAAAAACAGTGAAAAACAGTTTTTCAGACGCTCAGCATTTCCCAATCTAAAACATGAAGAGAGGAAAAAGAGATGAAAAAAATTTGTCTCTTTCCATTATTTTGAAGTACTTTCCTTTGTATGTTGGTTTTGGGGTTTTTAGGTGAAAATTATGTAAAAGGTAATTTAGTCTGTTCTGAAGTTTTGTCTAGGTCGAGATAGACTAGTATCAAAGGGAAGTATGAAAAATCATGTTTAATAAAATGGTTTCCCATTGGGAAGACCTCATACCAGCATACTTGGCACATTTCCTAGGTTTTGTAGGTCACATAGGTGCACTATACTATCCTTTAGGAGGCAGATTACAGATGGAACAGCTCAACAAAATTCAGAAACTTTTTACATCAGAGACTCCAAAAATAAGAAACCAAATTCATAGTCTGAAAAAACCCAACCTCTCTGCTAGCAATCTGGAACAGAAAAGTGAAAGGAGTTCTTTTACTGCTACGTTGGCTGCGAGGTCTGGAGTCTTCATCAAGGAGTAGAACATCCCAAATGCAACACGTCCCATCACTGTGGTATATCCTTTAACTACCAAGTGTGCGCTAACATTGACTCTTTAGTAGTAGTAGTCATGTAGGCAGAGAATTAACAGAAAAAGTTAGTCGCTCCGTGAAGACATTGCACTCTTAGAGTACAGTCAGGCTTTGAAAGAGATGAAAAATCTCACTTGTGGCATGCATTTTTTAATTTTTTTTCTGGTAACCTCTGATTAATTCAAACCTTGAGCCTGGAAAACAGTAAGCACCTAGGTAGCTCTTCTCTGATAAGTAAGCCTGTTGGCGCCAGCATGATTCTTCCTTGTGATTTATCCGAAGATTTTATTATACTATTTGAATAGAAATATACAGAACCTATGCCATATAGCTTTCTGTAATTTAAAAGTATTTTTCCTTTCTTCCACTATTTTCCTTTCCTAGTACTCTTCTTGTTAATTTTTCTTTTTTCTCCTTCTCCTTTATACCCTGTTCTTGTATAGCAATGCAGGGAATTTTTCTTTCTTTTCAGCCCTGTAGCAGAGGTTATTTACAGCTAAGGAGTGGGGCCACAAAGCAGTAAACCCTGAACCAATGCCTTCCTGGCACTGTTATGTGGAAGCACAGAAAAGAGAACAAACATGCTATTTTTTGTTATCACCCTGTTATCCAAACTGTCTGGGAAGACAGGAAAACTGTCCTCTGTTCTCAGTCTGAATTAACAGAGGACATCCCAGCAGAGAGGCAATTCCAGTTTAAGTGATAAAGGAATGTTGTGTATATGATCCTTTATCACACTATTCATATTCGGTTATGCCTTTATTGTCTGTAAACATGATCAAGCTTATAAAGTGTTGAAATGTTTCAAACAGGTACTTTAGCTGACTAAAACCTGTAAATAATAAAAAATTGGAAGTAGAAAAATTATTGCAATGAAATTACAGCTTCTGACATTGGCGTATTAATCTTCCCCATATTCTGTTTTTCTACAGCAGGTACTATAGGACTTAATCATGGTTTCACTACATATAAAAGCAAGTAAAACCAAGAAAAACTACTTCCCATTACTACTACTACATTGAACCTCTGTAGAGACTCAAGGTTTTGTTCAGCTTTTATGCCAGCATCATAAATGTCTCCATTTTAGCAGTGTGTTTCTAGACACATTTGTACAAGCCCCATGGATATTACTGAAGCAGAAGAAACTTTAAAAAGTGATTCTGGTGCTTTGTGATCACCTTCAAATGTCTTCCCTTCTATAGTACCTCACATGCTACTTTCATTATAAATTTGTTTTCCTTGGAGAATGAGTTGAATGGCAAAAGGGCAGGCTAAACAGAGTTTGAAGCAATTATATTCTCAGAGATTGATAGATAGCATGATAGCTCAGGAAACCTAATGAAAAAATGAAGAAAAGAAACCTGGGCTCTGCTACCGCAGTGTTCCCTCTTCTGCACTTCCCATTCTTCCATGGCAGAGACTGAGTTCATGTCGTTCTTTTCAGGAAATTTGAGGCGATGTAATTATTCTGTATTTATGCTTCAGAAAAGACATTCACATGTCATTGGGCAGAGAGAAATCCAGGAAGATATTAATGCCTGTTTGCAGGACAATATCATCACTCAGTGCCTCTTAAGTGGGTTTAGTTCCATATTCTCATCTAAACTCAAATTGTTCAATCTACACATTTACTAGAAGTAAATATCTTAGAACATTCCCAGATGGTGGAACACCATCATCTATTTTCTTAATTTACTTTAGAATGATCGCTACCATAGATTTTGGGCCAAATGGACCATCTAGCACTCTCCCAAACAATTTCTGGCATAGCTTGAGAGTTGTCATGGGTGAAGAAGCCTTTCTAATAAGCTGTTTCATGTGAGCACCCCGTTTTAGGGGCATAAAGAGTTTCATACTATAGATGTGGTCTGGTCCTTGCCAGCTGGCTATAGTGTCAACAAAAAGTCATCTATATGCTTAATTTATAAGTATAGATATAGCTTCTGTGACTACTATTCACTTTAAGTAGGAGGACTTGCAAGTGATCTGTGTTAATCTTCCTACAAATTTCCCAGGATTGAGTAGTGCTTTGGAATTAATGTTTCCAAAGCATATTTCCTTCTATATTGATCTGAGAAGGAGCGTAGATATATCATCTGCATTCAGGACTGAGTGTGTTGGTCAGGACTGCCACAACACCTCTGTAGAGCCAGAATGAACATGGGCCTTGGGTCATGTCTTCTTTGTCAATGTGAATTACTAAATGTTGTCACAACACTTACTAATCAAAATGTATCTGCATTACATGTATTGCTTAAATTGGAATGAGATGTTTCAAAAAAAATTTCCACATTTGGGCTTAAAATTATTAGAAACTAGGATGTAACTTTCACCGAAGCATGCTGGTGTTTTCTCCTGCTGTATACTGGCAACTTCAGTAACTTTCCCTCATGCCACAAGGACAGGACTGACTCCTAAATCTGTCTGTAAGCATTTTTTATCCTTCTTCCACTCCTTAATTCCGACTAAAATTCTGATGAACTTCACAAGAGTAGTTTTGATCAGAAGGACATACTGCCTTAAGTTTGTCTTTTTAAATGGACTTTAAAAAGTTTCAAAGTTTCTTTTCACGATAGAAGCACTACAGTGGAGAATATGAACTGCCAGATCCTACTGAATATACATTAATATTTCAGTGTTTTAATATGAGAGAATACTACCACTTCTGGTGACAGTAAAAATATTAAAACGCTAAATAAATATTAATGTCTACACCCAGCAGAGGACTTTACTGATTTAATCGTCAGAAAGGGAATATAGTCCAAACATGTTAAATAAAACTCAGAACTCAGCTGCCACCATGGCCTATGTTTTCTTCCCAGTTGCTTGCATCTATGGAGCATCCTTTCTCCTTTAGCATCCCTTCCAAGGGCTCTGGCTCTTCTCATGAACCATGCAGGAGACTGGGATGCGATTTTCAATTTTTAGAGTTTTCTCAGCCTCAAAACACCTAAAAGACAGGATCTTCTGCAGCTTGATCAGAGATTATTATGTGATTTTTCATATTTATAATAGTTCTCTAGTAAATCACTATTATGTTGTTACTGTATTCTTTCTTTTTATTCCTCCCCCCATCAGATTACAAGGAAAAGTAAGAGGGAAGATTTGCCTTAAGCAAGGCAATAAGTCACTATTCCTAATGTGATTAGTACCTTCTAAATAATCAGAAAAAAAATTACAATTTGAAGCAGAAAAGTAGAATTTAAAAAGCTCTCTTTTGACTATATGAAAAACAGTTTTATTGACATAAATTCAGCCCAGGAGCACTGATCCTCTAATTCAATATTTAAAATTTTGGATAGTAAAAAAAGTATAAAAACCCTGAAACCCTGGCAATCACATTCATACACTACCAAAACAATAGTGGATTATAAAAAAAGGTTCTCTAGAAAGTTTTGAAATTACTATGTATGTAAAAATACATATGTCATAAGTATAAAGCTCTTCATTGTCAAGATTTTGGGGTTGAAGTAATAATTTTTGACCTACAAAATATAAAGCAGGCTGAGTACAAAAATCACATTTTAATTATATTGGATTAAATTATGCATTGTGAAATAATGGCAAACAGCAGTGCACTATGTTTGATGGAAAAGGAACATTTATGGAGATGCAAATAAGTTAAGACCCAGGGGTGAGGGGGAATGCATAAATTGATAAGCACACGAAGTAATTTATTAAAAATGCAATAAGTCTGTTGATATGGGGTAGAAGTACCTTAACAGAGAGAAAATACAAGGCACTGAAGAACTGTTTAATCCTAAAAAAACCAGAAAGAGTGAGTAGAAATTGAAGCTAGGCAGGTTCAAATTGGGAAGATGTTAGAAATTGTAAAAGTTCTGATGATTAATCAGTGGAAGAAACTGGTAAGACAAGTTGATAGCTTTTAAACCACTTCCTTTTTGTACCACCAGTTTTATTCAAACCATTGCTACTAGGACAGCAACATTAGCATGTGGATGAAAATCTGTGATCCATATTAAGCAATTTGTCAGGCAAGATAATCTAAGGATACCATTTCTGCCGCTAAAGTGTATCCATGAGTCATTATTGACAGAATTAGTGGTAGAATTTGCTATGAATAAATATTTCTGATTTGTTCTGGAAGAATCTTGTTTCACCCTATCCTCTATTTTGAGAGGTAAAGACCCATTAGCAGCCAATTAATTCCAATGTTAGGATTGATCAAATCTTCAGTGCTCCAGAAAAGCAGGTACTTATATTGCCAGCTTCAGAAATGGGCAGATGGCCTTGTCCTGTTCAGTACTTCAAAGGTGGTTGAACTGTTAATGTCTTTTTGGTACCTCCTGTGTTTTTGATATGCAGTTTTAACGTGCATGTTTTGAATGTTTGTGCATGTGCATGCATGTGTAAATGTGTATATTTTAACAGAATTTATGTATCTTTGATAAATTGGTAAATAACTTAATTTCTTAAGCATTTTTTTCCATATTCTGGTAGAATAAAGTTTGTTACAATTTTCAGATAAATTATGAAGAATAATATAGAAGATTGCACTTCTCTGCCAGGAAGTTTGCCTTGTTTCCTTGAGTTACTAGTGTTCTTCAGCTTCATCCAAGCATCTCCTTTTAATTGTGAGGAGATTTTTTCTATAGCTGAGCCACCTGCCTTCTCTCTTCAATGTGTCCTGTAAAAATATTTTGAGATTCACAATAAGAAGCAAGTATGGGAAACTACTGAAAATGTTTATGTATTTTAAAATTAATGACAATAGACACATAAACATATAGAGTGAAGGTACAGAATGTATTTTGAGGCCTGTCATTAGTATAGTTTGATCAATGGCTAAGACTTGCATCCTGATGTGATTCCACTCCAAACTGCTTAGGAGGCATAAATAATGAATCCCTTTTATGAATAAGTTAATGCTGCATCCAGGGAAAATTAGATTTTCAGCCAGGGTTTAGCCAGGTGCCAGCTCTTGGAAAAAGTACTAAACTGTTGAGTGTTTCAGTTCTAAACAGTTGAAGTAATTTTCAGTCTTTGGTTTGCCTCCTCTTTTAAATTTAAGAGTATTTAATGTTTTGAAGGAAAGAGGATCTGTTCCCACTCTAACTAGAATTACAGTTCTCTTTTAAGATAAGAAAAACAGTAAAAGTCATAAATGATCTCTATGTCCACTGGCATTAAGACCATCATTAAGCTGACTTCAGTTACACAATAAAGAAAAACTTCTCAGGTGCTATAGTCATTCAGTACTGAAATAGAGCTCCTGATGAGGCGATTGAATTTCCATCACTGGACCCTTATAAGCAAAACCTAGAGACGGGCAGTAGATGACCCGATCATCCATATTTTCTGTGATTCTGTATGAGGTCAGTTTATTTCTCTTCAACATGTACATAGTGATACAATCCCTAATCTGTGGTGTGTTATTTGGATAAATTTAATGGGCCCTGTGTGTTAAAGATGTTGATGTTCCTGTAACTGTACAGCACCATGTAAGAGTCTTTTTCAAAAGCTAAGAGGCAGCGTTAGTAGGTGCATGACACCTGCCACTGTATAAAGGCTTACTACATTTTTATTTGATTCACAAAAGGAATGACAAACAATATTAGAAATCTAAAGTTATTAAGTAAGGCTTTTTCTGTTTCCCTTTAACTTAAGAGAGATTTCTTTTTTATTTTAAAGGAAAAAAAACCCCAAACTTTTTTGACATTTTTATGCAATACAAGGATAGTATAAACTGTCACCTTTTGGGGAAAAAATGAGTCAGTTGTAGGCCTGGGGCTACCCATCTCAGAGTCTGATCCTGCTTCCTGGAAGAAATAACAAGATAAACACACAGAGGAAAAGAAAAAGAATAACAGATACAGAAAATATATGGTTAAATGACTTCTGCAGCCCCTCTGTTGGTTAAAGGAATCAGCTCTTCCTTTTTCTAAGAAATTGCTTTTTTGCTGCCTGGCTAGTTATGAGACCCACAGTGGTGTTGCAACATCCTTGAAAGGCAAAGCCAAATTCAGCTTTTAACAAAAGGCAAAAGGAATGATGAAAAAGAACAGAAGTGTGGAATGGAAATACTGAATGAGGATACTTGGGAAAGACACGTATTTGAGAAGGTTTCATTGACTTAGTCTAATCAGGACATTTGTCAAGATTGGAGTGATGCATTATTTCAGTATTTTATCCACTAATATGTTCTGATACATCAATTTTAGTGGATTTTTGTGTAGCATTTTTCCCTAATTTATCAATTTTCTTGTATTTTCTAATTGCATTCTTTAATTATTTTGAGGTTTTCCTGTCTTTCTGATGATTGCAATAACTAAATTTAGCATAAAATGTTGCAGTTTTATTGCATAAAGAATTTAGGACTACAGGCTTTCATGCAACAGGGATCACGCTGTATTTTTTTCACTGGATCTGTGTCCCTTTCCTTCTATGAAATAAATTGTTCCTGTCTCAAGAACAACTATTCAAAATTTCGATTCGTACATTCTTTTCACAGTGGAAGTATGCATATTACTTACTCTCAACAGCCAGAGCAAACACTGAAAAAAGACATACTAATTTCCTAACAAATTTTTGTTTTGTAGTTTTATGATAGGATCTTCTTTTCCATAGACACTTTTGAAATTTTTTTTCAGAGCACTGTTAGAAAGTACATGAAAAATATCATTTTTACACATGTGCTGATATGATTTTGCTGACATATTAATATCCAACACAAATGCTTTCACTATGCTACTCTGTTCTATTCTGTATTGACAAGCTATTTGAATAAGTAAGGAATTCTGCTGAAAAAAAAAGAAAAAAAAAAAGAGTATAGAGTCATGTAAGTAATGGTTTTATTATAACAAATAATCAATTAGATGAGTAATTTTCCAGCCTTTTATTTAATCAGATTTAAATCTTATCCTTCCAATATTTGTGTCCTGTATGAGGAAGACCTTTAAAAGACCTTTTTGTACCTTTAAACCAAATGCATCTGAAGTTGAAAAAAAAAATCAACAAAAACCTCACAAAAATTTCACCATGTGAGAATTATGATGACTTTTCTTCCACATAATTTCTCTGTCCATTTTGAGTCAGGTGCTTTATTTCCCTTCTTGAAGGAAGCCTCTTGAAAGAGAAATAATCTATCCTGTTCTCATTTCCCATGGTTAGCACTGTAACATCCCCTAACAGCTGGGAAAAGTAGGGAAGGTTCTTCTCTTCCTGTACAACATGGGGATGGAGCATGTTCAGAATGAAATCTTCAAAATGATAACAGCCAAATTTTGCCTAGAACATGTAAATTTTTTAGGAGATCTTAAGTTTTGTTTTTTTTTTTTTTTCAAGAGCTGCAAAAGTTTCCTCCTGTCCTTGAAGCAGTTGTTGCCATTCAAAGAATGGAGGCCCCAGAGCAGCCCAAAAAGCAGTTTCAGGGAGTGGTTCTGCCTGTCTGTTTGTTTCTTTGTTTTTAATATGGACAAACCAATTTAATTCCTTTCCTTAATTTGTCTCACAGAACTGATTCAGCTCTTGTAACTATAACCTGAAAATAAAAAATATCCTCAGGCAGGCAACTAAATTAGGAAAAAAAAAACCAAAAACCAGCTACAATGATTTAAATTTGAGAAAGTTGTAAACAAGGGCTAAGAATGAAAAGATCGGATCACTCTTTAGCATTGCTATCTATTATCATTAAGTTTACTCTTCTGAGATCTGCTCTTAATTTCCATCAAACAGTGCCTCAAACTTTGGAGAGATACAAAACCATAATATCTCTCCAAAGAGGTGATCAGCATGGTTTTTAATCTCTGTAATTACATTAGTCTCTGATTTCTCTTTAGCAGAAAATAAGCACCAATGCTTCTCTGGAAAGTATTAGAATATTTTTTTTTTCCCAAAAGATTAGTCTGTTTTATGAAAATATGACATTAAAATAAACACATTTCTGAGTGGAGGTCATTAAGAAATNGTGTTCCAGCCCTTTGATCATCTCCATGGCCCTCCTCTGGACTCTCTCCAACAGGCCCATGCCTTTGTTGTACTGGGGTCCCCAGAGCTGAACGCAGTACTCCAGGTGGGGTCTCACAAGAGCAGAACAGAGGGGCAGAATCACCTCGCTCAACCTGCTAGTCACACTTCATTTGATGCAGCCCAGGATATGGTTGGCTTTCTGGGCAGTAAGTGCACATTCCAGGTCATGTTGAGCTTCTTGTCCACAACACCCCCAAGCCCTTCTCCTCAGGGCTGCTCTCAATCCCATTATAGCTCTGGCTCAGGAAAAACCTGTGTTCAGCCTCTTGCTCTGATTCAAATGAGGGTCTCTGAGACTGCATCATCTTTTAATCAGGCAGAAATGGAAATTAATTTGCCTATTCAGGCAGAATAGGAAAGTAATTCAAGCTTACTGTTGTACCTAATAAGTTACAGGGAATGAACATTTCTATTTTTCTCAAGGAATCAGACAGATCTTTCTAATGGAAATTTAATTGAAGCTAAAATTTATCCTGTAATTATTTTTCCCCTTGAGAAAACATATTTTCATAAAATTTGGCCATTGAAAAATATTCTGTCCTGTTTTAGTTTAGCTGGCATTCCATGTTTATTTAAAAGCATATATAAATACACACACAATTTCAACATTTTTCTTACATTTTTTAACATTAACATTCAGAAGAGTCCAAATAAGATGAGATCTGTATAAACACGTGTTTGTCTGCATGGGTCTTTTTTTCTGTATTTGATTAATGAGGATATGTTGGAGAAGCAGCATCTTTTTTTCACTGTAGGGTGAATCTGTTCCCTGCTGCCTCTAAATGCTATTAGAACCATCTCCATAGCAACTAATGGTGATGCTCAAAAAAGTGTTCCCAAAGTTTCAGATAAAGTAGATCATTAGAATCCCTTAGAAAGAAGGATATATGTTTATGTAGATGGAGCTGATAAGTGAAAGGAGACACAAACAGTAAAATAATCAGGGCACTGATGCCAACAAGTGTAAAGGCATGATGTGATTAGTTTTTACAGTTGCCTTGGAGTAACTGCACTCTTGAACTAATGGAAGAATGCTTTTTATCTTTGGAGAATTTATGTCCTAGGTTTGAATCTTGGTTATGATAGGGAAGATTTCTTTTTGCAGGACTGTATGAACTAATCAACAAAGAAAGCAAGTTTTGGTTTTTTTCTCATCTGTGCATTATTAGGAATTATTATAATTAATGTCACAAACATAAATATTTACCTCATTTTAATAGCTGAAATAAAATTATCTCAATGGTATTGAACTTCTTACATGAATTGTTGTTCAGGTCAAAAACCACTCACCAGTGTCACCAATAATTGCAGTTCAATCACCAAATTACTCTGTATATTACATATAACCTTATAGGTAAACCAGACTTCTGGAAAGTTCTTGAGTACCTTCTGGGTAAAAGTCATGGCATGTGCATGAAACTGGTAGACATAACTTTGTTTTCTATTTCACAGACCTTTGAAGAATAGAAAAGCTCAACTCTCACTGACTATAGGAAAAGTCGAGGGTCTCTTGCACCTTAGCAGATTTAAATAATAGTCAAAATATGAGTATTTAATGCATTTTTCATACATAAAATGAAAAGACACAAGTAATCAAAAAGGAACAGTGCTGCTTCTGGAGAGGGCAGTCTTTCAAAACAGAAAAGATTACCTCTGCAGAAGAGAAGGCAATGTCACTACTCAGTGATAAAGAAGCATTCTGCCTTAATTTGAAAGGACCTGCCTAATGAGCCATACTTGGTTCCCTTAGACAAATTTATTACTCTCACTTAACATGGACATCATTATTAATTAGGCAAGCAGGAGTCATACCATCCTGTCAGCAGAGATGCTGGATTACACTGAAGCTGGGTGTAAGCCAAGGACTTTCCTCACAGCCCATCCTTCAGCAGGACTACTTTCCTTCCAGTAGGGAATTAGCATACTGCTACAAGTTTTGTGACTGTTCCTCTTCAGAGAATCTGCATTAATTCACTTTCAGAATATCAGGGGCAAATGGTACAGCTAATCATTAACAGTATGAAAGAGTTCTTAAAAAATCAACATAAAATTGGCTCATGTCCATCATTGACTAGTAAGTGATTATAAAAATACAAGGTCATAGCATATTCTTAAATAGGTAGAATGACATTTTGTATTTTAGCTGAAATAACCATTTGGTAAAAGTTAATTAATGAAGATTCCTGCTTAATCCAGACCTATATTTGAGACTCATGACAAGTTTATCTTAAATTTGCAGAGACATTTGGACAATTGTCAGTTGGATTCCTAAGGAAAAAATTTGCTTTAAATTCCTACATTTACAAGGACATTTGGATAGCTATCTTTTACGTTTGACTACATGTTGTTTCCTGCCATTGTACAAATGGAAATGGTTAGATCTATGAATTTGGAATACAGATTTCACTTTTTAAATGTCTGAGAACAAATGAAAAATGATCTTGCAGCAAAAAGGAGCAGAAGTAGTACTAAAGGGAGCCTTGCACCAAATTATTTTTACAAGTAGAATAAAATACTGCTAAGAAGGAAAGAAATACCTCATATGTATGTCAGCATTTTTTTAAAAACTAAAGTACAACATTTAAATATATTTGACTGGAACTTTTATTGCCATGGCCTTAACCATAGACATGGATATCAAAATCACAAGTACATACATTAGAACTAGTAAAAAATGAAAATACTATTCTGTGGAAAACTATTATTTCTGTGGATATGTTGAATTCTGTTTTCATTCCAAATAGGAACTTCACAAAATGTACATTCCAATAATAAATGAGTACATTATGTGTGTTTTTTGTCAAAATATGATGCAGTAGTTGATATACTCTAAAATTTTATATGTAAACTGCTGAGGGGAAATGCTACCTAGTATTCATTAGATCTTTTCTAAATCAAACAATGTTCTCTTTTTCATATACAAATAGAAAAAAATGTGGATTAATACTGTAGATCCCATTTAGCTCTTCTTTTTCTTCTTATCCTCTAGGTTTGATGTAATGTTTCGTAAAATCTAGTACAAATACACACGTTTTTATTTAATCACTTCAAAGACTTTTCTGAGATTTTTGTATTTTTCAAACACATTTTATCAGAGATCAATCTCAGTAAAACTTTTAACATTTCATTTTTCACAGTCTACATCAGAACTTATCCCTTTTTCATAGCCAGCATATTGTCCTCGACAGGAAAAAAGTGTGCAAATGGGACAGCCTAACAATGTAATTTAAAAGCATCAAACATGAACTGTGCCCAGCTAAATAGAGATATGCATTCTGGAATGAAGCACTGCACTAGACTTCCTCCCATTTCAAAACAGGGGCTGTTATTTCAATTGCTTTAATGGCAATGATTCCTGTGATCTCACATAGTGCCATAGTCTTGTTTCAAATAAGGTTTAAGAGTTTGCATTAGTAATAATTCATTGTTCTCTCCTGACTGCTGTCAAGAATAGGTGAAGATGAGCTCAAAATATTTTTAGGTTCTTCTCAGGTTGTAGCTATGAAGAACTAAAACTTTCCCTGGGAAAGATGTACCTTACACATGAGTTTTGTCAGACTCTGTGCTGAATATGTCCATTTGGTTATGGACCAACAGGCCCATTCAATCAGGTATAGCTGTGGGAGCATAATGAGTTTAAGATCCCACTTAAGACCTGTTAGACAAGAAATGTTGTTATACTATACAAAGTAGCTTTTCTTCCCTGGAGAAGTAAGGGTCGGCCAGCACTTTTACTCATCAAGTTCCTATTGATGAGGTTTGTATAGTCAGGTTCTAGATGATATATTTTATGTTGCTACACATATCCACAAGATTAGACATTTGTCACAGTGCTGCTGCTTTGTGCACTTTGAGGCTGAGCGTGCAGTAGAGCATAGGTGTCATTAACAACAACCTAGACATGACTTTTTTGAAAGCAGGTCAAAACATATTGTGAGCAAAACTGACATTTTAGTTTTAGCAGAAGGGCCTGAGTTCACTAGTTCTAACTCGTTCAATGACACAGCCCTCTGAACACCTGGCAGACAAATCCATGAGACTAGTAATTTTTTTGGAAATGCTGTTTTAAGATCTAGCAGCCCAAGTTCATTCTGATTTTTCCATCCATGACTTAATGCTATTGAGCTACTAAGCTTAGGACTTGGTGGGAATAAGGAAGGAAATTTCACAGTGACCAGTCATTTTAAAGCCTGAGCAACTTGGTTTTGTCATGGTGATTAAAAGAGAGGGTATGTTATCTCCTTAGCTGATTCTTCTTAAAACTGTAAAGCAGTTTTGAACCAGTAGTGTTCATGAATGCATGCTGTACTGGCTTTCTTGAACAGGTCTGTCACATGTCTGCTAAATGAAAAGATATGCGAAAATAGTGCTTACTCTACCATTGCCTATTTATCTGCCTGAGAGTAATAGTTTCATACAGATTTCTGTTTTATATATTTCTATTCTTGGTGAGCTTTAGGTTCCTGGTTCTCTGCCCCAGAGAGATATGACTTGAACAATGTAAGGTGCTCTTCCAGCTTGTATCAGCTGGTTATGGTCCCCTTGGTCTACTCAAGCTGTGTATAACCAGAAGGCAATACTGTCCTATGAATCTCCTTTACAGATCTCAAATGTGCCTTCTGCCATGGGGTAGCATTGCAGAAATTGCACCCAAGTTACATATACCCAAATTTCCAGATGTGTTTGCAAGGACAGCTGGTGAGCTTGTGGCTTGTGACAGCTGCTTTGCCATAGCAGGGACAAAATGCATTAAAACTGTTTCTGCAAGTCTGTTTTTCACAAGGATCAATTGCATGCCAGAATTTTAGCATAAATCATCCTGTATTGAAAAAAAAAAAGAAAAAAAAATTGTGATTAATTTCCTGATTATCATTTATTCTTTGATTTAGTGCCAATTACAAATGCTAGCAATCATTAAATATGATATATTTATAACCTGATATCCATTGTGTGGTGTTGTGTTGAATGCAAAACCAAAAGTAACTCCCTCCTCCAGATCCAAAGCCAGCAACCTAATCACTGACAACCACTATAGTCTCTACTGGCAGTATGTAGCTATAGATAAATTTTATGTTGGCTTTTAAGTCTCCACAAATCTGAACTTGTTTTTTCTAGCCTTTATAGGGAAAATAGAACAGATGAACTTTTCATACTGCTTAAATAAGTCTCTTGCTTCCTTTGGCCAGCCTTCCAGAGTAGGGTGGGTGAGTCAAATAGGTCAGAGAAACTGATATTTGCCTTCCTCTCATGTGAATAGAAAGTGGACACCTTTTATAAAATTTATCGAATTTAAAAGTGTATAGCTGATAACATTTGATTTGTTAAATGATTTGTTAAAATATTGGAAGTTGTACCAGATATGCAATGTTATTCTGTACCATTCCAAATATAGGTGTCCTGTTTAAAATTAATTGAAATGTTGACTTTTAGACCAAACCACTAATTTTCAATTCCTCAGCTCTCAGTAATTACTACAATGTTATATTATTAAAAATGCCATTTAAAAATGCTAGGTTTGAGGCATAGATGTTTGCAATTAAAATATTAATTGATGTATGCCAGATTATATAACTTCAGGTTTTCATCAGGACAGTGATCTACTGGACCGACGGAAACATTGCTTCAGTGTCCAGTCTGAATCTGGAGAAGATCTTTACTTTTCTGTGGAACTAGAGTCTGACCTAACACTATGGGAAAAAGCCTTCCAAACAGCAACTTTTTTAGAAGTTGAACGGATACAGGTGAGAACAACTGCCTTGATGATTACCTTTTGGTACATTAACAAATTAGGTCTATATGAAATAATGATGCAATTTAAGAAATTCTCTAACCTCCTACAGCTCTCAAATTATTACTGGTTTATGTATGTAATTGCATAAAAAACAGCTTGCCGTCTAACATTCAGAAGAAATCACCTCAAATAAAGTCTGAGTTACAACTATGTGATACATATTTGTTAACTAAAATGCCTGGACAGAAGAGGAAAAACAATTTATAGATTAGGGACAAAACCAACTGTTTAGATATTCGTACATACTGTCTTACATGGTACTTTTATTTGTTATTGGATAACATAAGAGAACCTTACAGGAGCTAAGTTGTCCTTGTGATAATCAGGGATGAGAGTACACTGAGTGAGAGTGGATGCAAGCAAGAACAAAATTGTACCTCAGATAAATATTCATTTTTCATACATTTCTTGTGTCTTGTATATTTACTCAATGGTCAGATGACAGAGCGGAGATGGATGACATTCAGGTACAGATTACTAGTGAATTTTTATAGTCAAATTACATATCAGAATGTTTAAAGATGACTCTATTTTTCTCACATGACCAAAAAGTCATCATTTCTTTAATTGAAAATAGAAGAAAAAAAAAATCTACTACAATTATAATACACCTAATCCTAGTTGTTAAACTGATGTTCTAATCATGAAAAGTACATGTGGTTTGAACAGCTTTAGTTGATGTTGCCATGAGTCATTCTGTATACACACCTACAAAAGTCATATTAGCATATTAGCCTTTGCAAGTATTGGCTAATGCTCACTTTACCTGCGCTCATTTTCTGCATTCTCCTGTGAAGGCAAGCGCTGACAGGTTTTTATTTAGACAAATTGTTAGTTAGTTATATATTAGCCCTCTTGTGACCTACAAACCCACATATGCAGATGGACTGAATTAGTATATACTAATGATGATCCATTTTGCCAAAACTATACTGATGTCAGTTTTAATGCATATCACCTTTGTTGGAGGAGGAGTCGAAGAAGGTTCAACTTTTATCGTGCACTCTGCTACCTTTTACAGGAACTATTCTTATCTTTTGAACTCTGATTGTCATACTGAAAAGTGTAAGTGTAGTTCTTCTGTCTAAAAAATGCAACAATATATATCCTCTCCTACCAAATATTTGAGATGCTTTGTCTTTCTCATATGACTGCAACATTATTTGTAGCAGCACTACTGCGACATCAGTAGAAGAATATATGGCAATTTTCTTGAATAACTTTTAGCCCAGAAGCCACTTCATAGTTGTTCTGCTCTAATATTAATTCATCCTGTAGCATTCCTAGTTTAGATTTTTCTCTTTAGTTTTAGAATTACATTTATTCAAAATTGCTCCCATGTTTCACAAAAATAATTACCCTGATAATCTTAACCTCAGATTAAACTTAATCTTTCCACCTTTATTTTCATTCTACTGATGCTTAGAGTAGCAATGATCTAGTCAAAGTAATAATTTCCTGAGAATGTTTGATTATAGCAAATTTGTGAAGGTGGACAAACAGGCTTGTCATGATAGATTATTATTGTGGAACTCACATTTCTGATTTCACCTTTTTTCCTTTATTTTCTTTATTTTCTTACCTTTCGGTATCTCAGCTTGGAAAAAAAAATAGAATACTAATTTTTAATATAACTGGTGTNAGGAGACTCCGGGGAGGTCTAATTGCGGCCTTCCAGTACCTGAAGGGGCCTACAGGATAGATGGAAAGCAACTGTTTATCAAGGACTGTAGTGACAGGACAAGGGGAAATGGGTTTAAACTGAAGGAGGGTAGATTTAGATTAGATGTTAGAAAGAAATTCTTCACTGTTAGAGTGGTGAGGCACTGGAACAGGTTGCCCAGAGAGGTTGTGGAGGCTCCATCCATGGAAGTATTCAAGGCCAGGTTGGATGAAGCTTTGGGCAGCCTGGTCTAGTGGAGGGTGTCCCTGCCCATGGCAGGGAGGTTGGAACTAGATGATCTTTGAGGTCCTTTCCAACCTAAACCTTTCTATGATTCTATGATTTTTCTTTTGGCATTCCATTACTGCTTTCATTGACGAATCTGCAGATTCAGATGAAATCTCGTTTGATTAAGTGAGGGTATAATTTGTCTCCAACAAGTTCTTTCATTGTTCTATGAGAAAAAAAGATGACAGGTTGAAAATAGAAATGTAAACTGTACATTTTTACTGAAATTGTGTTTTATGCAATCGTATTCATATGAATACCCATATTTCATATGAATTATAATCTAGCTATGTGCAGGTTTGTCTTACTATGAAATCATATAGCTTTGAAAATATAACTGCATTTTAAAACTGCCATTTAAAATTATTCAAATGTATTCTGTACTATTCCAGAATCATACAAATAATAACAGTTACTTAATGAGTACAAATTGGCATTAACCTCCATAAGAGGTTAATCAGGGCCCTGTTCGGATGTAATTCTAAAGAATATATCACAAATGAAAATATTTTTTAAATGCCTTACTATAAATATGTAATAAATTCTCTTTAAGCCTAATTCATAGCTTCTGCCAGAGGTATATCTAAAAAAAAATGAGGTAGGTTTTTTTTTTTTGGAAAGAAATGTATTAGAGGATAGTCAAGTTGAAAATAGTTTAGCAATAATATGTGGTACAAAGTTGTAATAATGCCATTGTGGAGTGTTACAGTCACTACTTAGTTTTCTTTAGAGTAGTAAGAGATGCTAATCCATTTTCCTAATTGCTTATTAAAAGAAAAAAAAAATTGGAGATCTTTTTTCTTTACTATATCACTGCATTTTTATATGAAGAATCTGAGACTACTGTAGCTTGCATGATGTGCAGTTATATATGATTGTTAGGGTGCGTTTGTGTTCCTGCTACTTTATGCTAAAATTTTCACCACTTCCATCATGATTTTTTTTTCTTGCTGTCCTTATTCGTATTGTAGTTATTTGTTTCCTAATATAACGATTATTGTGTAAACTGGTTTCTGTTACAGTACTTTAATGCAGAGTACTTCAGCTTCTCCACTGAAGTTGAAACTGAGTTTGAAAGCCTGAGTTAAATCTTGGACTTATACTATGGGTTCCCTTAGCTTCTGAGCTAGCTTAATACTAGGTTTCCAACATATCATTCTTTCCGTAATTTAAACTGTGCGTATCGAGGGAGTAGAATCTAAGGAATAACTTTGGGTTGTCTCCTTCAGCCCCTGCCTGACCCTCTGAATTATTCATAAACTCAATTTAAGATTCTATATTCTGTGAGAGAACAAGAAATGAGTGCTGAAATATCTTCTGCTTCTTTTTAGAGGGAGATGCTTCAGTTCTGATAAGGTTTTCACGAGCTCTGTGTGAGAAATCAGCAACGAAAGCCAAACATCCACAGTATATATTATTAATAGTCACTGTTTTAGTGATTTAAAGTGTTTGTTAAATGTATAAGAAATTTTAAATTAAGTCTCCTGGGAAGAATTTCTGCATTTTTGTTTTCTCCAAATTTGACTTAAAAGACAAATTAAAGAAAATAAAGATGAGAAAAACCTTAACAGAGTTAACAAGTGTCTGAAACTTCACATTCTTACTCTGGCCTGTCACCAGAATCATGTGCAAGTGCATACAACACATGTATAAAGCAAGGGACATTTTTCCCCAAAGAAATTAAAATCTCACTGCCCAGAGATCCTTTTGTTATTCTCACATTTTTGTTTCTCTGAATTGTTTTGAACATCATGGAATACATAGTCTGAGGGCATAAACTGGTCCTAGGTATAAGTAAAGAATAAATAAAGAATGAGCTACTACTGGTGGTGTGCACCAGTTTCTTCCTACCAATCACCACATTGACCTGAACTAGATATTTCTCCACAAACTGAACACTGCCTTTTGTAGAAAGAACCTTCAGTCTGGGAAGCAGGTTTCTTTTTCAGTGCAGCATTGAACCAAGACTGATATGTCCTGTTTCTCATAAATCTTAACTTCTCAGTGAGGCTAATTAGCCCAGGCACAGTGCTGTGCTTAAGCAGAGGTAGCTGTGCGAGCTCAGCACAGTGCTATAATCCACACTGTAGGTTGACCTCTGGTGTTGAGGTAGGAGGTCAGATAAATTAGACAGCAATACCTATACTAAATTTGATATACTGTCTCCTTGCCAAATTTTAATTCTCAGTAAAGGCTTTATGTCTGTTCTAGATATCTGGGAGGCCTACAAATAAAAATGTAGTTTGCATCTTGTAGGAAGTTAGCAAGGTAATTCAACAAAACTGTACATTTTTTTTGCTTTGCATGCAAAACCTGAAAGTTTTGGCATATGTGAATTCATTAAATAGTAAGTCACTGTGAATTATATTACTTTAAACTCTTTTCTTCTACTAATGATATGTTGCCAAAGGCAATATCCTCTCCTTTTCTAACAATGCTAATTTACAATCAAAGTTTACTTACTCATAGCAGTTTTATGGTGTAGCTGCTCAAAAAAAGAGCCTCTTTTATTTGCTGATATAAACAGAAATACCATATGACTGCAACACCACAGAGATGAATTATTGATTTTGTAATTAAAAATTCTGGGGTTTTATACATTAATAGTTATAATGACCAATTGCATCTCTATACTGTATGAATTCAGATTTTATACATATAGCAAAGTAAATAAAGTTCTTTCAGTGTTGGAAGCTATAAGAACAGATGAATTGCTGTTTTCTACCTCGACAGCAGCAGTAGGAAACTTTTCATTTACTGATGGACAGTTACAGCTCTTGAACACCTTTGGTGGATCACTCAGTAACAAATGATTTACCGTTCCTCAGTAATAACGCAAAATCATCTTGTAAGGCATGTGTCATGGATTGGTTTTACTTCTGAGTTATAGATGACCATGCTTTGTCTATAGACTGCTTAAACACTGCACTTGTGCCCCACTGACAACTAACAGAGAGTGTCCTTCAGCTTCCGTGATGGATATCAGTGCATTTGAAACCTGGATTCTAGAGCTTTGTGTGTGCACAGAGATTAACCAACAACTGTTTGTATATAGTTGAGACTAATTTGATCAATGAAAGCAATTCACTCAAATATTTCAGTTCCAGAAAACAAATCTATATTAAAGTGTAAGAAAGTCAATTATAAAATAACCAAAGAATCTATATAGCTATGAACTTTTCCATTTTCCTTCATTATAATATCTATTTCAACTCTTAGAAGCTGTTAATGAGCATTTCAGCTTCTTGTATTCTGGGGAAGACCTTTTAAAATCCAGAGCCCACCCAAAGAATATATAAATAAAGGCATGCGATTTATCCCTAATAATCAAAATGACAAAAATAATACATATTTTTCTAACACTGATAATTTAGCAACATACATTGTCCTCATGTTTACAATTTATATTTTGGTTGTCTGAACACACATTATAGATCATGGAAGTCTTTGTTCTCATTTTGTATATTTAGTGGCTACAGTGACATTTGAAGACATTTAATCTGGAGGATGAAATTTCTATAAAATAAGAATAGTTTCTTTAAATAATTTACTTCAGATTTTGAAATGTTTTAATTTTTTTACGTATTTTGTGATGAAAAATACAAGTTTGTAATTTTGTACCTGAAGTCAGACTTTATATATTGGTCCACCAGCTGAAGCAAAAAAGGTATTTCATATGATTATGTCAATTGCTATATTGTATGTAATACTACCTTTTTCACTGAGATTTAGGACAATGCAAAAGCACAATAAACAGCATACCAAAGGGATATTTTACAAATGCATTTATTTTTTTCTTAAAATGCTAAAAGGAATATATTAATGTTAGAGGACGGTACTAGGTACCAAAAAAAATAAGAGAGTTCAAAAATAATGAAACTTTCCTTTTAGCAGTTGTCATTGGCGAAGCACTGAGGCAATTCTGATTCTGATTTATTTTTTCCCTAATGGAAGAAAAGTATCTTTTTACAATACTTAGAAAATGTCATCACTGATATAAATCCTTTGATTTGAAATACGCTGGCAATAAATTGACCTATTTACACACAAATGACTTATTTCTGATAATAATTTTGAGATATATAAACATTAGAATAAAAACACAGAAATACTGGTCCTAGAAAGAATTTGAAGAAATGTGTTCTGTGGTAACAACCTTGTCTGATTTTTCTTTTACAGTGCAAGACATATGCCTGTGTTTTGGAGAGTCATCTTATGGGACTTACCATCGACTTTAGCATGGGCTTTGTCTGTTTTGATGCTGCCACAAAGGTAAATGTCTAAGACTTGTTTCCATCACATTATCATTATTCCTTGTTATTTCTTATGTTTTGCGGTAAGTAGTACATCCTTAAAATGTACTTCTTTTTGTTATTACAACAGATCATCTCTTGCCAAATCTCTCATGCTTTAGTTTAAACTTGGGAGAGATTTCTAAATGATGTGAGAAGTTGTATTCTGCTATGTGCTTGATACTGAAAAGTCAATAGCAATATCAAACTGAAACAAGCATCAAGTCTTCATTCTGTAATTTCACACGAAAACCCAGACTGATTCAGATTGATGTTTCTTTTGCTGGTGCATTCTTGGTTTTGAGAGGAAAATAATCTTCTTGGTTTCAAGCTGATCTGTGAGCTTTGAAAAGAACCTGCCTTGCTCTTCTCCTGTTTCATGGGTGGGAGCATGCGTTATTACAGCAATTCTCAGTTTATGTTTTAGATACGTCTGTTCAGGTGTCTGTAAAAAAGGAAATCAGCCATGGTCTGTATGTCTCATGCTTTTCTCGTCAGCCCTAAAAAAGCTCAGTACAACTGATGACATAATTCACTATATCAAGTGAATAATATGGCATTGTGGTGGTTTAACCTTGGCTGGATGTCAGATGCCCACCAAGGCACTCTATCACCCCCACCTCCTCAGCAGGACAGAGAGGGGAGAAAAATAAGATGGAAGAAAACCCCGAACTCATGGGTTGAGATAAAGGCAGTTAAATACAGCAAAACAAAAGGCCATGCGCAGAAGCAAAGCAAAACCAAAGGATTGATTCTCTACTTCCCACCAGCAGGCGATGTCCTGCCACTTCCCGGGAAGCAGGGCTTCAGTGTGCATAGTGGTTGCTTCGAGAGATAAACATAAATAATGAATGCTCCTCCTTCCTCCTGCTTTCTCTCAACTTCTTACTGCTGAGCAGATGTCATATGGCATGGAACATCCCTGTGGTCAGTTGGGGTCAGCTTCCCTGGCTGTGTCCCCTCCCAAGATCTTGCCCCCCCCATCCTGCTGCTGAGGGGGAATGCTGGAGAGAGACAGCCTGGGTGCTGTGCCAGCACTGCTCAGCAGCAGCCACAACACCGGTGTGTTATCAACCCCTGGCTGGTACCGATGCACAGCACAGCTCTGTGAGGGCTGATGTGGGGAGAATTAACTCCATCTCAGCCAGACACAATACAGGCTGGATTATATTAATGCAAGTCCAAATCTCAGTAAAATCATCAAGATTTTTGCACACATATGTTTGCATTGCAGTAATTGCTCACAAGTACTAAAATGTAAGCAGGCTTTATTGCTACTACTTGACACTACTGTTTTGGAGAATATGAAAGATCTTTTCTGAGTTCTGCCTCTCTTCAATACCTGTTTTCCTTTGAGTTGCTGCAACATTGCCACCAGCAACTGCTGAAAATACACTTTTCTCTCCTGAATATGCACATCTCTGATTCTCAAAAGACTTCAGACTATTTCAAAGCCATTATCTCCAGTACAAGCGTACACCAAATTTCAGATAGCAAAACACAAGCACAACTGCCTTCACACGTTACTATGGCTGAAGGGTATGATACCCTTTTGGTATGTCCTTAGAACATGTACAGCAGATTTTCATATACAGAAAAAAGCTTTAGTAGAGATATAACTTCACTTGCTTGCGTTCTCAAATAAGTCATTGTACCTTTCCAATTGTACAAAATTTCTGGAGACATCATGTTGTTGAACGATATTACTTATCAAACAGATTCTTCTTTGCCCTCAAAAATAGATTTTTAAATTACTTTTTTTCTTGCATAGCAAAGAGCAGAAAAATATTTCAAGTATTAAAATTGACTACTGAAACACTAAGGCAATTGTTAGCATTGCCAGAAGATTTGCATTCAGCTCTTCTCTTCCTGCTGCCCCATGTTCCCTATCAGGTCACATAAGAAGTGCTATAAATACATTATAAACTCCAACACTAAAACAAGTGCAGCAAAAAATTAGCATCTAACTTCAATTTCAAACCAGAAGAGTCCTGACTGTGTAGTTTGGGAACCTAGTCAAAGTAAAACCACACTGCACAACCAAATAACAGAAGATGCACAATGCAAGATTGAAGCTTTGATGACTTCATGACAAAATGAAGAAAGCCAACATGGAATTTTCCATCTTCTAGGTCTCCCAAGCTTGAGAAGGTCCATAAAGCACTGTAAGAGTACGAGGCAATTTTACTTTTCCCTCTTCCCTTCATCTCTAAAGCCATGAAACTATGGAATGAACCTGTTCCTTCTGGGGTGGCATCTAGCCTCAGCATCCAAAAAGTTCTGAAATCTTAAGACAAGCATTAACCACAGCTGAGTGTGTATGGATCTTGAGGGTCTAAATACTGATGAAAGAGGGCACGTTTACAGAACCTGAAAGAGACTTCACCAAAGTGTGAAAGGGCAGCAGATGTGTGAAGGGATTTTCTTCAGGAAGGGATGCTTCAAAGGCATTATGTAAACAGAACAGACAAGTGTAGAATTCCTCGTGAACTGGAGGAAAGACATTTTTATTGCAGTGAATGGACTGCAGTTGTAACTAGAAAGAGTGTAGTACATTTTGCATCATCTGCAACTGATATATTGGGCTGCTCCTCCTCCTTCTCTCCTGCCAGCCTTGCAGTGGGTAGCAGCTCAAAAAACAATTAGCAAACCCAGACCAGCCTTAGAAATCTGTGCTGGTACCACTCATTCTCCACCCTTCCATACAGGCTGCAAGGAAGAGCAGGGGGTTGCTGCTGATCTGTCAAATCTACCACCAACCCCCTACTGTGTTGCTCTGGTCCTCAAAGCTCCCAGGAGCTGCATGTTGTGGCAGAAGTGATTCCCCCGGAAAAAATACTCTTCCCCATTTTTCAGTGCTAAACTTATCTCCTACTTTCCCTTCCACCTTTTCCACTTCCACTGTCCATGTTTTCTCTGTATTTCTTGCACTTTGTGTGGTTTCATTTTAGACTCATAAAATCAGTTTTGCCTTAATGCTTGCTGATTTTTTCTTTTAAAAGTGGGTTTTATTTTCCTAAATGAAAGGAGGGACCATGCTGGTAAAGCTCAGGAGCCAGTACATGGAGAATCCTGGAGGTTTCAGGGTTTATTTCATTTTTCTTTGATACAAAAAGACAGGTAAGCAGAGAGTACAGTTTAAGACACTGTGTTAAAAATGCCTGATCTCTTAGATAGCATGCATACCAGAGATATGCCACATTCAGTAGGCATGAAGAACCTGTACATTGGAAATCCAAGAAAATAAAAGCATAGCAATAACTGAGATTATTAAATTCATTGCAGACTTATAATATGAAGACCTTAAGACCTTTTCTTTTTCTCACTTACAAATCCAGACCTCCCAAAATGGAGCCTTCAAAGCATAAATTCCACAAGAATCATAAATATTTTAGTTCTATAAGTAATATGCAAAAGCTTCTTGGATAATGTTCTTCTGACAATTGTCATTAAGAACTATGTGCCACGTGCTAGTCATACTGTCTTGCAGGTCTTCCTATCACTGCTCACCAGTCTTTGGGAAAAACCCTTTATTCATCTCACAAATGTTTCATGAAACATATAATGCAATTCTTTTGGTGCCCCAAAACTCATTATATTCTTCTGTTACCAATTAAAAAGCACATCATCTAGAAATAAAAAAAAAGTCTAACAAAACCAACAAAAACTATGCAGCTCCCTTCAAATTTAAGGTTTTGTATACACAAATACAGATACACTTTTTTTCTGACTTGAGTGGAAGTTTTACATAATCAAATGAGAAACTCCCCAAGTTTTCTAATCAGATAGAACAGTATTTATGCTGTGAACAGATTCCTTAAAAAAAGCTTTCAGGCTTCTGATATATAGTCACTTAAATAAATTGTGTAAGCATGAGTAAACTACTGCATAACTGTAAAAAATATTTTACATAGACAATGTTTACATATAAAAGCAGTACAAATATGTTTAACTTTTAAGCAGATTGTGTTGCCTTAAAACTTTCAGTGTCGTAAGCAGAATTCAGTTAATATCCTCAGAAACCTACCCGCAGGGTTGCACCTTAATTAGTTTGTATGTTAAAATAAAGTATAGCACCAGGGATAAACAAGAGGACATACTGTTTTGTTAGGTAACGAGGCGTATGCAGTGTGAGGTGATAGGGATGGTTCTAATGCAATTGCATTAGAAAATAAGAAAAACAATACTGTATAATGCTACGTAATCTGTTGCCAAGTGACTGCTACAGTTGAAATTGTCAAACAAGCTATAGGATGAAAACTTGTTTGAAATCTACCCTACGTGTGTCAACCAGACTTTAATGAGTACCTAAATAGGAAAACCATTACCCACTCTCCATCATTTATGTAAAGATAAAGGTTTTGATTCTCTCAGCCAGAAATTTATTCAGATATCTTCATTATGATGAATGTGTAGGTTGTGTCTGTGCGGGTAAAGTTCTTCAACAATATTGCTATACTCACATAAACTGAAATAAAAACTAGTAGTGTTTAGTGTTTAGAGCTAAAAGTATTATTTCTACACCTAATAAAGGAATTCATATGAAGCAGGAGTTCAAACTCTCTTTTACAAGAAAGATCTGAGAAAAGAATAAAAAATTGGAAAACAGTTGCAGGACCAGGAAAACATGAATACATTTAAATTAAATTATCTATATCTTATTAATATTCACATATACACTTGTGCATTAAGACTGTACAAAAGTCCTAGCAACTTTCACATGAATTGACAAACTAAGTACTAAAGACAAAATTGCTATTTAAAATGTCATACTGTTAATGAAAAAAAAAAAAACAAACCAACAAAACAAAACCCAACATCTAATTCTTTATAAATTGTATGAATTTTTATAATTGCTATTTGAAATATCAGTACAAATCATTATCTTTCCACTTCCAATGATGGGACATCCACGATTTCTCGAGGCAACCTGTTGCAGTGTCTCACCAGCCTCATCATAAAAAAATTCTTCCTTATGTCCAGTTGAAACCTAGCTTCTTTTGTAAAAGAATGTAAAACATTGTTGCTCTTCCTGTCACTATAGGCATTGGTAAAAAGTCTTTCTCTGTCTTTCTGATAAGCCATCTTTAAGTATTGAAAGGCTGAAATAGGTCTCCACAGAGCCTTCTCTTCTCCATGCTGAAGAACCTCAACTCTCTCAGTCTTTCTTCATGGGAGAGGTATGCCATCCCTCTGATCATTTTGTGATCCTCCTCTGAACCTTCTCTAACAAGTCTATGTCTTTCTTGTACATGTTCACTTCTATTATTTTGCCACTACTCCTACCACATTCAACCACTCTTTTTTTAGGTAGAGCTTAACTTGAAGCCATACTCTGTAGACTTCAGAGTTCAATGTCAGATAATTCATTCAGTCCATCTCTCACTTCTCTCAGAATAACACTGCACATACAAAAATTTCTAATGAATTCAAAGGGAGTCTTGGACAAGTATTTGGACAAGTATGAGGACATCTGATAAATCCCATGATGCAGTAGGGTCTTCAGTAAATCTTCAGGCTAAAATTTCTATTTTACACTTAACACTGTGCTCATGGTATTTTAAGTTTTCTTTCTTAATTACTACTGAGTTGACTGTGAACTATTTTTAATAGTGAATAATTGCTAATAAACTGGAGTGAAGCCAAGTTCTTCAACTCATGACTTTAACAGTTGTTCAGCTATTCCAATACTCAAGTTATTTAAGCAATGAAACAATATTTAAATTGTTTTTCCTTCTTACATTTCAAGTTAATAGATATTTTCCAACATGTCTGACAAATTGCAGTCAAAATTTCATAAATGTTCTAAAACCCAAACTCACTACCAATGCTCATGAATGAGTTTATAGAGGGTAATGACTCTCATTATGCTTACAGTTTCCAGACAAAAGGTATACAACACTGTGTGGCTTGTTTCCTTGTTTACTGTAATTTAATCTTTATATAATACTTTGCTATGTAAGTCGAAATCAGTGGTTAAAAACTGTCATCTGTGCTAAATGTATTTGTAGTCAGACAGATCACAGCTCGATAAAAACGTTGTTTCTATGTCTGCATAGACCTATGATAAATATGAGTACACAAAGTATTAAACGGAGTTCTTCAGAACAAATCTGTACTGTGATGTGATTATAACAGCACAGGCATAAATCACAGCTGTTTCTCCTGCATATCCCCTGCTTCCTCTTACACATTTTCTGATTGATAGCTCATAGAGCCAACAGCAGTTTATCATTTAGAGCATTTGGTATGTCGCTTTATAACAAACCATTGTGATCTCCTGAAAGGAGAATGAACAGTTTTTAAGACCGCCTAGTTAAATCTGATTCTTCCAACATTTCAGAAAATAATTTAATTCAGCTAAATAGTTTGTAAACTACAAAATGTAATTACAGACACAAAATAATTTATCTCCCTGTACATTAAAAAGTAGTAACATGTGTACTTCTGTAGGACTCTTTAGAGCCAAAGCTCCAGTTCAAGATGCCATCTCTTTGTTATTAGTGATGTACAGTTTGAAAAAGATCTGCACCATATAGCCCAAGCAGACACTGGCAACTGTTTGACTATGATTAATTTCTATTACGTAGTCCTTCATTTTCAGTAGTGATGTACCTGAAGTGACAAGGCCACTTGCCTCCTGTGTTGGCATACATGGAAGTTTAAATCTGATCATTAGTGAGTGTCACCACTGCATCTCTTCCACTGGGGACTTCAAAACATGTCCACCAGCTTTCATGCTATTTCATTTGCATTATTTGAAATACAAGATGTCAAATAACATCATCTTACTGAACTTCCCCATTTCTTCCTTGCTGGTATTCTACTAAAAGGGAATTTAATTAATCTTTGTGAATATCATTTAGATATTCTCCTTTCTCTTGGCTGCTGTTGTGGCTTATCCCAGCAGGCAGCTAAACACCACACAGGTGTTCACTCACCCCCCTGCCCCCGGAGGTGGGGGGGGGTGAGCAAGAAAAAATCGGAAAAAAAGATACAACTTGCTGGTCAAGATGAAGACAGTTTAATAGGACAGAAAAGGAAGGGAATTATTACTATTATTATTATTATTATTATTATTATTATTATTATTATTATTGACACAAACAAGTGATGCACAAAGCAAATGCTCATCACCCGCTGACTGATGCCCACCCAGCCAGTTCCCGAGCAGCAACCACTGCCCCCCTGGCCAAATGCTCCCATTTGTTTTTAATTTTGTTCGGCATGACATCCATGATATGGAATATCTTTTGGCCATTTTGGGTTGGCTGTGCCCTGTCCCATCTTCTTGTGCATCCACAGCCTCCTCACTGGCAGTATGAGAAGCCGAAAAGTTCTTAACTTAGTGTAAGCACTACTCAGCAACAACTAAAACATCAGTGTGTTATCAACATTATTCTCACACTCAATGCAAAACACAGCAATATACCAACTACTAGGAAGAAAATTAGCTCTATCCCAGCCAAAACCAGGACAGCTGCCTAATCAAGTTTTCCAGATTCTGTTTAGTTACTCCTTGCATTACAAGGTATCTTAGGATACAGCATCTACTCCAGGCATAATTTTTCTTTTGAGATGTTTTAGATGCTAAATGTTTTTTGGGTTGGTTTTTTTTTTTTTAATTATGAAAATTCTAAATAGCTTAAAAAAGTTCTGTTGCAGGTGTTAGAAGTTATAAACAAAATTTTAACTTGGTCATTTTTGCAGCATTGTATATCAATGTCTACTGGGCCAAACATTTTTCCCAGCTCCTGCAGAATTACAGCACATCAATTCAGGTCCTACATTTGTCTAACATTAGGTAGTATATAGATGTCAGTGTTTTAATGAGCTATATATATAGCTTATTATTAATATTAATTAATAAATTATAATAATAATTCTTCTGGATGATACTTGTTAGGTATGGACATACACAGATATTATGATAAGCATTTATAAATAATGTTTTGCAGTCAGTGTAGCCACCTTAAGAATTAAGGATGAATGATTAAAAAGCGTAACAAGACGTATACAGAAGTTCATCTAACTACTATTCTGAAAATGATCCAATGTATAAAACTACTTTTCTCAAGTGGCATTCAATAACTTATTTTAACATCCTTCTAACAAAAAAATTGTCTACTCTTCAAGTGTATGGGTGTATATACATAGACATATGTATGTTATGTATGTTTCTGTTTCTACTGACATATTCATTAAAATTGTTTTCTAGAATGTGCATATTTGCATCATGGCTTGTACAAATAATATATGTATGTGTTTGTGTGAGTGTACATTGCAATATACCTACCTGTGCAAAGTGCTATGTCTGTACTCCATCACATTTACTGTTCATTAAAGCAGCAGTCAAAAATATATATTTGTCAGATGAGAAAAAAATCAGCCTTTATAGTACTGAAAATAAATTAAAGTGCTGCTGAATTATATGGTGATGCTAGAACAAAGTAACAAAAGGCTCCGTAATGGCCCACGAGGTGCATATGAACAAAGCTCAATGTACCTGTCATCTGTTCTCTTGCAGACACCTTGCACGCTTCATCAAAAAAGAAAATACATTGTAAACAATAAATAGCATTGCAACTATCTTTAATTTGTTTTTCATACCAAAAGACTACTAAATAACGCAGAACAGAATTTCTCTTAATTTCTTTAGGAACAAATACCATGCTTTCTGGGGATACGTACCTTAAGATCTGTCTCTTCATGCAGCTAATACACATAGAGCATATTGAAATAAAACAGCATGTAAAAAACCCCTTGATATCCAAAGTTCAGTAATAGAGAAGGCAGACGGAAACCAGACTCACTTCAAGGTGGAGATTTAATAAAGTAACTTCTTGTGAACAAATATTTATTCCATGCTTAGAAACTGAAATGCTGAACAAAGAACTACTATAACTTTAATATAAGCTGTCAAGCATGGTTCATACAGTCTTATGTACTGCAGCTGGAAACAAACAAATGTTGGTAGATCATCCATCAGTACTAAGCAAATAAACTGTAGTCTTTTAACATTCAATGTAACTTCAGTAATGGACAAGAACAGTTATTTTATTAGGGCTGACTTTCTTACTTTTTTCCTTTGTCTCATTTTTGTTGTTTATCCTCTGTGTCCTCCTCTGTCTTTCCCTTTACAGTTATAAAACACAGCAGTTGACAAAGGAAATTGCCTTGGACCATAATTCTTTTGTAGTAAGACACTCTCCAGAGATCAGGAACACAATAGAGCTGAGCATGAACAAGATCTTAATCCTACTCAGTTCCCTACTGCTGCTATCAGTATGGACAAAGTGTCACTTTGTAAGAATGCAATCTTTCTCAATTAGGTATGAGACAAACAGCCAAATTAAGGTGTATCCCCGATGTCTGAAGACCCAATTACTTTTATTCTTGAAAATAAGGACCTGTAAGGCATCTACTCTTGATTTAGTTTGACTTGTAGAAGTATCACTTATTTTAGTCAGATGACAAAAAAAAAAAAATTAGCTTGAAAGGTGTCCATTGAAATTTAGCATAATTCTGTAATATACATAGTATAAAAAATTGCCGTAAAAAGCTGAACAGAAGAATGATTTTATCAGTCAGATTAGCAAGGAAAAAGAGGAGGCAGTGTTGGAAAAGTACAGCTACAGCTTTTTGAGGATGTGATGGAAAAGGCAACAAAGGGATTTGCTGAAAGTAATATTTGAAAAGTGACCTCTGACAGCCTTTCCTTAATAAAGAAGTTTTCTTTATTTATCTCTTACAGGTGGTCTGAGATGTAGCTATCTAATCATTATACAACACTGACCAACTCTTTCAGGTTTTTTCCAAACGTCCTATTGAAGGCCAAAATTCTTTTGCTATTACGTAATAAAACCTGTATGATTCATGTCAATGGAACATATAGAGAAAACCTGTATTTGATGATGTGCACTGGCAGGTGAAATGAAGTCATTACAGTATGTGGTGCAAACACTGTTTCACAAGTTCGTTAAGTGTAAATGGCCTTTTTACAAGAATAGAATTGGTCCACAGTGCATAATCCAATATAAAAGAGGCGAGAGTGTTTAATAATAAATTGAAGGTAGTTCATCACTGAAGCCATAGGACACAAATTAATTCTGTTCTGGTGGGAGATTCTCATGTTGACAAAATACAGCTTTTCTTTCCTAGTGCCAATGCAAAACAGCCTGTATATCCTTGGTAAATCATATAGCTATCACAGAGCCATGGACTAGTCAGACACTCATATTTCTATGCATGTTCCTTAGAGTATGGTAAGTAAAAATGCAGACACACCTATTTATTATGTGTTTGTTTGATAATCTAATCTCAGTTTAGGGTAAATCAAGCTCCTTGAGCCATAACGAAACAAAAACCCTAACCAACGCTCCCAATCGTACCCTAAACTAAGATAATTATGATGCATTCCCACTTTTCTGATATCATTATCTAGATCAAACGTGATTTTGTTTCGTGACATCTCATCAAAATTGTATGTAGTTTAGTCCAGGATTCTGAAATGATGGGAATGACTAGCAAACTGACATATGATATGAATGTGAAAATATTTTCTAAGGTTCCTTGCAGAATATATGTTCTAGATTTAGCACTAGTGCTAAGAATGGAAACAATATAATTTTCTTCATTTGTGTGACTGTGGGGAACATCAGCAAAGTATTACAGATGCTGAAGTCAATAGCTTTTCTTCCATGTGCCATTTATTTATTGAATTTATGTCCCATCTATAAAATAAAAATTTGCAGGCAGAGAGAATCCTCGGGTAATTATAACAAAATAACACCAGTAGAAGATACTAGGCAGTAATTTGGTTACAAAGACTAGAACAAATGAGTCCTAGATGTTTACTTATAAATAAAATATTTCTCATTAAAACTATTGGTGGAGAATCTTGGTCCTAGATATGTCAAAGCGAAAAAAATCCTATTAATTTCCATTAAGACAGGATTTTGCTTCTTGATGATTTCATATTATGATAATTTAATAGCGTCTCAAGAGAAGTCTTAAATCTAATTTTTCAGATTGTCTGCACTGCTTATTTGTTTGCATTGCATTCTGGTATTCTTTGAAGTTAATTTTATTAAATGGTATAAAATATAAAAAGCAGTGTAAATGATCTCTGAATAATAACTGGGAAAAAGATTTTTATCTTATTGGTTGTTTTTAATGTTATACATGATACATACAGTATTTGTTCAATGACACCATCTTCTTACAGGGCATTTCTCAAATCATGAATTAACTATGTCAGATTTTCCAGGATCACACTAGACTGTATGCAACTTGTGAAGCTGGTGGTATTTTCAGTATATGCTATTACCTTGGTCCCCAGTTTCTAAACTGGACTGCTTGCTGTTATTCACAATTTCTGTCTCTACTCATGGATTGAGAGTTCCCTTTTAAAGGCAATAAATAGTGCATATTGAGTTGTCATCTTGGTCTTCCATCAAGGCATGATAAAGTTGTGTGCCTTGACTTGAGAAGTGTCTCAGGGTCCTCATGAGTAGCTGATGCCAGAATCTTTTTGAATTTGGTTGCAATTTATGCTTTAAAGGAATTTTAAGGAATTGCCACCAGTCCACCTAACAAATCTATTTTAGGATACATGAAAATTTACCTCTTTCTGTAAAATATTCTCAGCGAAGCAAGTTACATGCAGTTACTGAGGATTATACAAGGAAAGCACTGGAAGAGAACAGGTTGCTTTTATTAACTAACAGAAGCCCTATCAGAATGTATTATACAGTGTTGAGCTCAGTAACACTGCACCGACTAAACAGATGCTCAGCCTGTCCCGGAACCATGCCGAGCCCGCCCCTACCCGACTAGCCCCCTTTTCTGGTGAGCATGGCGGCACATGGTATGGAATAGCCCCCGGCCAGCCTGGCTCACCTGGCCTGGCTCCTTGGGAAATGAGAGATTGCCAGAACCAGGACACAGTGGTACAGACCAGTATCCTCAAGGGTGCCTACTCTTAGTGCAGGAGAATTAGCCTTTAACATTAGAATTCAGAACAGGCACCACAGTGAGCACTGTGACACTGAAGTCAGCCCATTGGACCATGAAAGATAACAATATATGAAACTGTCTCTCTTGTGTTTATGTCACTGCTGTAGCTACACATCTATGCGAGACTGGAAGCTTAGGTGAGTAGGTCTTGCATCTCCTTTCTACTTTGGCACTATGAGGTAGTCATTGAGAAAGGATAGGTGTGGTCCCTGTTCACTGCTTATGCATTTGGCAGTAAATGAAAATGAAAATGAAAAGAAAAAAAAACCCAAACACCCAAAACATATGAAACCACAAGAGGAAGTAACCCAGCGATCCCCAAGATACTGTATTTTAAGAGAGTGATCTGACTGCTGGTCACAGCATTCTACATCATCTTGTACATCTGCTACAAATGCAAAACGTGCAGTTCTGGCTATACAGGGCAGCACTTCAGCTTCTTTCATGGGAGACAAGGAATTGAATGGGTCTTTACTGGGCGTTCACCCAATTCACCCAATCTTAGCTATCTAGAATTTGGACATCTAGTTTAAGCTAGTTGTTACACTTCTAATGTAGTGTGGTACATTAAGGCATAGGCACATCATCCAGAGTGTATCAGAGTGAGCCTGCATACATCCCAATTCAAACGAGGATGAAGGAACTGTTATTCAGAAATTCTCTAGAACAAAAGAAGTAGCTAGGATAACTAGCTTGAATGTTTGAAATACTTTTTATTCCTGACTTAATAACTTAAAACTCACAACATTTCCCTACTCTTATTTTTACAAAGAGCTCTCCTTCATGTGGATATCTTTGGGGAAAAAATGTGTGCAATTCATTGAAGATCACTCAAAAGAAATAGACAGTTCTTTCATTTGGCAATCATTTAAAGCATTGCCTATGCCATTTTTATTCCTTACACTTTAGATGAGATTGTTAAATAGTCTCTGTGAAGTATGCTGTTGAACTGTCAGTTCTGGGAACTTGTTTTGATATCCTGATGGAAGAAGTGCAGTCTTCTTGTGATTAGACTCAAGAAGGATTTCGTCCCCTCCACACTATACACTTGATTTCGCAATGTATTTAAGTAAGAGCCATTGCTAAGCAGGGCTCTCCAAAAACAATGTTATGCAGAAACTGAAGTGTGTTCTTGAATCATGCACGTGGTGTGGTGTGACTGTCATTCTCTTTCCTCTGAGTGGGAATGAAGTGAGTGGCAAAGCTGCATGGGAAATGCCGAAGTACTGCAATTCTGTACATCCTTCGTCTTCGCTCAAACTTAATCTGATTGGGAATAAGACCAGGTACCCTGGGATTTTACCTGCCTGCCTAGGGGTCCTTGTTACTGCTGCACCTCTCTCCTGGCATCCCCATACATTGTCAGAAAAGAGAAAGATGATAGCTCATTTCTTTGTTGTTTTTCTGGGATAAAGAGACCATCAATGCCCTTAACATTTCTCATCTAGGAAATAGCATGCTTAAAAGAGATTTGCTGTGATTTGCTGTTCCTGCAGAAAGGCAATGGTCTTGAACTTCTGACAAGATTTGTTGAGTTACATAGGTCTGTAAAAAAGGGAGATTACAATGTAGGTAGGAAGTATGGCCACCTGAATAGAATACTAAGTTGTTTTGGTTTGTTTTATAACTCACTATCTACAGGACATAAGTAAACATCATTGATCAAACAAGGTGAAAAGAATTGCACATGCTGAGAGATGAGGGAAGCTATTCTATTTTCTGTAGCACAGATTGGTGTGCTCAGGAGGACAGCATTTGAAATAAATATGATATAGTTTCACACAAATTGCCAAATTCCTCTAGTTTATCTGAAACAGAATTTCCTTAACTCTGTTTATGGTAAATGGGAACTCATCTGTCACATACACACACAGAATCAAAGTGGTGCTGAGATTAGGAATTTTTTTTTATCTGGAAGGGGCAAACATATAGAGAATTTTTGTTATATACAATTACAAAATTGAATTAAACTACTGGAAAATAATTCTAGCACTAGCTTTTTGTGCTGTGCACAGTTAAGATACTATGCTTTTTTTTTTTCTTCTTCTTCTGGTTACAACGATTACAAACACAGATAAATTTATTTAGCTTAGTGCAGGTTGGAAATTTTTGACAGCTCATTAATATAAATAAATGAACACATCATGAAGCAGAGAGACCTATATGTCCTATATGCCTATAGGTAGGACAGTTAGAAATTTGACCTCCCTCATATTCTGTTTAATTTCAACTACATTCTAAATCATTCATAGATATAAATGAAAGGCACAGATGGAACTGTCATCCTAAGCCAGTGAGAGAAATTAATCTACAAGTGCTTTGACAAAAAAAAATGGAACAGCACTTCTTGTCTTAAGTTTTCATCTTGTCCAATGCATGTGAAATTAATGTCTCCTCAAAGTAACAACACAATGTGAGTGAGGATGACCTTATAATAATGTGAAATACTATAGAAATCACAATGAAAATTATTAGTGCTTCAAAATATTGAGGGGGGGGGAGATATCTTTAAATGAGGCTGAAAAGTCTTAGAAAAAAATTAGCTCTTTTCCACTTTTAAGCAAAATAGTTTGAAATGTATTTTTTCTACATAAATCCACATTAACGAAGAAACCTAGATGCTTTTCTAGCCAGCTGTAAATTTCTTAATTGCATGTTTATTCTGTAGAACAATCTGTCTTTTTTTTTTCAACACAACACAGTATAATTCATACTATAATTATTTGAATGGCCACTGATACACTTACGATTAATGATCTGCTCAAATTCCTGATTAGAACTCTTATAAATAAACTCAAAATAAGTTCTCGTTACAGGGTTCCCTTTTATTACTTTATCATATTTGATTTTAATTTGATATGTCCTTTATGTTAATAAAACTATATTTTTTAATGTGGAAAGAAAAAGAGAGGACTTCTATGACAGGTTATCGCTTCAGATGGAGTAGGGAATCCACAGATCATCACTGGAAAAAATTCTTTGGTTTTTGGCGTGACAATGAATTTACTAACAATCTCTTTTTTTTCTCTAATCAGGATTAAATATAGATAAAGGAATTTCAGAGAAAATTTCAGAAACGTAGTCTGACTGATCTGAATCAAACACTGCCAAAACATAATACATCCATGTGATCAAGGGGACATCAGACCACATAACACTAAATTGATTTAATTATGTACCACAGAAGGGTTAAAAATTCCATTGGAAGGGGATCAGCTATTTCTAATACAATTTTCAATAATAACTTAATAACTACACTGGCTTGCTTGTGTAGATTTCTTTATAATTCTTCTTTTTTTTTTTTTTTTCCTCTAGGCTGTACTTTGGAGGTACAAGTTTTCCCAGCTCAAAGGTTCTTCAGATGATGGGAAGAGCAAAATCAAATTTTTGTTCCAAAACCAAGATACTAAACAAATTGAAGCAAAGGTAAAAACAATACATTGTTTTATAAATGCAATGTACATTAAAAGCAACTATCAAAGCAGCTAGGAGAACAGGGGAGTAAATTAAACTAAAATACTGAGAAAATTTAGATTAATGCACAAAGTCAAAGAATGCAAGGAAATTCCAAGAAAAGAAAACTGAATCAATTGCTTGGATTTTTACTAGTTTAAAGTTTTTTAAAAGGTGTAATTACATTAAAAAATAATAAAAAACCAGACTCACTATATATGGTTTTAGCCACATTTGCTAACTCTTCTCTTTACTGTTTTGATGAAGCTGGCTGAGACTGTAAATGCCCTGTTTTTCTCCGTATACTTGTGTCATGAAGAAATGTTGCAAAATATATCCTTAAGTCAACCTGGAGTCAAAACCCAGCAAGGGTCTAAAATCTGTTTTTATTTCTCAGAGAAAAAAAATGTGAATTTAACACATATTCTCTTACAAGACTGAAGCTTTTCATCTCTCTCTAATTCCAAATCAGAGAAGTTATATTTTTAGTTGTGCTTTTGATTCAAGAGTTAATTTATGAAAACACTAACCCTGAGAGATTTATGCTTAGTTTGATTTATGTCTTTTGAGAATGGGGCATTTACGGCACCAATGTGCATGAGGAGAAGTGATCTCCCAGGATCTTTGGTAACTGGAACTGCCTTAGAGTCTGAATCAAAGGTCTTTTTGACTAGAATCCCAGTTTTTGTGAAAACCTAAATACTATTTTCTTGGCCGTCCTTTAGCCTTGCTTTTGAAGCATTTGCAATAGCATTTTTCCTGACCATGTCAGAGAGAAAATTGCTGAATGACTGTGATAACAGTATGGTTCCATAAGCAAAAAAGAACTGGTTAAATAAATTGTTGTCTAAAAGGCCTAAATATGCACAGCATGTGCACAGTATGTAAAGAAAAAAAGCATTGTATCGGGGCAGTCGTGAGTTTAAGTGCAAATACCTACATTAAGCAGCTATTTTCCCTTTCTGCATGTCTCTTTATGTTTGGCATTCATTATTTTCTACCTAACAGCTATTTACTTGATTTTGAATGTTGTACTCCATACAATAAAGGAACGTAAAAACCCCCATTAAATCAAAAGCAATGAAATATGGCGGACTGTGGCTTTCAATACCTTCACATTCTGCTACATCTCAAAGATAAATATTTTCTTACTTTTGATTTCTTTCGGAAATTGTTTTAATAGTACAAAACTTCTTTGCATCTCTAATAAGAAAACATAACAACCTCATGTCATGAGGATGATTTTCTCTTAAGCAAATAATCAGAAACTTTTACCATGCTTCTAAATATAGCTGAAAGATTAAACATTATTTTTATGATATCTGTCTGCTATTGCCATTATATTAACACATGATTTTAGGACTAAAGAAGTTTCATAGAATCCAAGAAAGGGACAGTTTTGGTTATTTTTTTTTACAGTAAAATTCGAATATATTTTTAATACTAAATTAAAGTAAGAACAGAGTATGACTTCTAGATTTTGAAGTAGAAAAATAGTTTTCATCAAAATGTTTTCATGTTTTAAATTAAATCTGTCATGAAAATCACTTTATAAGCCTTGGAGATTTCCTGGTACCTTTATCATACCTATTGTTATTCTGACTCAAACTGAATAGAGCTTTATTTCTAGGAAATTTAATCTTTCTACCTTTTATCAAGGTAGAAATTCTACCTTCTACCTTATGAACATAGAATATTATACAAACTTGCTAGCATGCTTATTAATATGCTGTCATGTTCCTTGATTGCTTCTCTTTATAATAAATTTAAACTTTCACATTGATCAATTTGGAAAGAAAAATTTGTTACTTTTAATTTATTTTCTTGGTGATCAAAGCATACAAATTATATCATGATTAAAAAATGTCAGATAATGGAATTGTGTTTGGAAGGTACTATGGTATTTATAGTGAGTACTTCTGTCCATCCCAGTTTGTTTACATACGAAGTATGTTGCTTAGTCTAAGAAATATAGATAACTGTGGCTATAAGATGAATGTGAAGAGTCTTGGGTCATATTTTTTCAATTTTTGTTAGTTTAAAATTCTATGGATAGGGTCCTTCAGTATTCTTTAATCCTTTCATAGATTTAAAGCACTATTCAACACAAGAAGAGGTGGAACAATTTAGCCTCTATTTTTTGGACTTCACTAGCATTACATGTTAGAGGTATAGCTATTTGGGGAAATCTCTAGCCATTAGGAAATGTTAATCAGATTTTCAGAAATGCTTGTAAATGCCGAGTTTCACGCATACTGTGTGCAGTCTTCATTTGGAATCAGATGATGAGAATTTTGTAAAACATCTGTTAAAGGTTGTGATGAATATTCATGGCCACAGCTATCATCACCTGTTAAATGCAGCTCTGTGCTTCAGATGGCCTGGAGACCCACTGTTGTAAGGGGAAATACAGCATAACATTTTCTTTACATAAAGATTTTTTTTTTTTTGCCAGTTATATTACACAAGGAATAATCAGAATACAGTGAAATGAGAAGTCTCAGCTGAGAACAAAACCAAAAATCTGAGAAGCCATTGTCTCAACATATCAGGGTTCTTCACTTCTTCATTCCCGAGCAGTAATGAGGAAGCAGGGCATGGCAGGAAACTTTGATACAGCTTAAGACAGTCACTGGAACTGAGAGTGCTTTTTTCCCCTTTCATCATTAATGCTAAAACACTCTATGCAGAGCCTGCTATGGCTCATGCATACCTGATCTAAGACTTCTGCTGTTCTTGCTTCCGAGACCCACTTTTCTCCATCTGTGAGTTTCAGCTGTAGCACTGAGGGAATGTTGTGGTGGTTTAACCCGTCAGGAAGCTAAAACAACCACACAGCCGTTCGCTCACCTTCCCCACCCCAGTGCAATGGAGGAGACAATTGAAAAGAAAAAGGTTAAACTCATGGGTTGAGATAAAGACATTTTAATAGGATGGAAAAAAAGATAATAACAACAACAACAACAATAACAACAATAATAATAATATACAAAACAATTGCTCACTGCCTGGAAGCACTAGTTAGCTAGTTCCTGAGTTGCCCCCACTAGGGCCTACTCCTTTAGCTATATACTGAGCATGATGTCATATCTCTGTAGCTAGTTTGAATTAGCTTTTCTGGTTGTGTCCCCTCACAGCTTCTTGGGCACCTCCCACCTTCTCATTGGCAGGCCAGTATGAGAAACTGAAAAGTGCTTGACTGCTTGGCAACAATTAAAAATATTAGTGTGTTATCAACACTATTCTCATCCTAAATCCAAAACACAGCACTGTACCAGCTGCTAGCAAGAAAATCAGCTGAATCCCAGCTGAAACCAGGACAAATGTTTTAATGTATTTAATGCAGTATAATTCAGTTGCTCCTTGCAAATGTCAGGTGGTCTGCCCATAGGTTGTGGGTTTTTTTGCTGTTGTGTTTGTTTGTTTGTTTGTTTGTTTGTTTGTTTGTTTGTTTTAAATAATACTGCTTTCATAATGGTCAACAACAGCTGAANTGGTCAACAACCAGCTGAATATGAGGCAGCAGTGTGCCCAGCTGTCCAAGAAGGCCAAGAGCATCCTGGCTTGTATCAGGAATAGTGTGGCCAGCAGGACTAGGGCAGTGATCATCCCCCTCTACTCGGCACTGGTGAGGCTGCACGTCGAGTGCTGTGTTCAGTTTTGGGCTCCTCACTACAAGAAGGACATTGAGGTGCTGGAGAGTGTGCAAAGAAGGGCAACAAAGCTGGGGAAGGGTCTAGAGCACAATTCTTATGCGGAGTGGCTGAGGGAATTGGGCTTGTTTAGCCTAGAGAAAAAGAGGCTGAGGCTGAAAGGAGGTTGTGGCCAGGTGGGTGTTGGTCTCTTCTCCAAAGTAACAAGTGATAGGATGAGCGGAAATGACTTCAAGTTGTGCCAGTGGATGTTTAGATTGGATATTAGGAAAAATTTCTTCACCGAATGGGTTGTCAAGCACTGGAGCAGGCTGCCCAGGGAAGTGGTTGAGTCACCATCCCTGAAGGTATTTAAAAGTCATGTAGATGTGGTGCTTAGGGACATGGTTTAGTGATGGACTTGGCAATGTTAGTTTTACGGTTGGACTTGATGATCTAAAAGGTGTTTTCCAACCTAAATGATTCTATTATTCTATATAATTCCTTCCTGTAAAAATATGAGTTATCAAAATCCAAATGTTTAATGTCTTCATTTACAATACTGCACGTTTTGTGTATCTCATGCTATCCCAGATGTGTGTGATTATGGCATGTTGTATCTGTGTGATAATACCCATTAGTTTTAGAACGCTTATTCATAATCTAGAGAATTAAGAGTATCAGAGTGGTTAGCTATTGAATTTTCATCCAAACTTTAGATAAATTTGTTATTATTCTAGAAATATATTCAGACATTTAGATGGACATTGCTTTGAAAAAAATAATTGTGCAGCAGCATTTTAAATTTTAGCCATACTGTCATGTAATGTTCTAGTATCTCCTCTGTATTCTAGTGGAATATATGTTAGAATATAGGAAAAGTACTTTTTGAGAAAAAATACAGAACCATATATATTGTGGAGTCAGCTTTTTTTTTTTCTTTTAATAAACACTCTTGCCACCATAGTTTATATTTCTAAGTGATAGAAAGTCCTTCACTGACACTGAATAACTAATATTTTATAATGATGTCAACATTTTTTTCAGTGCACTTCATGCCTGACTTAAAATAATTCAAAATGGCATACTTTGAGACAAAAAACATGTGCTATGGATTTAGTTACAATTTAACCAGGTATACTTCTTTTCAGCCTGAAAATAATTTAAGATATTAAAACATTTCAATTATTCTCAGTTGCTGCCTTTTTTTTCTGTAGACTTTGTACTGATGCTTTTGGGTTTGGCTTCTCTGTAAGTAATATCCTGTTACTATAGGTATATATATCATAGTATAAAAGAAGTGTTTCCTCATAGAATTAAGCAATTCCAGTCTGAAAAATCTGAACAGTAATTACCATAGGTCACACCAGTGCGTCCATGGCAGAGTGCCTGGATGCAAACACCTAACTTTGAAGGTCTCTAAGGCAAGGTCGAAGTGGTTTCTGAGAAGAAAACCATTTAGGGGCAACATTAATCACTGATACCCCTTAGACATTTCAATCTGTGGGTTATTTCCCAGCTGTCACTCACCAGGAGATATTGCACAAGTTTGCACAGTCAGACAGAATTTTTCTGACTGAGAGCTACAAAATAGAGCTGTCGGCTTGGCAGAACATGGAGCCTACGTGTCCCTCTCCTTCATTCTTACTGAGCTGTTGGGGATGGGTTGAAAAAACCACGTGCAGAAGGGCAAAGCTTTCTCCTTGTCTATAAGACACAAAGGGATTCACTTAGGCACCTTCCTGTCTAGTTATCTGTTTATCTATTGTTTAGCTATAGTTTAATGATTCATTAGTGTCTCTCCAGTATCACAGCAACTTCCAGAGGCTAACACAGTCTTAGGACTGTAATAAACCCAGAGTGCTGTGCTCTTCAATTTTACCTGGCTAAATATTGGACAGCTGCAATAGAAACTGCTTTATATTTTTCTGAAAAAAAGATGAAGAGTATCTTAAATCTATGAGATATCCTGTTTCAGTATACATATATATATATATATATGTATGTCCCCAAACATAGGAGTATGTAACGTATATAAAAATCAGCATCAGTGCTGTTTTTCTTATTGCATGTAATTTCCATTTCAATTTTGTAAGTAAATGCACCAATCAGTAATGTCTGTGAACCGAGAGTTTCTGTGCCTTATACAACATATGTATAACTCAAAAGATACAATTCAGTTTGTCCTTTCACCTTTCTTAACTTGCAGGGCTTTTTCGCAGCTCAACAGTTATGTCAGAAAAACTCAGGAGAGGTCACACAACTGTGCTGCATTGGGTTACCTTTTGTTCACAGACTAGCTGAACCCCTAAGCTGAGTGTTAGAAAACCAAAATGAATACAAAAATCAGCACATCATGATGAAAATCTAGTCAACTATCTTTGCCTATTTCAATATAGAGAATAGAAGATGACAGAAATACGGTATCAGCAAAGGAAGAAGTGTAACTTCAAAGATTTAGCATTAATACTTATTAATTAATTAATACTACCTTAATAGTAATTAATACAAATTAATTTGTGCTTGAAATTGTCTTGTATAGAAATAAAATCTGAAATAAGACAAATAACCTTAATTAGCACTGTTGTATTGTGAACAAAATGCTCATTTTGAAGTGTTGCAAGGTACCTTGATGGATGCTTGCACCGTTTTCCAGACTGACACTTCTGATCATTTCAAGTATGTTCTCCAAAATATAATTTTAAATTAATCCCTGTTCTTAGCGTTGATGGTTTCTCTGTGAGCATCACAGTGTTCTTCAAATGTAGAATATCATCTTTAAATGGGTTTTAAGTATACATCGTTTGGATTTTTACAGTGATTGCTCAATTGCAGTGACTGCATTCTGAGCTCAGATTTCTGACCTGTGTAGGTTTGTGTGATTCAGTTTTTAGTTTCCCCATGTCTTGCATATGGATTATCTGTTTAATATCTATTTTAGGTCAAATTTTATGCTCATATAGGGGGACCATGTAACATCACATTTGATGAAACAAATATCTTCTCATATCAGCAATTTATATATGGATGAAAGAAAAGATATCATGAATACTTACAAACTCACAATTGCTTGATTTGGTAGATATATTGTTTATGTAGTTGTATCATTAATATAATGCAATAATGGGTTTTTTGTTTGTGGGGGGGGGTTGTGGGTTTGTTTGTTTTTTGGTTTTGGGGTTTTTTTGGTTTTTTTTTTTTTTTTTTTGGGAGCCCTCTCTTTCTGTTTTCTCTTTCCATTTCTTTCCTTTCAATCCAGACTTTCTTTGTGAAAGGTTACTAGAATTCCCATACACTTCTGACCATGCTCAATGACTGCATCTTTCTCACATACCTTTCTGCTCACTTGCATTGTCCTCAGCAGAAACTGTGGACATTCAGATTAATAAACTGGAAATGTCTGGTATAATGACAACAATGTAGGGTGAGAGTAGTTTGATCAAGAGATAGCTTAGAAAGACAATTTGAAAACAAGAGAGTACACTGATATTCCTAGGAGAGTAGGATCTTTGCTGAGGTATACAGACAGCAGTCTGGAAATTGGAATAATAGTCAATTGTGTACTTGTGAATGGACAAGTAGATGTGGCTTAAGTTTGGATTTCTTTGCTTTTTTGGGATTCAGAGCATTTGCTTTTCCCTACTGGTAGCAACTTTAATGGCTTCACTACATATTTCTTCAGGTTTCTTAGGGTTTGCCTGTTTGTTTATTTGAAACTTCATCTGAAGATGGGTGTGCAACACACAATACCCTGCTAGATGAAAGTGTATTCAAACAAGAGGATGGCTGATGACAAACTATGTGTGAAAACAACCAGGGGTGGCTAGGCATGCACAAAACCTTCTGGGTTCCCCTCCATCTGCTGGCAGTAGTACAGACCTCTGGGCAGCTAAAAGTGCAAGGTCTCAGCAGAAGTGAGGGAATGTTTTGCCTGTCAGTAGCTCCACATGAAGCCTTATCTGTTCATTAAGCTTCCTTGCAACGAGGCTAATCTGTCAGAAAAGTGTTGTTCCTGACGGATCCTGTTCCCATCAATCAGGCTCCTGCGATTTGAGCTGCTGCCATTAATCAGGCCTGTACGTACGCACCACATACCAATCAGCCTACTGTGGTTCACATTGCTTTAATTTCTAGTTAAATATGCATGCCTACATTGAAATAGGAAAAATGTTTCACGGCAAATAATAATCTAGCATTTGCTGACTTCTTAGTGCTTGTCTTTGCAGTCAAAGTAACATCTGCATTGCGTCATTACTATCAGTAACAGTAAACCAACTTCAGAGGCTGTTCTCTTGCTTCACCCATTTTCCTTGAAGGTCCATTGAGCAATGGATCTTCCCAATGTGTTACTGTTGCAGAAACACCTGTGATTACTCCTGGTAATAATTATATTAATGCAGTGTGAAAATTCAGTGTCCAGGAGGCATAATTATGATAGTAAGAACTTTCAGCTGGTAGGATTACCTAATTGACTTGAACAATTCTCAGACTGTAATATTTGTTTTAATAGGCTTGTCCTGTTCAGACATAGAGGGAAATGTAGCCTTTCTACAGAAAATACACAAAATTAATAGCACAAATATTTCAGTTTTCTACTAAATATGTATTCTCTCATCTTAAGCTTCAGTTTTATTTTTATAGTACCAGAGGATAAATAATATTATATTAATAAAAAGGGGTTAAATGAAAAGCAACATAATTTGAATGATTGATACTTCTTATTCTGAAATATCTTCTATAATTCTTTTTTTCCTCATCTTTGAAATTCTATCTTTTTCCTATCCATGATACATTTACTTATTTTGAAATTTGAGGGGGGAAAAACGCCTTTGTCGTAGAGATAAAATTGCCCTTCTCCCAACGTTTAAGAGTGAAAATGTCTCTAAACAGATTTCTTTAAATGGACACAGATGGCAGGTTTGTGAAACTTGGTATAAACTTTATTTTCTTCATTGAGAATTGGTAGCTAAGGGAGTTTAAAGAGGCTCTTGGGATATTAAAAATTCATTTCTGAGCATGTCCGTAGGACATCTGCTCAGGTTTTAAGAGAGCTAAACAAAGCTCCCCTCAGTCAGTACATCACTGGACACTCTGCACACACAGCTGTCTGCTTTCAGGCAGTTGTTCCCCCTCACACATGAGGGATTTGTGAGTGTCTCCATGAATTACGTAAAGCGATATCTTCCAGGAAATCTCAAGATGCAGAAAATTGCAGATTAATATAATTTTGAGAGATTTAGCAATTTTTGTTGAATATACAACATTATCAATATTCTTTTAAACAAAAAAGCAAAACCCTTGGCGTACATAGCCTGGAAATACTCGTGCTAGAAAGAAAGAAATATAGAATATACCACAGATATCTGTTACCAGCTTCATATAACAGTAAAGAAATCTGTATAGGCAGTGAACCAAAGCAGAATGATGGCAACTTGGCACCACCATCCTACACTTATAAGTGTTCCAATACCTCAGTATTTGCTTTCAAATACAACAGATATTTATTAATCAAATGCCAACTCCAAAAACACATACTGAAGATTACCTAAAAAAGATTGATCAGCTAAAGTCAATTAGACACAAAGGAACAAATTTATGTATGTAAAAAAATGTAGTTTTTATTTATTTCTTCTGTAGTGGTGTCTAAAAGAGTCCCAACTAGTCTAATCAGGAATATGCTGAGGAGCTATAAAGAAAAGTAAATTAAAGTAGAAAAAGGACTTTGTCTAATATTGCTAATGAGTTTAAAACATGGAGTCTGTTCTGTTTTTTTGGTCCAATAACAGTAAACATCTCAATGAAAACAGATCCAGATTATCACTGCGTGATAGTAGCACTTTTTGAAAATGTGTTTTTTCTTTTTTTTATTAAAGAATCAGCACAGGTAAGACAATAGCTACCAGTGTGAGCTGATGTGATGAACAAATGTAACATATGTGGAACTAAATGTTATTGAACTTTGTGGGTATTTTGGGTATACGGTAGTAGTCCAGAGATGTAGAGACCATTATAATGCAGTCATTCAATTTCTATCAAAATTAACCTGCAAAAGCGCCAGATTTGCATTAACTTGAGGGAAAAAAAAATATTATATGATGTCATATATTTCTATGGAGACACTTAAGTCAGAAATTTGTCCATTTTAGCCTCCCAACAATTATTTACTGAATGGGGATAGCTCAGTGTCTAAGTCCCCGTAATGGAGAATTGTCAGGCACATAGCAGAATTACATCAAATTATTAAAATTATTTCTACTTGAATAGCAGTTCATTCCTGGATATATGTTTGTGAGGTGTTCTTTTGTTTCATGTTTAATCTTTTTGTTTTCACTTCCAGGAGCTGGAGTTTTCCAACTTGTTTGCAGTCCTTCACTGTATCCACTCGTTCTTTGCAGCCAAAGTGGCTTGTTTGGACCCTTTGTATGTAGGCAGTCAAGCCGCAGCTTCTGCAGTCCCCACAACTTCTGGTACTAGCAAATTAAAGTATACTACTTGACATCTCACGTTGCAGTACTGCCACTTAACAACAAGACATAACAATGTATAAATATTCATAAGATGTAGACCTTTGGTGAACCAAACCTGGAGGCAAGACATCTTGCAGCATCAGCAGATAAATGGTCACGTGGGATCATAAATTCATCTCTGTTCTGCAAGACATCAGTAAATAATCCTAGTCAAAACCCCAGAATAGGATGGAAATGCTTTTAGTATGATCTATTTGTACTTACATAGTGCTTTAAGCAACACTGGAAGCAAAGGAATAAATGGCGAAGCACTTCAGTATTTAATAAAATTTTCAAATTGCTGTAATAATACACAAATAGAATTGTCATTTTCCTGTTTTCAGATGTTTTTTATGACAATATACTAAACTCTGAGTATGAAATTAATACCCTATCATTATATTATAAATGACATAAGAGCAAGCAACAAGCATATAGTACATGGTGACAAGGAGATAAGCATGAAAAGGCATTTGTGTAAGCATCTCCTCAAATAAGAAAGCACTTTAAGCACTGTTGTAAATCCATACTTGCATCCATACATGGATTCATGCTACTTTTTCTATCTGGATCTTTTAGTCTAAAAAAACCAACAACGAAGATATAGCCATATTGGACTGATACGTTAAAAAAAAAAAAAAAAAAGGCGCCACAAAAGGAAAACAACTTCCCATCAGTAAGTCCTTCTTCTTTAAGTAAATATAATGTTATATTAATTTAATTTTAAGCACAAATTAAGTGCAAGTGCATACTTCCTCCCTTTTTTTTTTGGTCAAGAGTTAAATTGTATAAATCTAATAGTCTTTGTTCACAACATTTAGCTGTTGAATTTGTTTCAGAGACAATCTACCTAATACATTGTTTCCATGTTTAACCTTGATTTCACATCATAGGTAGAACTTCTGTGCCACTCAGGCTCTCAACAAAATAGACATTCTACATTATGCTTGAAAAATGAGTCCACCCTTTGAATTCTTGATATTTTCCTTTTTTTATTATAAATTGTTAGTAAAAGACAGGAATAAATTAAATAACCTGTAAAGAACAGATGACAGAATGCATAATGTCTGTGTATGTTAAGAATATTACATCACTCTGGACCACATACTAGTTCCAGAGTATCACTTCATGATGAAATCTGAGAGAGTTGTAAATTTAAAATTAATAACTTTATTGAAATGTAATTTTTCAAAATGTTTTAATTTTGTGCTATTACTCACATCAGTGAAGATGGAAAAATGATGGGAGCATGTGTGGGATATATCTGGAACAATAGAAAAGGTGAGGGGTATTTTTTTGCCAGACAGGATAAGAGAACCTAAAAAACTGCAGAAAGAACAGTTAGTGCAGCTACAGTGTGTGCATAACATTTTAAATAGTACTTTGTGGCTTTCTGTTTATTATACAGAAATCAAAACTATCTCCCCCCCCCCTCCCCCCCCCACTTAGACTTGTTGTAGAAGCACATAGCAGGTAAGGGTTATGGACACAATCTGCCTTGTTTCGCAGAAAGACTAATTCTGTTACATCCTTTTCTACATATTAAGATAATTAAAACTTCAAAAGTGAAGCCAGAAGAAAGTTTTTTCAAAATGGGAACAATTCAAAATGCAAGGCAGGGACAAAAGATGAATGAATTATAGGGGCAAATCATGTCTCTGGTTTTTTGCTTTGCATGAGAAGTATTTGGATTTATGTGTGTGAGAGTATCCTTGCCTTGAAGTATAGCTGATCTCACCTGATAATAGTTCCAAATAATCTGAAAATATATTTTCTGAGGACTCTTCTGTCACTTTTAAATAACTTTCAGTACATGCTTACTTCTTATTAGTACACCTCCAAGGGTTACACATTTATTTTCCATGCTGAATACAATGGAATGATGTTGTAATCCAGCTATTAAATGCTTTAAGTGTCATCAAAAGCCAACATCTTCATAGTCATCCTTGTGTCTTTATTTATATGAATTGTCCCTAAATAAGGAGGTCACATGTCTCTGAGCAACACATAAAACTACCGTGGCTGTCCGTGGGATCTCACATTTGTCCCTGAGAGAGTACAAACCCTGGATATTTTGAATCCAAAACTACAACAGTCTAAGGGATTTAACGATGGTAACTCAGGCATGGTCCTTGTCAAGAAAGCATATACTGGAAACACAAATTTTGACAGAGCACTGACAACACTGAAAACAGAAGCCCGATATCTCTCAATGACAGTTCTCCTCCTCTGTGCTCCTGAATCGTCTCCTTCCTTTCGGTGCGTTGCTGCGGCATTCAGCTATCACAGTGTTGGCATGTGCTAACACCTCGGTAAATGCTCTGCTGCTGATAGCAGAATCTAAAACTAATCAGCTGCTAGTTGAGTGGTTTTCCTTCACCCCTTCATGTTATATGCATTTATATGAAACTGAGAGTCATTTAAGGGACGTTGTTTAATGTGCTTAAATGAACATAAGATTTACCCAAACTAGCAGAAACTATGTCATTTCAAATTGATGTAGAGTAAGGGATTCGATGATACGAAAGTCCTGAAAAAAAAATTTAAAAATGAAATGCTCCTTGTACAGAGCTGAGCTAATGACATGAACTTTTGGGACTCCACCAGGTTATCCTGACAGAGAGATCTCTGTCAAGTATTCTGTTTGTAGAACTGCTGTATTCATCAATGAGGCTTTTGTAACTGTGCATTAAATACACAACATTTAAGAGATAACATTAGTTCGTAAATTGATTTTGTTTTTTTGTTTTTTCCAAACCCCTATATTTTGAAGAGCTAAACTGGTGGGGCTTAATCAATACTTTTGTTTGCATGAAGATAAAAGTGATGTTTTGAGAATATAAAATGCCGTAGCCTTGACTGCAACTCAGCGTTGGTTTTTGAAATGCAGCAAGGGTTTGTGCACTGAACTCACAGAATATTCAGAGGTGACTCTACATCCTGGCTTGCCCTTTTAGAGCAAGTTGCTTGGAAATTCAGTCTTGAACCAAAGAGGGAAAATTTTAAACTCTATGTTATAAATAATCCTGAAATAGCAAAATATAATTTACAAACATCTTTAATGGTTTTATATTTCATTTAAATACCTACAGTACATTCCCATTTAAAGGATAGTGAACTTCATACACACATGTCAAAACCCAGGCTTTATGTTGCAGCCTCTTGTTTCACACATAAGATAAAATGAATACAACTATTTTGTAAGTCAACACAGCCCAGTGATAATGAAAAAACACAATTATAATGAACTATCAGCTTTTGCTAAAAATCTGTATGCAAGTGAAAGCAAATATTTCAACAAAAAAAAGCAAACCAACCAACTCATAGCATAAAATGCAATTTGTTCTCTTTATGTCATGATATTCTTAAATAAGTTTAATAAAAAAATTCTTTATAGTACTGTGCCTATTGAAGTGTTGTTATATAGTATACCAAAAATATGTACTCTTAAGTGTAGCTAAATATATTTGGTTCAATTTGCTTTGCTTTATGATGGAAATTTTAGATGATCTGACCTTCACAGAACTAACCATATGCTAGGTTATCATGTTAGCACAATTTTATTATGAAAGTGTTACTGATTTGAATACATGCTATTCTGGATTTCATCAGTGAATGAATACTTTTCGTTTCCTACATCTGTTTAAAAATACAGTTCCAGATTTTCAAGAGCTTTGCATTCCAGTAGCATGAAGGCACCTTTGAAATAAAAATCAGGATATTTTTAAATGTTGGCCATTTTATTTTGTTAATTAAGTGCAGCAAGAAGTTTGTGGAGACAAACTAGTTGTAAGTGGGTTATTTTTTAAAATGTGTAATTTGAAGTTTTTGTCTATTCAAACTAGAATTCACAAGAATGCAAACCAATAATACACAGTATCAATATGCTGTGTGATGAATCAATATGTCTGAGATGAAAATAATGAAAAATATTATTTTCCAAATTAGTCCTTGATTCCACAAAAATATTTTTATTTACTTTGTGTGCATAGACTTTATCAAAACATATCAAAGTGGACAGTTAAACACGCGTAGGTAGTTGTCAGTACTACAACCTATTACATTAAATGTGATTTGATTTATTCCATGCCTTAAGATGTTTCTTACATCAAACAAAATATTAAAAACCCTGAAGATCTTGTGAATGTACAGTTGCTGCCCTTACAAATTCCACAGCTTTGCTGCATATTGTCTAAGTACCCTCAAGTATTCCCTATGCCAAAAAGAAAGACCAGTTTTCATTCTGGTATGGCAATTCCAAGGAACCTTTTGGAAAATGTAATTTTATTAATATTAAACACTAATCCTTGCACTAAACACTTTCCATTTCATTGCAGGGTCTGGTCTCTGAAAAAGTGTAGAGTCTGAAAAAAAGTTTAAGCTGATTTTAAATTGTTCAACCTCAGGCAATTATGAGTCCGTACTTTGGACTCGCACCTCTTACCAGCTCTGCATGATGAGAAACATGAGAGACACACTCATGCTCACGGAATTTACGTACCTGTCTTAGATACCTAAGGTAGGACTTCAGGCTCTCAAAAGGGCAATACAAGGCAGGAACACGCGCAGGATCTCTGACGGTGTCTGCGTGTGCGTCTGTCTAAGGAGATGGAGGTGCTTCTATGTTAGTGTTTTCATTTTATCAGGAATGTGCTTTCGAAGCCAGGCTCCTGCCTGCTGCCACTCACTGTGCCAGTCTTCATATCGCAGAGCTGTCTTTAAGCACATGAACTGGGGTTTTAGGATGAAACTAAACAAGCATCACACCTATGTGAGTTCCAGGTCCTGATGGACTTTCAGACCATGAGGCCCAACTGAAATGAGTCCAGAGGAAAAAAACCCTCTGAGATGCTAACAGCGAGGCTGCCAGCTCCTGGTGCCAGCTGTTTCTACCTCTGCAATGGCTGTTGCTCGTGCACCGTGGGTGCTTGAAGGACCGCGGAAAGCTGAGCTTCACAGTGTAGTCCGCCAGAGCTTAGTGCCTGAAGATGCTGTGCTGCGGCGAGGGGCAGGATGAAGCTGAAGCAGGCTGATGGGTGCCCAGGGCAGGTTATCCTGCACCACCTTTTTCCCCTCAGCGCACCAGGACAGTACTGACTGCAAGCAGGCTGCCCCGTGCTGGTCAGCCCCCTCCCTGCTGCTTCTTTCTCCCATCTACAGCAAACACGCACCTGAGGTCCCCAAACACAGTTCCCGGTCTCCTCACCCCGTTGCTGAGACAAATGGCTAAACTGTAGTCTCAGCTGCATAACAGAGCCTCTAAACCTCGTATACAGTCAGGGGACAGTATTAAGGATTATGGCAAGGGCACCTGTGTGCCAGTAAGAGTGCTTGAGTCTGTGATTAACAGTCAGGTTAAAGCAAATAAAGTCACATCTGAACTTAAGAGCTTTCCTGTTTTGGAGAGTTCTTAAGTGCAATTTTAGTGTTTCCTGGAATAAGGTCTTTAATGTCAACACATTTCTACTTGCTCGGTGCAATTTTCAGGAAGTTTAGCAGAGATAGTGGTTCATATTCTTTTGGAATCATAGAGAAAAGCATAGGAATACTGGAATAAAAAGAGATTTCTGTTCGGATTCTGTATATTATTACAGTATATTACATAATCTGTTAAAAAAAAAGGAACAATGTAAAACTAAATGCTTTCATTTACATAACCTAGTCAGTTTTCACTATGGTATACATGCCTTCCACTTTCAACAACTTTCTCCACAAGAATCCCAACTATATTATAGAAATTCTTATTATTCAGTATATACTAATATATAATGCTTAGTGTGTGTGTGTGTGTGTGCGTGTATGTATATATTAGTATATACTAATGGAAGATATTCAGTATATATATTAATGGAAGTTACATATTAGGCACAAATGTAAAACTGAAGCATAAATCCATGAAGCTTTACATTGAAAAACTTAATCTTATAATACTATAAAGAAAAATATGTATATTAGTTGAAGAAATGGCTATTTTTGCAGGATATGCACAATCTGGATATATGATAATAAATTGATAAACATTAACCAATTTACTATTTCATACCTCCAAGAACTTTGGGTTTTTAATTATTCTTATCCCTCTAGCATATTTGCAATATATGTTATAAGTTTTAATTTGTTATGGATAAAAATGACTGAAAAAATGTAATAGAAAGTGCTATATATTTTATAAATATTAAAAATTTAAGAAAAACTTAAAATTATTTATTTAATTTTTAGTTACGGTTTTGTGGTTGTTTGTAATATGTATTTGTGACAAATATAAGTCACCTAGTTGTTTAAGCTCATTAATGTACCACTAATAAAATGCTATCTTCTGTTTATGTTTTGTTTATGCTTTGTTTTGCTTCTTTTTGTAATGGAACATAACAGAAAAAAAATAGAAAATAAATACTTTTTTAACTAATATTTGCATTCAGTCATACAGTGTATGAGTTTTGTATTGTTGAAAGCCAAGTCTGAGAGATCAAGAAATTACTTGAAGAACCTGGGGTGGTAAAGTTATTTCCCAACACCATGTTCAAATATTTATTTAATAGAAACAATGACGATTCCTCACTTGTATGATCATTTCCACAAGGCATGTCACCCTCTTAAAGTCTGACTAGGATTTTGGAGATAGCCACCTGTCCTCTTGGCTATGAAGCTCACCTACAACCAAATTATTTTACAATGCAACTACCAGATTATTTTGCCATTGACATTTAATTGCTTAGTGTTGGTTGGAATGAACATGGGCCTGATATTGCAGTGGTTGAAAGTATTTTATGGTACGTGTTTGCAGTCAAACATTCAAACAGTGCTGCAACTACTTGAAAAAAAAAACAACTTTGATGAGTTCAATTTTGGGTTTTTCCCTGTCTGAGGGAAGAGATGCTGTATAAAAGGGGAGCCCCTGCTTTTATTTGGGCACATTTGTACCTTTTCAACAATTTAGGGTGAGAGTCTGCAGTGCACGTCTTGCAGACATATTTTTGATGCCTTTCTGGTGCTCCCAGTGCAGAGAAGCCAGATACGCTGCCTTGTGACCGTGGTGCTGTCACCTTTCTTACCCCCTCCAGAGGAGAGGGAAGAGGTCTTTAAAAAAAGAGGTGAAGAGAATTATAGTATATTACAAATTTAGGAAAATCTTGGAAGTAAATATATTCCAAATGTACAGGAATCCTTTTACAGCTACCATTTCCATTTGCTCTTTAAATAGGAACTACATTTTATATTGGGAACATAAACTCACGTAGAACTGAATGGTTTGTTTATTCTGGAAATACCTATTTTCTTCTGAATTATCATTTTTACTATAGCATTTTTTCATGGTACTCATGTTCCACAGCTACCATACCTGTTCTCCAAGCCCTACAACATTTTATTGTTGCAACATTTAAAATAAGTTGTGATCTATTTATGTGTGCATTTGATCAATAAAAGTTAGCACAGTACAATATTCACATCTTATCAATGATTAGGTTGCATAATTCCTCATGTTTCTTTTTCACTATTTTATCATCAACTGTTCTTACATTTGCTTCTGAAGTAGTAACATTTTCTTTTTTTTTTCTTTTTAGTATTCTTCAAACACAATTCCTTTTACAAATAGAAAACTATGTCCCTTAATTCCTTATCAGAAAAAACTATTTTATTCTCTGTAGTGCTATATTTAATATTGCTCTTCAATTGTTCCAGAAGAGAGAATAGAGGGCTTTACCATACAGTGAGTATTGGGGATTGTTGGTTATGTCCTTTATGTACTTCACCTGCTTACTCTTTTCCCATCTCTGAGCAGAATTTCTTCCCAGCCTTTTCCTTCTTCTTCATGTCTGGCGCAGGTGCTTGCCACCAGAACTGGATCCAGACTCCTTAGCCCTGTGAACAGAATTTTATTAGTCAAAAAATGCTGGAGGAGGAAGGTTTAATCTGGTCACAAGAAGAGAAAGGACAAGACCTTCTGCTGATGGGAATTGTTATTGCTACTGGGAGGAGTAGCCAGCCCCCTTCCAGTACCCCAGCTGCAACCCTTCTCCCTCCGCTCCTTTCCCGGCAGCAGCATCACCTTCCTCTGCTGGCCTGACTTCTCAGGAACCCAACACGTGCAAAGTAGGGTGTTGTGTACGGCACTTTTACTGCCCTGACCCTCCAACGCTGTTATTAAGTTCAACGAGGCACCTAACGTATAAGGAAAATCTTAAATGGCTGAGTACAGAGGAATCCAGTCTGTATTCTCCCTTCAAACAAATTATAGCACATTTATAAAAATGTTACCAGCGTATTAGTGACAGTTGCTTTCTTTTGCTTATTTTAACCACTAAGTGAATGCATTTATGGCAGTAGAGTAACTGCAGTATTAGACACTTTAGACCCACTTTAGACTTTCACCTTTCTCTTTTGAGCAGGTACAAAATCCTTTTAGCTACATGTCATTCTTTTCCTTTTCCTTTTCCTTTTCCTTTTCCTTTTCCTTTTCCTTTTCCTTTTCCTTTTCCTTTTCCTTTTCCTTTTCCTTTTCCTTTTCCTTTTCCTTCTCCTTCTCCTTCTCCTTCTCCTTCTCCTTCTCCTTCTCCTTCTCCTTCTCCTTCTCCTTCTCCTTCTCCTCCTTCTCCTTCTCCTTCTCCTTCTCCTTCTCCTTCTCCTTCTCCTTCTCCTTCTCCTTCTCCTTCTCCTTCTTTCTGCTTTTCCTTTTTCCTTTTTCCTTTTCTTTTTTCCTTTTTCCTTTTTCCTTTTTCCTTTTTCCTTCTTCTTCTTCTTCTTCTTCTTCTTCTTCTTCTTCTTCTTATTCTTATTCTTATTCTTATTCTTATTCTTATTCTTATTCTTATTCTTATTCTTATTCTTATTCTTATTCTTATTCTTATTCTTATTCTTATTCTTATTCTTATTCTTATTCTTATTCTTATTCTTATTCTTATTCTTATTCTTATTCTTATTCTTATTCTTATTCTTATTCTTATTCTTATTCTTATTCTTATTCTTATTCTTATTCTTATTCTTATTCTTATTCTTATTCTTATTCTTATTCTTATTCTTATTCTTATTCTTATTCTTATTCTTATTCTTATTCTTATTCTTATTCTTATTCTTATTCTTATTCTTATTCTTATTCTTATTCTTATTCTTATTCTTATTCTTATTCTTATTCTTATTCTTATTCTTATTCTTATTCTTATTCTTATTCTTATTCTTATTCTTATTCTTATTCTTATTCTTATTCTTATTCTTATTCTTATTCTTATTCTTATTCTTATTCTTATTCTTATTCTTATTCTTATTCTTATTCTTATTCTTATTCTTATTCTTATTCTTATTCTTATTCTTATTCTTATTCTTATTCTTATTCTTTGTCATCTTCTTTGTCATCTTCTTTGTCATCTTCTTCTTCTCTTGCCTCAAGAGGCTAGTGAGGGAAGACAAAGGGTCTCAGAAAGATCAAATCCCTTCACTGAAGCAAAGAAGAGAGATAATGGGGTGGTTGGTTGTGGTTTCTGCACTGCAATACCACTGAGCACAGAAAAGGCTCAGAACAGGGCACCATCACAAACAACTGAAGTTCTGTTCACATCACAAGGGAAATATTTGCAAGAAGCGTGAAGTTAATGCCTTCCATCATTTCAAAAGAAACAGGAGCTCAGGCTATTGTTAACATGGGAACTCAAAGGTGAGAGGAACTCGTATCTGGGTGGTTCAAGTGGCTGAGAGCCGTTTGTAAGAAGTATGCACGGGGCTCTTCCCTCATAGGGAGGTCAAGGGCCCCAGTGCTGGGGTAGTTTAAGAGAGTTATGAGCTGCCTGAAGGGATTAGGTGAACCTAGTGACCTGCAGTGAAAGGCCAAGGAGCTTGTGAGATGACAGGGAAATGTTCAGAGGAATATAAATTTAGGAAGAACCGCCTGAGTCACTAAATCTCACCAAGCTTCCTCAGGCAGTCATGTCATATAACACCTCTCACAAATGTTTAAACTTCATCTTAAAAGTAATTAGGCTTTTTGGCACTCTTCCTCTCTTTGGAAAGCCTTCTGGAATCTCACTGCTCTGATGGTTTGAAACCATCTTCTAATTTCCATCCTAAACCTATTTGTAACTAGTTTATATCTATTTGATTTCGTGCCAGCATTATCCCCTAATTTAAACAGTTCTTTTCCAGCCCTGGTGTCAGTCCCCCCTTTCCCCTCCTCTCCTCGATATATTTATAGCAAGCAATCATATGCCCTGACAGCTTTCATTTTGCCTGAATGCACAAGCCAAGCTCATACAGAAGATGTCTATGTGGTGCAGTGAAATTTGGTGCAGAGATTCCTGAGCTATTGCTGACTCCAGCTGATATGTCTACCTGTTGTGCTGCAGCAATACCAGCTCAGGGCCAGAAGCAGTTCATCCACTTTAATGCAGTTTAAGATAATAAATACAACCCATCAGCACCACACTGTGATGTACTGCTTCCAGAGCAGATAAAGTCCATGGCAGCTCAGGGCTCTCTGCACTGCTCTTCATTGCTCAGTGCAGACATTCGCTAATCAGGTTCCCTGGCTTGTTTCCATACCATCCTAATGGGATGCAGTCTTGCTCTAAATCTGTTCCAATTTGACTTTTTTCCCTGACTGTGACTACTTCTGCACCTTAAACCATGCTCCAGATATGATCTCCCTTATGTCCTGCCCTATGGCCATAATATTTGTCGACCGTCTACAAAGACTGTGACTGGTTGCATGAGTTATTTCCATGGCTACATCACACCAGTGACTCACAGGCATCTTGTGAAAAGCTAGTATATCATGGACCTACTTGTTCTTCCAATCATGTGCTCAGCTCTCAGCTCATCAGTAATGGGGATGGGGTATAGGAACAGGTCAGTTTATCACCTGGAAGATAAACTAGGAGTCTTTCTCTTTCTTCCCCCTACATTAAGGGGAAGGGGAGGCAGAGAGAAATGAGCCATCATTTTAAGAGTTAGCTTTCGGTGAGACAGCTCCAACGGGTGTCAGGGTAAAGATGCAGATTTGGATGCAAATCTTTTTTTCCAGGAGGCAGGTTAGAGGATTTATATGCCAGTCCTCCATTTTCCACATCTTTTGGCTTCCAGCCATGACTGAATAAAAGAAAATAAAAAGACACGTAAAGGGCAAAGGAGAAAGAATGAAAGGCTCATAGGAAACCTTTTCTTTATGGTTTTCCAGAGGTAAAATATCTCTAGCATTTATCAAGTCTTGTTCCATCCTTTCAATCAGACAGTTTATTTCTTAGTGATTAATCTTTCACTTTTTTAATGCCTACAGTTGGATTATATTCAGGCAGCCTTGGTTGAGACAGAACCACAATGGCAAAATCAGCACTATATTCTACATAGTTCTTTCTGTTTGGGCCAGAGAGATCACATTTTTTCAAAGCCCATTCCTACTTTAGGTGAGCAGAGATTTTAGAACATAACTAACACAATAAAGGATTGTAAAAATTTAAAGGGATGGGATACTCTTTTTGTTGTTGTTGTTGTTGTTCTATTTTATTTTCTTTTTAAATATGAGCAGGTGAAGCTTAATGAATCAAGGGCATTAACTTTTTTTTTTTCCTGTGCATAAATGAACTACTGTGAGGTCATTTATTTTGACTGCTGTGTGATCAGTCTCAAGGTCTTTTTAAAACAGAAGTGGAAATTAATACAAAATCAACAAAAAAATTATTTGCAAGGATTAACCTCAGCTAGGAGCCTGGGGAATTATCTGAAGTAATTAATAGCTTCTGTAAAACAGCATTTGTTTTAATGAACTGGAACATTGCATTTTAAATTTATATATATATATATTCAATATTAGCTTTAAAGTATGAGTTATGAGCTGTTTCTATAGAAAGAAAGATAACTTCTGATAGATGATACGTCAGTCTACCTCATAGTAAATACATAAATTTGACTAAACCCAGTGTGGTGGCTGTATTGTAAAATGGTAGTTGGCTGTTTAAAGCAGTGTTACACCCCTACCATTTGGCTGCTGAGAGGTCTTGCTGCTGAGCCCATGAGCAGACTCATGAGAAGTCTCTTGAGTCCATTGGCACAAGCTAGTACCATCACCTTCTCAGAGCAAGGCTGTCCTGTTCCTGCGTCCTTCTCAAAAAGACCTGTGTCAATCTGATCCTTTCTAATCTCAGTGAAGATGACTTCTGGTCTTCCCTTCCATTATTTTATGGGAAAAAACACTGGCCTTACAAAACTGAGCAAAGGTAAGAGACAATCGCAGTGTCATAGGCTAGTGTAGGAAGGCATCTACTCCAAACTCCCATGCCCTCAGATGAGAAGATGTTAGAGCATTACATTCAATATTTTTCTTATCCTCAAGTTATTTTTATAATTCTCTAGCTTTATGATAGATAGTACCTACCGTTGGTTTTAGAAACATTAGCAATCTTCAGTCCATTTCTGCAGAAGAGGGGCAGAAAAGAAAGATGGTCTTTTTATGAATTCTTTGTTGTAAAATAATAAACTTGAATAATATGTTTTCTATATGATGTGAATAAGATATACTATGTTTTATTATATACTAATGTTTTAATTAGAATAATTTCATTTATTATATTACTGTCATGATTCTTGTATCTTTTGCCCTCATGTATGTGCCCACTCCCACTTCTAAAAAACCATTTTTTATGGGAATGTCTCATTGCAGGAACTGACTTCCCAGCTGCTTCCATTCTTCTCCTTCTTAGTTTAGTTATAGTAGCTTCTAGATTTTTAGTATTTCCATTCACCTTTATGAAAAGATGTTTCATTCAGCTTAGATTGGTTTAATTACACACTATTATATTCTGAATAGTGTTTGAAAAGGGGAGGGGAAATATAGGGTGTATTTTATTAGGAACAGACAAAATTATTGTTGTTCTCTGTGAAATTATAAATCATATTTCTTGGTGTTTTTACTTTAGGTAAAATAAAAAAAAAAAGAAGATGGTCAATGGTACACTCTTTGCTTTTATGAGCTCTGAGCCTTTTTGTGTATGTTAAGATAATAAATGTGGTTTGTTTTTTTTTCTCAGGGCTACAAATGTGTTTATTTAGTTAATTATGTTAGATCAATCCTAACTGTAAAGTATTGACCTGTATGTGCACTTTACTGAGGCTGAAGTATTATTCTGGGACCATGCATGATGACCTGGGAATAAATGAAGCCACAAAATTATTGTTATTCACCTTATATACTGCTTGATTTTTTCAGTTATTAAATTCTGTGTGAACATGTGATCAGAAAAATGTATATGGGCTGTAAAAGAAAAATTTAAAATTATTTATTCCAAAAGCTGTGCGCTTTTCACTTGTTTTATTGAATTCCAGTACTGCAATGGCCAGATGAATCTCTCAAGTTCCATTAGAAAAAATGCTACAAATCTCTTTTTGCTGATGAAACCATTTGCTAGGGGTTTTTTTCAGAATTAACTTTACCTGGAGCATGAACTTCTCTTGGCATTTTTTTTTGTTTTCCTAATGTGTTGCTTGTTTCAACAGATTCCTTATTAATGGATTGAAATTTGTTACCCAGGGATCCCAGGACAGATACCCATTTCCACTGGAAAGAGACTACTTAAAAAAAAAAAGTATCAGTAGTTAATATGTGGGTGATGTGTTGTAAGCTTATACTCTAAAATCCTCTACTTAATCCTATTCACATATTTAGAATTGATCTGTCAAGTACCTTTCAGACAACAGAAAAAAGTTTCCAGACTTATGTCAGATAAAGGCCTCTAGTCTCTTCATGAAGAAATTCAGTCCAGAAGCAAGAGACAAAAAAATTCATTTTACCTTTTATTTTAGATTTTTTAAACCCAGTAACAAAAGCCCTCATTGTTTTAGGCATTCTCCTCTGTATCTTATCTAACTTGATTATGTCATTCCTGAGATGTAGAGGCCAGAACAATAAAAAACACTATGGTCTGGGACAGCAGAATTTCATTTAACAGAAAAATGACACCCTCTGTCTTCCTCTCAGTATCCATCCTGGCCATACTCCATTCTGGTACCTTTTATTTCTGCTGCTGTTGGTGCAGCCAATTATCTAGCAAACTTTCAACCTTGACTCTTTCTTGAGTTCCAGTTTCTAATTCAGCCTCACAAAGCCACAATTTAAACTATTTTTCCTTAGATAAATTACTTCATATACTCATGTCCACTGAGGCTCAACTACTACCCTTTATTTAGTCCAAGCATTTGTCTGATGAGTTGTTTTTCAGTACTTTGTGGCTAGTATGGAATTTGACTACTTGCAAGAGGTTAATATGATCTGCGAACTTGTAGATGCACTGCATAGCCCCTTCTCCATGGCCTGAAAAGTGGAATAAGACTGGTCACTGGAGGAATCCACTACTGACTCTTCTCCAGCCAGGAAAATAATTATTAAGCCTTGCCTTTGCTTCCTGTCTTCAAAACATCCTTTTCTCCAACCTGATGACAGCTCAGTTTCTTTAATAGACTTTGGAGTGGAACACCATCAAAGTCTTTTTTTTAAATCCAGTTATATAATTTCCATGGTCTCTCCTTTATCCATGGGCTAAGTGACACTCTCATAGAAATACAGCAGGTCAGTGACGCAGCATTTCCCTTCCCAGAAGATTTTGTCTCTTCCTCAGCATACTATTTTATGCATATACTCAGTAAAGTCATTCTTCTTTATAGACTCATCTGCTTTAGCAGTGAGTGAGACTCAGTGGTCTGCAGCTCCCAGGATCCCCTCCAGAGCCCTTTTTTGTAAATGCAAGCATGGGAAACTGGAGATGAGCTAAGCACTGGTGTTTGAGTGGCAGTTTGTAAGGGTACCCACCTTTGCCATAGTCCAGTTTTACAGCTGAGCTCGCTGGGTGATTGCCCTCTTATCCTGGTGATATCTCCTTGGTTTCACACCTGTATATTTATCTCACAACACTCTTGCTCCTGCAAACTATCTGCTACCACCACCACATCTCCCCCAAATCCCCAGACTCAAAGAACTTACTGAGCTTCCCTCTTACCCCTGAAAGTAATTTTTATGTTCTTGTCCCTAACTATTTGATGAAAATCATTTATTAAAATTCAAATACGTCCTGACCTCTTCATACTTTTTGTGTATGTCACCACTTCTGACCACAGCCTGAAATGTTTCCTAACATTATAAACTCATGTATAGAAATATTTTTATGCTTATTAACTATCAGATCTTAATCCACTCTAAGTTAAAGCAGGGAAATAAAGTATACTATATACCACAAGTGACATATTTTTTTATGAGCCTTAAATGGCAGAAATTTGGGGGATGGGAGGGAGGGTAAGTAAAAACATTTCTTTTCTGGTTTCATTTGCCTTATTTGTATTCTCCTCTAGAAGAGATCAAAGTCTCCCCATGGTGCCAAGCTCACAGCTTGGGAACTGCTGCTTTACAGTTAAAGTAATGTGAGGCATAAAGAAAGAACAAGAGACACTTCTTGGAAGCAATCTTTAGTTTCTTACAGACTCTTTTGCTTTACCAATAGTACCTTATATATTTTTTAATTGTTTCTCTGTAGGATTAAATTAAAGCTGATAAATACTAGAAATGAGAATTAGTTTTTTTCTGAAAGAAAAAAATAAACCCACAACCCTTTTCCTTCTCATGAGGGTCATCTATGTAGTCAGAATTGCAGGAAAACAACAAAGTTTTCCTGAATCTTTTAACTTGTTTTTTATAGGCAAGTTATTTACCTGCCTTATGGCTTAATTTTCTTAACTCAGAAATGAACATATCAACTTAAAATATTGTGAGATCTCTTGAAGAATAGTGATCATGCCTGCTGAAGAGAATGGGCATATATTGCTTCAAACAAGTATATCACATCAACATTATGTAAGTCAGAAAGATGTATTCAGAGAAAGATATAAAATTATCCCTCTGTGTTTAAAAAGAGCATTGGGTTTGTGTGGCAAGGTTTTGATAGTGGAGCGGCTACAGGGGTTGTTTCTGTGAGAAACTGCTAGAAGCTTCCTCTGTGTCTGACAGAGCCAATGCCAGCCGGCTCCAAGACAGACCTGCTGCTGGCCAAGGCCAAGCCCATCAGCAACAGTAGTAGCGCCTCTGGGATAACATATTTGAGAAGGGGGAGAAACTCACCAAGAGCATTTGCACCTGGAGAGAGGAGTGAGAATATGTGAGAGGAACAACTCTGCAGACACCCAGGTCAGTGCAGAAGGAGGGGCAGGAGGTGCTCCAGGCACTGGAGCAGAGATCCCCCTGCAGCCCCTGGAGAAGACCATGGTGAGGCAGGCTGTCCTCTGCAGCCCATGGAGGATGATGGTGGAGCAGATATCCACCTGCATCCTATGGAAGACCCCCCACCAGAGCAGGTGGATGCCCAAAGGAGTCTGTGACCCTGTGGGAAGCCCACACTGGAGCAGGTTCCTGGCAAGACCTCTGGCCCCATGGAGAGAGGAGCCCACATTGGAGCAGGTTTGCTGGCAGGACTTGTGACCCTGTGGGGGACCCATGCTGGAGAAGGCTGGTCTTGAAGGTCTGCACCCCATGGAAGGGACCCACGCTGGAGAAGTTTGTGAAAAGCTGCAGCCTACGGGAAGGACTTGCATTGGAGAAGTTCATGGAGGACTGTCTCCTGTGAAAAGGACCTTACACTGGAGGAGAGGAAGAGGGTGAGGAGTCTTCCCCCTGAGAAGGAAGGAGTGGCAGAGACAATGTGTGATGAACTGACCACAATCCCCATTCCCCGTCCCCCTTTGCCACTCAGGGAGAGGAGGGAGAGAAAATCGGGAGTGAAGTTAAGCCCAGGAAGAAGGGAGGAGTGGGAGGAAGGTGTTTTTAATATTTGTTCTTATTTCTCATTAATCCACTCAGATTTGATTGGTAATAAATTAATTTTCCCAAGTTGAGTCTGTTTTGCCCATGACGGTAATTGCTGAGTGATCTCCCTGTTCTTATCTTGACCCACAAGCCTTTTGTTATATTTTGTCTCCCCTGTCTAGTTAAGGAGGGGGAGTGATAGAGCAGCTTTGGTGGGCACCTGGCCTCCAGCCAGGGTCAACCCATCACAAAAAGTAACAGGATTTTGTATTAATAATACAAAATGCTGATTATGTTTTCATGATTAATAAAAACTTCCCTATGAAGAAAATTCATCATCTTCTGACCTATAGAAATTTGTTCGTGCTTCTATTTATAAATACATTTCAACAAGCTCAGAGGTTTGGATCCTTAATAATCTTGAAAAAGAGGAAAACAATTTTTCTGTCAATTTCTTCCACTTTTAAAAAATTAAGAAAAAAGTTACTATATCTCTGTTTTAAACTTTCAGAAACCTGTTTGTATGCCTTTGGGATGTATATTAATGACTATTGACATGTATTACAAATAAAGTCACTAATATAGCCTCCTTAGTAAGCATAAGAAGAAGTATCTTTACTCAGAAGTGGAAGATTTTGGATTTTTGAGCTACATTGTCATAAAAAGAACATCTGGTTTTGAAAGAATTTAGTAAGTTAAACAATGTTACAAGCTTTTATAACACCATGCTTTTTATCTCTGACAGCCTACTCAAAATAACATGCATGCAAACTATGAGCATTTTCAAGAACTCAGTTTCTTTCATATCAGCTTTTACTATTTAGTGCTTCTCATCAAGTCACCACAGATTACCTCACTGTAAGCCAAAATTTTTTTTTTTTCCTGGTTGTTCTTCCATTACCTGTGGTAGAAATTGCTTGGCTAAAGCAGTCAGTTAACTAAATTGGCAACCATCTCAATAAGCCTGAATGGAGTAAAATTTGGGAAGATTAATAACTTGACTGAAATATATTTAATGAAAGGTATGAAATAAAGAGGTTTCTAAATCCGGTCCTTCTGGATTCCTTATGTGGAGTTCTGAGGGTGGGAAAGGGATGAGGAAGAAGTTTCTGGAGTAAATTCTGTGGATATTTCTGCCTCATATTGGTGGCCAACAGGTTAAATACTCACTTTGTACATCTTTACAAGCTTCTACCAGATATCTTCTATCCTGGTTCTTTGATCTAATATGACCAGATGTGTCACATGTTTTTGGGTTGGTTTGGGGGATTTTTTTGTATAGAAGAGGCTTTTGTATGTTTTTCTTTTCAGGTCATCCTTTTCATGAGCGCTCCAAAGCAGCAAAAATTTTGATGATGTTCACAGTGTTTCTGTAAATGTGATGCTGGACATATGGCCAGATAATGACAATAAAAGGCTCAGTGCAAGTTATGCAATAAACATTCCCATGGCTTTTCCCTCATGGCTCTGTATACTTCTCTGCATGCCTTTCTTCCTTCTCAGATAGTTCAGCTCTCTCCTTGCCATTGTAGCTTAAATTGGAGTAGAAGATAAATTAAGCAAGAAAATGCTTAGAAGGCACATAGGAAAAAGAAAATATGAGGGAACATAAAGAGATAGTGTTAGTCAGGTAACTGTTTACTCTCTCTGTGAGAAGATGGCAGTTTCCTAGATATGAGCAAATCTAAAGGCAAACAGGTTCCTCACCAAAGGCAGTGAATAAGAAGTGTGAAATATTCTGTTGACTTATATATAAGTTGGAGGTGACTGGCAATTACATTCAAGAGGGATGTAAAAAAGGGATTTGGGGACCGTGTCTTTTAATTTTATTGCAAGTTTGAGTCTTTGAAGTTGACAGAGAAAACATTAACAATGAATAATATTCTCTCTTGCCTCAGTGAGAATATTAGGGAGAGCAATGGCTGATGTACTACAAATATAGATCCTGTTTTTTCTGTGGATAATCTAAACTGAATTTCTTAACTATGTGGTAAATTTGTGGCCATGTTTTTTTTCCTGGTGTTGTGAAATACAGTAATCTCAGAAATAGGGCCACTTTCTGGGACTGGAAGTATCTCTTCTTACTTATTTTGTGTAGGACTATATCCCATTGCATTTTGTAACATTTACATATCTTCCCTTATGATCCTGCGTCTCCTGAAGTAACCCAACATAATTCTTAAATCAGAGTGCTTTTACTTTGATGTTACCAAAATGCTTTATAAAAAGTAGGGGGTTTAATGTATCAAATAATTTATATGTCTATTTTCTTATTTCATGCCTTTCCAAATGACAATGGCACTGTAGGTCATGAGAAGGCCTAACTAATCCACACACACTACTGCGTTTCTGGGGAGATTCCTTCTAGTCTGGATATCAAGTCATAGCCCCAGATGATGTCCCTTTGAATAACACAAAGGTGTCTTCATTGTTTTGGTTGTGTTGGCAGGCTTTTATCCCCACTCAGGCCAAACCAATTCCGTAAGTGGACAGAGGCATCAAACCTGATAGTTCTGGCATTATCTCTTAATGACCCTTTTGTGCGCTATCATGAGTCATCTTCTGTTTTCTGCTTGACCCATCTCAGACAATTCCAAGTAAGAGGCACTTAAGTCAATATATTTGTATAGAAACAACTAGGTAAGCCTACAGCATCATCAAATAACTTCAGAATAGCTCTAAGTGAGTCACAGCAGCAACAATGCATTGACAAGTCCTGCAGAAATCAATACCTATGCATCTGCTCAGCAATCTCTATAAATTGTCGTTGTAGACTCTAGAGCTGGCGCCAAACCTCAAAATTATATGTGAAGACTTACTTTAATCTTACATTTGATCTTCAAAATTGAATAGTTCATCAATCTTTGAGAGGTCAGTGAGAGTCAAATAAGGACAGTAGCTGCAGGGCAAGGTCCTAAAAGTTTGTTTAGCATATAGCAGCATCTCAACAACCAAGATGGGTTTCTATCTAATGTAAGGGATCTTTTGAGGACTGGTTGAAAGAACAGTTTGAATCCCATTTTTCTCCTTAGAAATTTTAACCGTAGATTTTGAAACCACCAAGACTTCAAGAATACATTAAACTTGCTGCTTCTCCGCCAAAGAGAAAGAAAGGCTCCCTGAGTTGTGGAGGAAAGGTTCCCATGTTGTAAAAAGCAGTTATTTACTTCTGCCTAGAGTTCTTTTCAGTATGCATGTTGCCAAGTAAATCTCTGTAATGTTCTAAGTGAGCTCTCACTGTACTGTAATGGTAAATGGTATTGTACCATAGCAACTTATCTTACCACAATTTTCAGGACATCTGTAACAGCATATATAATAACAAAGTGGAATGATAGCAAATACTAAATTTTAATATTGTCTTTAAGTGGGTATCGGTGGCAAACAATGTAAATGAGCAAGAAAATCAGCAGTCTACTTCACCAAGGCTACAAAAGTTGACTCCAAAAGACAGGCTCCCAAACTAAGAATCTCAGCTCCCACTTGAGAAAAATATGTGGGATTATAAACCGCAAATCAAATGGATTTTATCTGGGGAGAAAAACAATTTAATTTGCTAGGTATGTCATGGGATCACAAAGTGGTAACATAGGAATAAAAATGATGTATTTATCTGCACGTGGATCCATTATTAGAAAATGCAGGAGGACCATTTTTCTAACAGTAAAAATAATTTTGCCAATTTGCTAAGACAGTGCTTTAGTAAAGCCTTTGACAATGTTTCCCACATCATTGTACTGGAGAAACTAGCTGCTCATCGCTTGGATGGGTGTACACTTTGCTGGGTAAAAAACTGACTGGATGATCAGGCCCAAAGAGTTGTGGTAAATGGAGTTACATCCAGTTGGCGGCCGAGCACAGGTGGTGTTCCCCAGGGCTCAGTACTGGGACCAGTTCTCTTTAATACCTTTATCAACGGTCTGGACAAGAGGATCGAGTGCACCCTCAGTCTGCAGACAACACCAAGTTGTGCAGGACTGTTGATCTGCTTGTGGTAGGAAGGCTCTACAGAGTGATCTGGACAGGCTGCATTGATGCGCAGAGGCCAACTGTATGAGTTTCAACAAGACTCAGTGCTGGGTCCTGCATTTGGGTCACAACAACCCCATGCAATGCTACAGGCTTGGGGAAGAGTGAGTGGAAAATCACCTCGGGGTGTTGGTTGACAGCCAGCTGAATATGAGCCAACAGTGTGCCCAGGTGGCCAAGAAGGCCAACAGCACCTTGGATTGTATCAGAAACTGTGGCCAGCAGGAGTAGGGAAGTGATCGTCCACCTGCACTCAGCACTGGTGAGGCCGCATGTCGAGTACTGTGTTCAGTTTTGGACACCTCACGACAAGAAAGATATTGAGGTTCTGGAGCGTGTCCAGCGAAGGGCAACAAAGCTGGGGAAGGGTCTGGGGCACAAGTCTTATGAGCAGCTGAGGGAACTGGGGTTGTTTAGCCTGGAGAAAAAGAGTCTTAGGGGAGACCTTATCGTTCTCTACAACTACCTGAAAGGAGGTTGTAGCCAGGTGGGTGTCGGTCTCTTGTCCAAAGTAACAAGCCATAGGATGAGAGGAAATGGCCTCAAGTTGCACCAGGGGAGGTTTAGATTGCATATTAGGAAAAATTTCTTCACCGCAAGTGTTGTCAAGCTTTGGAACAGGCTGTCCAGGGAAGTGGTTGAGTCACCATCCCTGGAGGTATTTAAAAGACATCTAGATGTGGTGCTCAGGGACATGGTTTAGTGCTGGACTTGTCAGTGCTAGGTTAGCAGTTGGACTTGATGATCTTAAAGGTCTTTCCCAACCTAAATGATTCTATGATTCTATGCTGCAAATGTACTTAAGTTTCCACCTCTTTCTCTCTTTTTTTTTTTTCCTTTTAATATATATCGGTATATCTATACAATATACTTTCACAGTAATACATTTGACATATTCATGTCATACCACAATGTTTACAAGCAAACCAGTCATTTGATGTGACTTCATATATTGTCACGTCCCCCTTGTAAAAGGGGGATGTGATAGTTCTTACAAGTTCAAAGGAATATGATTACCTTCAAGTCTTCAGTACTTTGAATAAAAGTCTCTGTGTTTTTAGACTTTTATTATGAAGTGATAGAGGAAACATATATAGTATAGATGGCAGGGTAGTCAGCCAACAAATAGAAAGTTTCTCAACAATAGTGATGCTGGTGATGTAAGAAAAGTATGCTGGGGAATGTTCCCGGGCATTGGAATCAAACTGCTTTTACTGTTCAATCGTTATGGTCTTATACTCCTGCTCATGTTGTTAAACTATAATTAAAGTGATCCCTGGCACATACTTGACCCAGGCTGTCTCTAAAGCAATTCCAGGTAGGATTACAGAGTGAGCAGTGAGCAGGACCATTCACCATAAGGAGATCGAATGTCTTCATCCTGTTCTGGAGGGTGAAAGAGTGCGGCGGTATGTGTGAGGGCTACTCCATCCCAGCTTGTTTCAGTGCCAGAAAACAATATTGGGCATGTTTAATTTACAAGGATAGATGAAGCCTTGGAGGCCTTTTCTTGTGCATTAACAGAAAATCACTTCAGAAATCAAAGGCTTAATTAGAACCGAAGCATTAGTTTAATTTATCCCTGTCTACAGATATTTTAATGTGTTTACACAGTAAACCAGTGACTGCTTGGTCATTGTTTCACATTTACTATGTGACTTACTGTCAAGGCGTACAGTATATGTTCTATTATGAAAACTTTGGGTCAAATCTTTCTTATGGGGAATCACATAAGTTTTCAGTTTTGTCTCTCCTGCTGCTCAAGGGGCACAAAAACATTGTATCCATTTGAATATATCGAATGTGCTTGAAAACAAAGGGTATGAAGAGAAGGAAGGGACCCAGGACTTTACATTGCACCCTCTGGAAGATGGAGCAGCGTGCATAGTCTGCTTAGGAGCAGAGCTTCAGAGAAACTCTACTATCCTACTGGAACACAAGATAAACAACACTACAGGTGGCCCTGATAACTATGTGATCTTACCAGACTTGAGATATGATATAACAATAATGCAGTCATAGACTTTACATACAAAATTGTTTCCTGATCTTGTTGGATTATTATCAAAGTATTTTGATTACTCAGCTAGGGAGATAACTGCATATGCTGAAAATATAAAGTAAAACTCAATCACAATAGATTTCTTCAGAGTATAAAATGACTTTATGGCACTTGTAATAGAATTAAAACTGTTATCGTCAACTATACTGTAAATCTTCACTATTTAAAGTTGTTAAAAACATGTGATAAATTAACAGCTTTCTTGAAGACAACAAATGAGTACAACTAGCACAAGAAAAGTGAAAGATGATCAAATGCAGCCATGTGTTTCCAGCAGATAAAATACTTCTGCCTAATGAGAAAGCTATTAACCTTTCTCACAGAAACTCTCACAATATAGTGTTGTGATCCATATCCCTGTACATATATTTAAAATGTATTCTCCTGAAATAAATGCTGAAGATATCATAGGCAAAACCATGTTGGCTATGGTCATGGTCATACAAGATGAGCAAATATATAAACTAGTTTGAAAATCTGTAATAGAGATATCAAAAAATGTGACAAAGGCTGGTAATTAGAGTTCTTTCATCTGAAACAAACTTCAACGAATTAACATCTGCCATCATCATTTGCTTCCATTTAGAGAATACATTGCAGCATTCTGGAATCTTAATGTGGAAGGAGAGCTAGTACCTAGGTCTCCTACTCATGCCACTGTCTTACAATATGTTAACTTTTTTTTTTTGAGAATGGCTGAGAACAGCTCTAACATCACAGCAGGCATGTGGCTAAATTAATATGTCAAGTTTCCTGAAATCAGAGAAGCAAGTTATAAGCTCCAAGCTATCATTTTGTCCTAACTTGACTACTTTCTTGTGTGTTGGAAGCAAACCTAAAGGGGAACAAGTTATTCAAGTGAATAGCAGAGTCTTCGGAATTGAAATTTTAAATGAGCACAACTGAAAAATAAACCAGCATGTGTTATGAGTGGAGAGTGCACTAGTAATTCTGACTTAACTTTGAATGTTTGGTTCAGAGTTTATGAACTCAGCTACTTTCAAGCAGTATTTTGTCTTTTAATTTCTACTTGCTTTCTGGGGGAGAGGTACATAGTGCTTTGTGGAAAAACATAAACATAAAAAATAAAGATAAAACAAATGGGCTAGGGAAATTAGGCTTTTACACAGTAGATGGTTTTTAAATGTTTATGGTGCTCACAATAGGCTCGAGCTCTCATCAGCTCTTCTAGGGTGCTTGTGTAACCAGTCCCCAGTGGCAGCATTAGTGGAAGCATTAAAGGAGAATGGCTTTTGGCAGCGGCAGCCTCCTGAGATTTTCCCTTTCTGTGGCAGAACCGTGGTGCCACAAATGCCAACAAGTTGAAGCAGACGAAACGATCTTCTGCCACTCTGCAATTCAAAGCCTCTTTTGGTGCTATCTGTGACTAGCAAAGAGATGCCAGGTAATGGGGGCCCAACATATCCTACGTCACTGTTCTTTTCTCCACCTTTCCCAGGCAGATTGGAAAGCAGTGAGTGATGGTTAGTACAGAGTCCAAGCTCACTTAAAGTGACTGACAGCTGGAAAGTCAGATTCTGTCTGCCTATACTGTAGAGGAGCATTTATTCGTTAGCATTCTTCACTAATAACTTGTATTGCTTCTTTCTCCTCTCTATTCCTAAGCCCCTTTGCTTGGGAACTAAACCACACCTTCTTCAATTATGGCGTCTCGATTTGGAGCAGCTCAGGCAGCAAATCTTAAATGTTTAAGCTGTGGAATAAAAGAGTGGATATACACAAGTGAGTAAACTGACTTGAATTTCCATTTTCTGCAAGGTGCTGTAATTTATGCTCTGAATTAAACAATAGGTGTACTTTCCTGTTGTCCAACATATCTGCCTTAAGGATACAATAACATTTATCTGTTTTTCCCCTGAATACCTGATCTGCAGCCTATATGTGAAAAGTACTATGACAGTTCCATTAGTGAGGATTTTAACTGATAATTTCAAGGTGCTTAATGGTACACATGGTGCTACCATTAATGGCAAATGTGAAGTTCTTGATAGGTTCAAAGATGTTTCTGATAACTCCTGTAAGAGCTTGACTTTTGCAATATGCCACCTTATTCATTTGCAACAACTGAACGTTATTAGTGTCACTTTATATGTTTACATAAATATCACCTTCTATAAACAACATGTGCTTTTTAGCCCAAAATAAATGAAAGGAACAGAATTCATATAAATCTGAAAAAGAATAGCATAATTTACAGATTCAAGACTAGAGATAAGTCTGGTGCTCCAAATGAGGTCCCCAATAACTAAATTAGTTATAACTAACTAATTATAACTAGTCATCATTACTAAAGTTCTAATGTTTTTACTGACTTAAATAAAATAACTACCTGTAAAAAATCATCACACAAGTTTCCTATACCTTGTCAGTACTAAAGAAATCATAGCACAGGAAAGAAAGACAATAGAAAATGTATTTTACAAATATCTGAAGATAAAGGTAATTTATGGGAAAATAAATAAAAAATTAGAATCAGTTTACAATGGAATTGCCACAAAAAGTTCAGACAGTTTCTGTCAATAGCCATAATTTTCAAAGGGAGACACAAAATGTTTGACATCTGTGTAAGTGCTGGTTTATGAACCAACTACCAGACAAGTATATTTTTAATTCCCCTTTTGAGACAGGCTCTGACATTGAAACTTGGAACTTTATAAATTCCTTAAACTATATCAATGTCTAATCTACCTTTGAAACTTACTACATCCTTGGCCTCAATGTCATATGTTCCAGCTCATCTTGTGTAATTATTCATTGTTCAGACTTTTAAAAAAAGGCATAACTTGGTGCAGTTGATTGCTCCTATCTTTTAACAGTGTAAGACAGAGTGAAAACTCCCAATTTATCTTCTCTACTACGCATTGCTTTATGTATTTTAAACTTTTTTTGTCTTCTTCATTACCTTCATAAGAGGTAACCACAAGCTTCCATACCTCAAAACTAAAGAAAGTAACACTCCAAAACCCAACAAAAGTCTCTTGTTAGAAGAGCACTATTGATGTTGTATATTAAATACACTAAAATTATGGTGTCTTTAGTTACATTATCCTTTTCTGCTTTGTTACAGAGGTCTTCTGTCTTATTCAGAACACAAAATTAACAGTCCTTAATGAACAACTTTTCAATATTTTGGTTTTTACTCATCATTCAAAGTCTGGTCCGTGCCTTATTTACTGCATGCTCTTAAAATCCACTCTGAAGAGAAAATTATTAAATCTCCTGGGTTTTCCTATGGTACTTATCACTATAATATCTGAACACTTCTGAAATAGTAACAGATTTGTTTTCATAAGGTACTGAAAGACCACTAGGCATTTTGCTAGTTTGCAGGCAGCAAACTGAAGACAGTGTTTAGAAGCAAAAATTATCCACTCACATTTGGTGTCAGTCTTTCAGGAGAGTTTAATAGTCTGCAAATCTACAAGTGCGCAGAGCAGAACTCTCTCGCATCAGTCACGCGTATGAGTACTCAGGAATTTGGAAACAAGCCACTCAGACCTAATGTCAAAAACCCAGGAAGTAAGACAAAAACGGGTTGCATTGTTTTCAGTAGCCTCAAATGAATGGTATCAAAGAAATAAATCAGTTCTTCAGTCATAATTTATGTGCTTCAAAGATAAGATCATCCTTTCCTTACCAGCAAGGTTACCTCATTTGTGCCATTTCATTCCATGTCTATAGCAAAAGAGGCATCAACTCTGCAGACAGCTTCATTTTTTAAACAGCACTGGTTTACTGTCATGGGGTGAAACCTACCAGAAAGCACTGCTCAGTAAATGATATCTCGGCTGCATCTGCCCAGCTCTAACTTATTAGTTGATTCTGTGAAGTGCTGGGAAAGCAAAGTGAGCAGAGATAATTGTCATGGGAGAAATTTCCCCCAGAAAAGCTGGATTATATCTGTTCTCATTTAATGGTTTAGGTTTTCACAGAAAAGAAACACAGATGAAGTCTCAGTGACTTTGCATCCATCTAACACATTTAGGAATGGACACCAAAAGTTGACAGTGAGTCAGGTAACAGCAGCTCATTTGCTTTAAGTACACAGAAAACCAAAGAGTTTGGGCTGGGGTGACAAGACAAACAAATATTGTAATAAGAAGCACTTTTTTTCTTGACATTAATTAATCTGACTACACTTCTGAAAAAGATATCCTTCTCTGAATCTCATCTCACATAGCAGTACTGTCTGAAATTATACAAGTAGTTGTGCGATCTTACCATAGGTTCATGTAGCTGCATTGATGCTTTGTCTGTATTATTTTCTGACCTATGTATTTTGCTAATTTTTCTTTTTAGTTATTTATTTTTTATTTATTTTAACTGCATTTTTCACTTTCATTGCTGATTGCAATATTCAAGATTAGTCCTTAAGAATTATTTTAGGAACACCTTTGGAAACAAAATATTCTCTTTTCCTCTTTCTGAAATCCCTTGCTGGCAATTTTGCTGCCCAGAAGGCATTTCTCTCTTCTTTGCTAATAGATGCAAGGACTCTGACCATGAATTCCCAGATCCCCTTGGTCTCCCTTATAGTTTTATATCATTAGAACATCCATTCCCATGTCTTGATCGTTCTCCTACCTTGTCCCACAGTTTTTATTTCTTACTGACTGGCAAAAATCTTGAATTAGTGTCAGTTTACCTGGAAATAACTAAAATTATTCCCATCCTGAGTGATGTCTCATTTGACTTTTTTTTTCTTTTTTTTTTTAGCATCTCTGGAATCACTGTAAATTATATGCTGTTATATAAAGAAATCCTAAAATTAGTGACAGTATTGTAACTTTTAAACTGTCAGCAGCCACTTCATGAGCAGCTGGTGTGGAAATGGAAACCTCTCAGAGGGCACTGAGGAGAACAACTGAAGCAGCAGCTGCAATTGCTACCATTCATTATGGTAGCATTAGAGTATAGAATAAGGACATACAGATTTTAATATCTTCGTGATATACAAAGTCTTGAACACTGATCTTCCTGTACCTTGGAATAGTGGAAACAGCAAACACCATTACTTCCAGGATATGAATCTCAGTGCCACAAAATCATCTAATTCAGACCTATTGGGAAACATTTTGGTTTGGGCATTTGGAGTGCAAACACATTCCTATTGCCCAGGAAATGCTGAGGATCCTGGAATTTTTAGCACGTATTCAAGCTGTGAGACTCACCAGGGTTTCCCAGCTTCCAGGAAAGCCAGATACCTGACTTCAAGTATAGCTTAATTATATCCAGACTGTATAATAGAACGGATCTCTTCCCATCTGTCCCCTTTTTCTCTTTACCTGATGTCCCAGTTTCAACTAGAAGTAAATCAAGACATGTCAGGGAAAGAAGGATGTTCTAGCAGGTCCCTGCTTAAGGTAATAAGAGAACAGGAATTGAAAATCCCACTTAAACAACAGCATTGAATGCATTTGGGTGAAGAAATTAGGTTGGTAACTTCACATTTAGCATTCCACTTGGCATCACGGCATTTTGGCCAAACTACACCTGTGGAGTTGCAACAATGAGCAATCTGGTGTTTAATTCTCAGTTGCCCCAGCACCTGCTTGAAGTCCCCTGGGCTCTTATATATAGAAGCATGTAAATAAGGTTGAAGTGTAAAGATTTTTGTGCAATTTTTTATTTAAACATATTATATCATTTCCTAATTAGGTTGGGACTCTATATGGTGCCATATTAATTTTTGTATGAAAAGGACACAAAAAGAAAACCTCCCAGGACTTTGTGGGGAAAATATGCCTCTTAGGAGGTAGCAAGGTGGGAATTCTTGGATGAAACTAGAATATCTCAAGATGTCTGTTCTTGAAGAATGGCTTTGTGATGACCTGCATTTCTTTCTATCTCCTTAAAAATCATCTTTGTTTCCATGGAAACAAAAAGAAAGCAGAAACACTAGGTAATTTGATAGATGGGAAGAAAGCTGTTTGTGTAGTATCTATATAAGTGCAGTAGAAGGAAAGCATCAAGCAAGAAAGCCAGAAAAGAATTAATTTTATAATGGCAGGCAATGATACTTATGACCCCAAACCAATATACCTAATTTATATTTGAATAGAACAGAATATTTCAGTTGGAAGGGATCTGCAACAATCATCTAGTCCAACTGCCTGACCATTTCAGGGCTGATCAAAAGTTAAAGCATGTTGTTAAGGACATTGTCCAAATGCCTCCTAAACACTGACAGGCTTGGGGCACCGACCACTTCTCTAGGAAGCCTGTTCCAGTGTTTGACCACCCTCTCAGTAAAGAAATGCTCCATAATGTCCAGTCTGAACCTCCCCTTGTTCAGCTTTGAACTATTCCCATGTGTCCTGTCACTGGACCCCAGGGAGAAGAGCTCAGCACCTCCCTCCCCACTTCCCCTCCTCAGGAAGCTGCAGAGAGCAATGAGGTCGCCCCTCAGCCTCCTTCTCTCCAAACTAGACAAAACAAAGTCCTCAGCCGCTCCTTACAGGACATGCCTTCCAGCCCCTTCACCAGCTTTGTTGCCCTCCTCTGGACACATTCAATCGCCTTCACATCCTTCTTAAACCGTGGGGCCCAGAACTGCACACAGTGCTCAAGGTGAGGCCGCACCAAGGCTGACTACAGCGGGGTAATCCCCTCTTTTGGGGGGCTGGTGATGCTGTGTTTGATGCACCCCAGGATGGGGTTTGTCCTCTTGGCTGCCAGGGCACACTTCTGGCTCATGTTGAGCTGCTGGTGACCAGCACCCCCAGGTCCCTTTCTGTGGGGTTGCTCTCTAGGCACTCCTCTTCCAACTTATAGAATCATAGAATCATAGAATGGTTTGGGTTGGAAGGGACCTTAAAGATCATCTAGTTCCAACCCCCCTGCTACAGGCAGGAACACCCTCCACTAGGCCTGGTTGCCCAAAGCCTCATCCAACCTGGTCTTGAACACTTCCAGGGATGGGGCATCCACAACCTTGCTGGGCAACGTGTTCCAATGCCTCACCACCCTCACAGTAAAGAATTTCTTTTTAACATCTAATCTAAATCTACCTTCCATTACCCCTTGTCCTATCACTACACTCCCTGATGAACAGTCCCTCACCATTTTTCTGGTAGGCCCCTTATACTTGTGTCTGGCTTTACTCCATCTCAGGTGCAGAATCTGACATTTGTTCTTGTTAAATTTCATGCTATTGATGATTGACCAATGCTCCAATCTATCTAGATCTGTCTGCAAGGCATCTCACCCCTCAATAGAATCAAAAGCACCTCCCAGTTCAGTATCATTGGCAAACTTGCCAATGGTGCATTCAACCCCCTTATCCAGATCATTGATAAAAATATTGAACAGAACTGTCCCTAGAATTGAACCCTGAAGAAAACCACTGGTGACTGGCCACCAGTCAGATGTAGCCCCATTTACTACAACCTGTTAAGCTCTGCCCTTCAGCAAGTTGTTCACTCAGTGTACCGTGTACTTGCTCACCTCACAGCTGGGCAACTTGTTCAGAAGGATGCTGTGAGGGATTTTTTTGTAGGTCATAGTTCAGTGAACTGTAAATGTCTTATTACAGGATCCAAACCTTTAAATCTAGAACTCTGTCAACATCTGGGAGAATTCTTGGGAGAAGAGTAGAAAGGGATCCTATCCAGAAGATAATGCTGCCTAGGGAGACCAAGAAAAAGTCATCGTGACGTGACAACAGGAGTATAACCTGTATGTAATTATGAGTGCTCAGTTTAATTCAAATCTAGCTGAACTACTCTTAATTACATAGTTATAGATACTAAAGTATCACCTCATATTCTGCAGTTGTGTTTACTGCCATGTAACCTACTTGCACAGTAGCTCAGGAGTTGCGCTACTTATTTAGAGGTATTGTAATATGCTATATAATTTCTTCCATGCCCATTGCACTCCTGATCCAGAAGGCAGATCTCATTATACAAGAGCCCTGGACTCTAGTACTTGGCCAGTGACTTGCTGAACAGGGCTCCATTCCCTACTAGTTTTGGGTCTGTTTTGTTCCAGAGCAAAAGTTTTATTCTAAGTTTCTCATCACCACGCACACCATCACCTCCACACATTGCTTTGCTGTCCTTCAAGCAGCCATTAGGTCTCACAGATGTCTACTCTGTCCCATTATTGTTACAGGAGATGAAGTGATTAAAACCAGAATTCTCAGAATGAGCAGCAGAACAGCACAGGTCAAAGCTAGTGAAGTATTACAACATATACATCAATGACCTGGACAAAGGGACAGAGTGTACCCTCTGCAAATTTGCTGACGATACCAAACTGGGAAGAGTGGCTGACACACCAGAAGGCTGCACTGCCATTCTGCGAAATCTTAACAGACTAGAGAATTGGGCAAAGGGGAAACATATGAAAATCAATAAGGGCAAGTGTAGAGTCCTGCACCTAGAGAAGTACAACCCCAGATATTGGTACAGGTTAGGAGTTGACCTGCTGGGAAGCAGCTCTGCAGAGAAGGACCTGGGAGTTCTGGTTGACAACAAGCTCTCCATGAGCCCACAGTGTGTCCTTGGGGCCGAGAAGGCCAACGGTATCTTAGGATGCATTAAGAAGAGCGTGGCCAGCAGGTTGAGGGAGGTTATCCTCCTCCTCTACTCTGCCCTGGTGAGGCCACATCTTGAATACTGTGTCCAGTTCTGGGGTCCCCAGTACAAGAGAGACGGGGAACTGCTGGAGAGAGTCCAGTGAAGGGTTGCAAAGATGATGAGCAGACTGGAGCATCTCTCAGATGAGAAAAAGCTGAGAGCTGGGTCTGTTTAGCCTGGAGAAGACTGAAAGGGGATCTTATTAATGCTTATAAATATCTGAAGGGTGGATGTCTAGAGGAAGGGGCCAGACTCTTCTCAGTGGTACCCAGTGACAAGACAAGAGGTGATGGACACAAAGTGGAACACAGGAAGTCCCATCTGAACATGAGAAAAAACATGAGCACTGGCACAGGCTGCCCAGAGAGGTTGTGGACTCCTTCTCTGGAGATATTCAAAACCAGCCTGGATGCGATCCTGTGCAAACTGCTCTAGGTGAACCTGCTCTAACAGAGGGGTTGGACTAGATGATCTCTAGAGGTCCCTTCCAAACCCTACCAATCTGTGAATCTGTGAATCTGTAAAGTGAATACATGCAAAGACTAACACATAATAAAATGTCTGAGGGTTCAAGTGTTTGATTCAGCACAGCTGGCTCTCTCTGACATTTTCCTACAGCACATGGTATGCCAGTATATGTTTCAAAAGATCAGAAAGAGCAGTGTTTAATTTGGTAGATCCCCTTGAGATAGCTGATAATGATATGGTAAGCTTATGTCAATGAACATCATAAGGGCTAAAGTCAGACTCTGACCACACTTGATCCTTAAAAGGCTCTTGACAACTTTCCCCAGAGGCAGATTTTTATTCCTAGAATTAGTGTAAAATTATGCTCTTGGTAAAGCCTAGCTGCTCTGTCAAGTTGTTTTCCTAATGTAGACTGCTGTGCAGTGCTACTGTGTGTTAAATGGCTTTCACACTTGAACAGGCAGAGCTTAACTTTCCTCTTATATTGGTCTGATAATTTTCAATTTGGCATGTGAAAATTCCATGCACATGGTGTACATGGGTTAGGCTTGTGAAATCAGTTAATCTTTTTTTTCTAGCATAAACTTAACATTAACAAAAAGTTACAGACAAGCTGTTGTAGTATTAAACAAGGATAAGAGCCCTTCAGATGCTGCTCAAGAACTCTAGCAAGTGATTATCTATCTTTGATTAGTTTATTTTATTAAAGAGAAGGGTGTATTTAAATGAAGCCATATCATAAAGATCTTTTTACACTTTTTTTGTAGAAATTATAGACTTTTCTTGTATAAGAAAGTATTTTCTAGTCATCTTTTCTCAGCCAAAATAAATTCTATTGTGTTATAGAATTGATATATTTTACATACTTACTGCTACCCAGGTGGCATCTTCATTTTAGTCCATATATAATAACATGTTCTTGCATGCTCTCTGGGTACTAAAAATAGATTTTCATCCTGGATATTGCAACTGACAGTTTTCAAGGGCAAAAATTGTATAACATGTAAGAAATTACCTATTCTTTGAAAATGAAATGCAATTCTCAGTGAAGCTGAGACAGAAAAGTAAAATCCCTGGAAAATTATATTTTAGAACAGTTTATTTCATTGTTACGTTCTTCAACAACAAAAGTGAAGTTATCAGAGTAATGTCTTCTTTCTACACAATTTGTTCTCCTTGACAGGTACTTTCCACACCCCTGAATTTAGCAGTAATTACATTACTTATTCTCAAATAATTTTTCTTTGTCAAATATAATAAAAAAGTAAACAGTGGTTTCTGGCATTAGCCTTTCTAGCTCATCATTTTAATTAGCTGATGAACATGCCATTCCATATATCTATTTTGCAAAAATCCTTCCTTTGTTTTTACAGCAGAGTTGAGAAGATTGGTGAGAAGATTGGTAAAAAGATTGGTAAAAAATTACCTACCCTGTCTGCCCCATTTCCCATCTTAAACAAAGGAATAATAGAATTATAAATATGTGAATTTAACAATTGAATGTAATAACTGTCAAGGTACCTATCTAACACTGGGCTTTTAGCTGTTCTGGACATACCTGCCTTTTTGAGCTCCCCAGTTGCTGAAGCATGATTAGATGTAGAAAGGGTCATGGGGCCGGATGAAGGGAAATGGAAGTGACTGCATGATGGGACAAAGCAAAGCCACGTTCCTTTCTCTGGATCGTGAGTCACACAGTTTTACCGTAGGCAGCAAATAACCAACCAGCAAATCCTGGAAGCAGATCTGAACGTTGTGTATCTTATTTTGAGTAAGAACTCTAACAGTGAGGGTGTAATCATATTCTTCCTTGGGTTTTTTTTTTTTTTTTTCCCCCTCTGGTTCCATCACTCTTCCTTGCTTAGCACAATGACAGTCTGAATGTTCCTTTTTCCATCTAAGAGTAGGTTTAAAGGCATTCCCTAAAGAAATTAGAGACATAAGTTCAGATCTCCCTGGGCAGACACAGGACCTTAATTCAGGTCATGCAATTTACTGGGCAAGTAAATTTTCTTGGCCAGGAGGAAATTATGCAATCAATGTATTGTTTTCTTCAGTTCTGTTTTCAGCTCAACCAGTCCAGAATTATAGATCAGGCCTATCACGAGACTATGCTGTGAAGTCATTTAATCCATGCAGTCCTCGTACAGTTGTGTGTGGGGCCAACAGATTGTGAGTTCAGCATTTGTAGTGGCCAAAATTAAAATACTCAAAAATACACCAAGAAGCTTTTACGCAAATAGCATGCAGAGACTTACATGGAATTTTCCTGATTAGTGTCCCTAATGAAAGACAAACAAATGCCAGATGAGGAGCACTTCAAATAGCTGATTTTTCTTTGGAATCACAAGTTCCAAAGTTGGCTGCTCATGGCTTGGATGGGCTTTGCTGAGTAAAAAACTGACTGGATGGCCAGGCACAAGGAGTGGTGGTGAGTTGAGTTACCATTCCAGGAGGTATTTGAAAGATGTGTAGATGTGGTGCCTAGGGACATGGTTTAGTGGTTGTATTTGGCAGTGCTATGTTAACAATTGGACCTGATGATCTTAAAGGTCTTTTCCAGCCAAAACAATTCTATGATTCTAAATTCATGTGGCTTAACATTCCTGGAATGTCATATAACATTCTGCTACACCAATGAACTGTCTGAAAATTAATTCCTGTAAAGAGTGATATACCTCCAGCTAGTTAAGGACATGAACTGTTTGAGTTCACCTCTGTGCATTTCCTTGTAGAGTTACTAAATCTGTGTATAATATCTGGTTTTCTGTACATTAGATGGGAGAATTATGGAAATCACCATAGATTAAACAAAGTGACACAGCTAGTCAGGAAAGATGGAAGAAAGTGCACCTGAAATCTCACTTCTTTTCCGAACCTAGGTGCCTACAGAGAACTGGTAGTTGTTTTGCTTTGCACAACTGGTACTTATAGCTCTAAACCTTTCTGTATTTAAGTACTTAGAAGTCATCCCTTTGACATATATCACAAAGATGGTTGAATTGTCCTCCAAAGAAGTTTACAATCAAGTATTTTTAAATATCGAGTACTGGAATTCGAATGATCAGAACCCTGTATTATAGCGTTTTTAACGAAAAGACAGTGAGAATTCTATTTTAATAAATGCCATCACCCTATTCATATATGTTGAACTAAGTAATTAATTGCAATTATATCTTGCTAATTTTAGGTGATGTCCTGTCCAAAAAGGAAGAAGAGGATGAAGGGCATTGAGAGATTTTTTTTTTTTTTTCCAGAATATAAACACTAATTCTAGTAATTATTTTTATTCACATGCAGTGACAGATCACTGTTGAGATCACACTTCCATCATTGAAGATGGAAATATAGACCTTTTCTTCAGCTTTGCACATTTGCCGGTCTAGACTTACCCTCTAAAGAGATGTCAGAGGGAATTCTTGCATCTGGTTCCATCAGAAACTTTGCCAGGCTTAACAGTGATCTCTCTATGTTGCAAACCAACAGGTAAAGATTATGAGTTCCTTTTTTCTGTCTTCTAGATATTGCTATTCTTCAAGAACATAGTGATCAGGCTGGCATGTCACTTTCATGAGTGAATAAGCTCACACAGATATTGCCAGATTGCTAAAGAAGTTGATTTTTTTTTTTTTTTTCCTGGAAGTGGACATTTCTTTGAGGGTGACTGCTAATGGTTTAGCTGTGCTTGTTATCTGTTAACAAGTCAGTGACCATACATTGCCAGTTTTCAATGCAACAACTAAATAAAATGTGATAAAGCTTCCCATTAAGTTTTCCGGATAATGACATCTCATTGTTGCTTTGGAGAGGCTGTTTGGATGAACGTCTACAGACAACAAGTGGTGCATAGTTAAAAACTGTTGTTAATTTTAGGTGAGCACCATTTAGTGCCTAGCTAAAGAGACTACTGCAGCATAGACTACTATGCTGAAGTCAAAAGTAGAAATATGATTGAAACTTTAGTGAGACACTGTTAATGTATATGACTGAGATGTGACAGTTATCTGTCCCTGGAAAGAGGCAGGTCAGGAAACAGTTGTATAAACCACTGCTCAGGTATACACTTTTGATAACGCTTTTAACGTAAATGCCCCTGGTAATTAGTCATGTTATGACAGTGTTATATCTTGGTTGTATGTATATCAATACCCTTATCTATAAAACGTGGATTGTCTCTCTGTGTATATATAAATATATATTTATTTTTTTTTCAGCGCATAGTTAATGATAAATACAGTACTCAGGTTGTGCTCTAACTAACAACAAAGAACTAGACAAGGGAACTTGCGTAAAAGAGATTATGAAATAATAGAGGGCATAATCTTTAAGAAAGCAAGAAATAATAACTGAAAAATGAAAAACAATAGATTTCAGGAAAGCAGACTTCAATAAACTGGCAGCCTTTCAGTTGAAAATTTATTGAAAGCAAACTGGCAGGTTTTTACAAAAGTGATGCTAAGGTCACAAGTGCACACTATCCTAATGCAGAAGCAAAATAGAAAGTGGATAGGAGATGAACTAGACTAAAACATGAGCTCTTTCACTTCAGAGAAAGAACACATTCAAGAAGTAAGATACAGGGAGCACAAAGTAGGTTACATTCAAATGTGAATGTACAGCATGAGAATATAGAGAAAAAATAAAGTACTTGGTTGTTCATAATCATAAGTTAATGGGAATAGTTAGTGGGAATGATATATTATCTACAGGTGATACTAAGGAAGTTTAATGATCTTTTTTTACATTAATCCTTAATAAAATGTTTAGTTTTGATCAATTGACTTATGGAATGAATTCCCACCAAAAAAAAAAAAAAA
>VXBL01000461.1:263052-299704 GCA_013400195.1 Aramus guarauna | reverse complement strand
AAAAAAAAAAAAAAAAGGTAAGCTCAACCTTCAGTAAAGACTATATAGCATACTGAATGTTTGGATAAGATGCTTTCAAATCAAGCAAGCTGGAAGAATTTCATCCTAGGGTATGGAAGAAATAGCTTCTGAGTTCTCAGATTCCTTATGGGTTATCTTTGAGATCTCACATAGATCAGGCACCAGGAGAATGGAAGAGCATTTCTTTCTTTATTTGAAGAGAAGAAAGGGAGGAAATATAGGTCAACCAACATTCAGTACTACTACAAATGATCAAAAAACTATTCGTAAGTCCCTGGAAGGGAACAAGGAAATAAGTAGCAGCCAAAATGGATTTGTCAAGAGCAACACATGTCAAACCAATTTAATTTCTTTCTGTGACAGGGCAGCAGACCTTACAGACAGGGATTAGCCAGTAGATGTCATATATCTTGAATTTAGTAGAGCTCTTGACAGAGTTTCATGACATAATTATAGGCAATCCTTTGGTGTATAGAAAAAAATATTGGAAAACTGTTCTTAGACAATCACAGAATCACACCATCACAGAATCACTGAGTTTGGAAAAGACTTCTTGAGATCATCTAGTCCCCTCCCCATACCCTCACCCTGCCACCCCCACGCAATGCTCAAGCAGGATCAGCTAGAACAGATTGCCCAGGACCATGTCCAGTCAAATTTTGAATATCTCCAGAGATAGAGACTATACAAATTCCCTGGGAAACCTTTTCCAGTGTCTGAGCTCCTTCACAGTAAAAAAGTTTTTTTCTTTTGTTCAGATGGAGTTTCATGTCTTTTAATTTGTACCCATTGCCTCTTGTCAATGAGTGCTACTGAGAAGAGTCTGGTTCCCTCTTCTTCATTCCCTCCCTCCTATAAACACATTGACAAGCTCCCTCTGAGCCTTCTCTGATCTAGGCTATAAAAAGTCCCTTCACCATCTTTGTGATCCTTTGCTGAACTCACTTGAGTAGGTATCTGGGAAGCCCAGCATTGGACATGGCACTCCAGTTGTGGTCTCAACAGTGCAAAGCAGTGTCATAGTTTAAGCCCAGCTTGCAACTACACATCACACAGCTACTTGCTCACCTTCCCCTGGAGGGATGGGCAGAGAATTGTAAGAATGAAAGTAAGAAAACTCGTGGATTGAGGTAAAGACAGTTTAATAGGTAAGGCAAAAGTCGCACACAGAAGCAAAGCAAAACAAGGATTTCATTCACTACTTCCCATTGGCAGGCAGGTGTTCAGCCATCTCCAGGAAAACAAGGCTGCATCACATGCAATGGTTACTTGGGACAACAAACACCATCACTCTGAATGTCCCCCCTCTTCCTCTTCATCACTCAGCTTTCTATGCTGGGCATGATGTCATATGGTATGGAATATCCCTTTGATTAGATGGGGTCAGCTGTCGCCTCCCAACTTCTTGTGCACCTCCAGCCTACTCACTGGCAGAGCAGTGTGGCTCAGCAGAAAAGACCTTGACTCTGTGTAAGCACTGCTCAACAATAATGAAAACATCTCTATATTATCAACACTATTTTGGCATAAATCCAAAACATAACCTCATATTAGCTACTATGAAGAAAATTAACTCTATCCCAGTGAAAACCAGCACAAATGGAGAGAGAGGATCACCTGTTGCCAAGTGCAGCCCAGGAGAGGTGCCTTGAAGGTGAACCATTTTCTCTTTGACAAGAAGCCTTGCTGTCTCATTGTCATCTTGGTGACCACCAGGATGCCAAGGTCCTTCTCAGCAAAGCTGCTTTCCAGCCAGTCAGCATGTATTAGTGCATGGGCTTATTCCTCCACAGATGCAGGATTTTGCAATTTCCCCTTTTTGAACTTCATGATATTACTCTCTGCCCAACTTCCAGCCTGTCAAAGTCTCTCTGAATGGCAGAGCAAACATCTACTATATTAGCCACTCCTCCTAGCTTTATGTTACTTGCAAACTTGATGATGGTGCAGTGTGTCCCATTGTCCAGGTCATTAACAAGGAGATCTAACAGTATTTGGCCCCGGTATTGACCCCTGGGATACCCCTCTGGTTACTGGACTCCAGCTGGACTTCGTGCTGCTGTTTACAACATTCTGGGCCCAGCTGGGTTTTAGCTTCGTTTCTTTCCTTCAGGTCTGACAGACCAACTTGCCTTCTGGCCAGCAGCAAAGTCACAAGAAAAAGAAGGAATATTCATCGAAACCCTTCCTGAGGTGCTTTTAGTAGCATATTCTCCTCTCCTGTAATAAAATGAGAATTGTATCATTGGCACTGAAATTGCTTTAGAAAAATACATTTCACTTCATATTCAAATTTCATATTCCTTTTCACTCTTTCTTAATAAAATTATGGTTTGCCATATGTGAAAAACAAAGAGTAAAAAACCTATTCTAGGGATGTCTAGAGAAATTGAAGATGTCCTTAAGAACCCTGTGAATATGGAGTAGAGATTGCATATTGTCTTTATTTTTGTTTATAATTTTCATCTACCTAGCTGTAATCTGGTTAATTTTCTCTAAAATGTTAGTATAATTTCAAGAGCCTGTGGGTCAAGATAGGAACTAGAGAGCTGTGTCCTATAAAGCACATAAGGGCATTCCTAGCGATGTTGTGTCCTATTTTGGTACATTGGTAATCTGGGAAATCTGTTTTTGGGACAGTGTTATTTCAGGATCAGTGTTCAAACTTGAACTGCTCTGTGCAGAATGGAAAGCTGTATGTATTCTACACTGAGTGCAAAACCCTAATGGTAGTTTTAGGGGTATCTGTCAGGGATTTATTCATTACTTTAAGGTTTTTTATTTCAGTGATGTACTGTTAGGTTACTTTAAATGGTTGACTGTTTTGTTTTAATTATTCCTCAGATCAATATATAAAAGCTATAGATACAAACTCTGAATTTTTTCACATTATCTTAAAGTTTTTGCCTGAGTTTCTCTGATTTTGTCTCTACATGGAATCATACACAACCAAGTTCTGAGATCCTGTGACAATCACATTGCACAATAAATATCAGTTAAGGGGAAGGAAGAAACAGGCAGACCAGTAGTTGATGGAAACTTTACTGTCCTTATCAATTCTATTTCTGTACAATTCCATTCCCCATAAAAATCAAGTCTGCATGCATTTTACACTGCATTTAATTCTCCTCTTACCCAATGTGTATTCAAAAGTACTTTGTGAGATTTCCCATTCCACTGTGCATAATCCTATCATATATTTACAGATGCTTCCTCCCATCTCTCTTTTATTCTACAAAATTAGCATGTGTTCAGACTACCCAAAACAAATACTTTTTATTAATTATTTAAAAATAATTTCTTTGGACTGTGCTTAGAAAGCATTATTAAAATCCAGGGATTTAAAAGATTCATTTTTTTGGTACAAATAAAAGTGCTAAAAAGTGACTTTTTATTCTAACACCTTTGTCATATGTGTCCCACCCAGTTCAGAAGCACTTCCAAATCTACTCCAACTCACGCATAAGGTTATTAGAAGTGTAATGGCAATAAGTGCAGCATGATTTCTTGGGTCCAAATGCACATTCTTTGTTAGAAGATGTAATTTTATTGAAAAGAGAGTTAACGCATTTGCTTAGAGATTAGGAGAATTTAAGATTAAGATGTGCAGGTCAAGATTCTAAAAGCTTTTATTGGCAAAATGTTTCTTAGAACCATTATCAGACATTACTTGAGCACTTGGTTATCTGTATCTCATTGAAAATTAATGGAAACTAAGAGTCAAAGGACAACAACTGAACTGAAAATAGCACTTACATCAGTTTCAACAATTTTATCTTGCTGCTTCATCATCTGTCATTTTAAAAAAAAATTGGTTTAGAGATTATTAGGCATTCTTGTTGATTATCAAAGGTAAGCACAGGACAAATTAAATTTTGAAGTAAATCTTACAAAAAAGATCATTTTTCTTTCTCTGCTTAAGTACTATAGCATACTCAGTATTTAATAGGCTCTATGAAAAAAATAGGTTTTAAAATTTTAGCATCAGATTACACCACAATATCAACTGTCTAATTTCTAAACAATTTTATTAATTCCACAAATTCTGGTTTACTCCTTTTCTTATTCCCTAGGTTTACAGAATACCTTTACCCATAGGAGGCACTTTCTTTTGAGAGTTACATTGATGTCATCAAGTTATGCTTCATTGCAACAAATAATGATTCAACTCTAACATTAGAATTGAAAAATGTTCAGTTTCAAGATTTACATTATTCCCATTGTACTAGTGGAAGACTAGAGGAAGGAAAAAAATTATGTACACTTATACTTTTATTTTGTTTTCTCAAATGCCGAATCTTTTCAAATAGAAATCATCAAATGCTACCAAATAACATAAATATTTCATGAAATTGTACCACCACTAGGAGATGTGTACATGCGTTGGGAAAATCAAAACTGAATAAAGCATTCACATTAAATTCTAGATATATGCTAACAACATCCCAATCAATTCAATCACTCAGTTCACTCAAATGACACAAACAAAATATGTTGAATACCTTGTTTCTCAGACACATCGTATGCAAAGATGTATGTTTTTTTGAAAGACTTCTTTTAAAAGCATGTCACAAAAATGAACCTACCGGTTTCACAAATGGCCAACTGTTCCCATAACATATACACCCCATCCCTCCCTTCAAAATCAAATGATTACCAGATTTTATTTGTTTCTGTGTACCATTTGAGGAAAACCGTGTCTTAAGTACTTCTATGCATGTAAGAACAGCCTAGCTGTTTCCATCTGTTACTAAAAAAGTGCTTATTGCAAAGAGATCCAGCACTGTGGAGAATATTCAACACTATTTAACAGTTTGCACTGAGAATAAAACTACACAGTTCAGTGGCTGCCCATAGAAATATCAGAATCAGGTTTAAAAAATACTTAACTTCAGGAACCGGTATGGTGTATTAATTTAGGACTCAACTCGGGCAGTTCTCTGCTAAGAAGGAAGGGTAAGTATTGTACACTTGCTTCTAAAGCGCTGGTAAGTTTTCAAAGCTCTGTATTTCTGACTTATGTATCTGTATTTGAAAATCTTTGACTCTTGACAGAATATTATGCCATGTAGGCATTGCCTAAATTTTCAAGACAGTATTGTCTTTGATAGCATATTGGTTTTCTAATTATGCAAATCATTGCAACTGAATTAAAAATTACCAAGATTACTGACACTGTGGAAGGCCTTCCACAAGTTCCTAGCTATTTTCAGAAAACTATTTTTCAAATGAGGAAGGCAATAAGTAGTAACATGAATGGATTCTTATTAAAAAGTGGGCAGATATGTGAACATGCAGTGTCAGACTGTAAACTGTGTAATAGTTGTAACTAAATGCATAACTACAATTGAACTTTACTGACCTATCAGACATTGTTGTGTTCACCAAATTGCTGTTGACTAATTGAATGTCTGTAGTGGCCAGACAGATTGATTAAGTTTATAGAGATTTTGGCTGTTGTTTTGCTATGAATTTAACTTCACATGAATTTGTAGGATTTCATTCTTATTTTATTAAATATAGGATATTTCCAACCTTCAGAGCTCACTCAGCTTATATATTAAATTATGAATGTAACAAGTAATAGGGAAAACACGAGCATATGAAAAAAAAACCCTTTATACTGATTATTTCAGTTTTTGATGGTTAAAATCTGCTGTTATTTTTGTACTAGTCATTTTTCTACGGTCCTGTTTCTCCCTTCCATTTGTGTTATCAAACATTACCTTCATACCTTCCCCTTCTATTATACTTTACTGAATAGCATTGCCCCTCAATGCATGGTTCTTCACAACATTAAGATTTCTTAAATAAAGAGATGCATTAAAGAGAAAAATACAAGTAGTTTTTTGCATTTATTACTAGGCTAACCTAAGTAGTGTATCTGCTGTTTCATACAGAACAGAAACCAATTTTCCTGCTCAATCGAAGGGGAAAGAAGATCAATCTGTTAGAAACAGTTTCAAAATGCTAGTTTTTCCCTAAAATCACCAGTAATGGCTGCTGCTGTGTCTTTCATTCACAATGGGCAAACATGTACTTACAGGACAGATTACTGCTATTTTAGATCGGATGAAACGACAAAGAAAGAATGAATAAATTTGTAAGGAAAATGCCCTGAAAGTGTACTTGGGCAGTGTCTTTGCTCTATTGTGTGAGTACTAACAGTGAAAATGAACCTGATCTTATTTTTAACTAAGAAATTGCTATGTCTTTTGTTTGTTTGTTTGTTTGTTTTCTTTCTTCAATGATGGCATTGCTCTGCTTTTTATCACCTAGCCTTAGAGAGGGGAAAAGAAGGAAACTGAAGGAGAGGGGTAATTATCTTTCAGAAAAAATCTCCTGAAATATTTCTTCAGTCTTGGATATGAGAAATCATGTGTCTAAAAGCATGCTTCAATTTGATCTAAATTTTTAAAAGTCTACACATGAATTTTTTTTTTTTAATAATATGTCTCCTGGAAAATAATAAATCTTGCATATTTAAATGATTATATACTTTTTACCTAATGAAATAGGTCTAGGTACTTCCTGATGAAATAGTTCTTGGTATTTTAGTATTATTGTTAGAAAGCCTGCTCATAGATCTATATTACTGGGAGAGTGACCGTGGGAGCTAAACTGAAAATACTCTTCTATTTATCTGAAAAGATGATGGTTCTCCAAAAAACCTAAACAAAGAAAAAAATCCTACAGCATTGTTGGTAAGGAAGAAGGAATATCTAATTTCACAAATTTAAAACAAAGATAATACCCCAGGTCAAACACTAAAACTGAAGAAAAAAAAAAGAATGAATAGGCATCAGAAAAGAAAATCTTCCTGTTGCTTGTTTGTTTAGCTTTCTCCAGTGAACATGAAGCAGATCTTTAAAACATATAACTCAACAGGACAGGCATTGGCATTCTCTTGATGGTTAACAGCCTAGGTGACTGCAGGCTATGAAGCAAAACACATTTAAAGATGAACTATTTCCACATATGAAAAGCTTTTTATAAACTTTTTTAAACACTTTTTAGAACACTTATTAAAACACTTTTCAAAATGCTTTTCTTTTAATGAGTATCTCTCTGGTTTTGCAGTTGTGTAATAGAATAATAGCATGCATGGAAAGGTGAATTTTTTAATAGTCAAGAAAATCACTGCTACAGAACTGTTTGTGTAAGCATGGATTGTAAGTGCCTGAAGATGATTTCTGGAGTCTATAATTTTTCATCTTTAAGTTATCGATTTAGATCCAAGCAGTGTCAAAATGACTGGAAACTGCTTGCCATACATTGTGCGTTATTGACAGTTATCTCAGGCCATATCTGGTTATTCAGGTATCCATTACCAAGTCCATTTCTCATCTGCCTGATCACCTCAGCTAAGGGAAAAAAAATAATTAAAAAATAGGAAATTAATTGATGTATTAGCACTGAACAAGCAACAATGTGTCATAATGTTCATTTCAGTTTTTACATTAGTAGCACATAGCAAGATCAGTAACACATGTTCGTTAGCTTTGGAATTTTGTCTTGACAACTCACTGTTAATTAGAGATGTTCTGTTAAAAAATCTTGATCTAGGTAGCCTTACTACAAACTAAAACCTGGCAGCTGGTCTAGTTTTGATCTGCAGGTTCAAAAGATAGGGCTTATGTTGCTATAAATCAGTGTATAAGTGCTGAACAAGATGATTAGGTATTCATCAGACTAATTCATCAGTCTATTCTTTCTAATAGCAACATACATTAACATGTTATAAGGGAAAACAATCCTCTACCACTAATAAACTCAGTCTTCCATGGCAAAGAAATAAAAGATTAGACAGGAATACTATTAACTGATGGCAGGTAGTTAAAAGTTATTTTATTTCTTTCAATAGATTTAAATAATAATGACATGACATCTACACAAAGAATCCCAACACTTAACCAAATTTACAATACAATGATGCTCACAGTGAAATTACCAGAGATGAAAATAACTTCTACAAAAAAAAAAAAAAAAAAAAAAAAAAAAAAAAAAAAAAAAAAAAAAANAAAAAACAAAAAAATAAAAAAAAATAAAAAAAAAAAAAAAAAAAAAAAAAAAAAAAAAAAAAAAAAAAAAAAAAAAAAAAAAAAAAAAAAAAAAAAAAAAAAAAGCAAGTTTAAAGGAGGAACGCTTGCCAGATAGCATATGACAGAGACCTCAAAAGTTAGAAGGAAACATGAATAAAGAAGAGCAAAGCAATAAGGTAGGAAGGTTGTAGAGAACATTGGGCCTGTGACAGTCACAGAAGGAAATGAAAGCAGAGATATAAACAAGGATAAGACTATGTGAAAATTTTAAAGATGAGGGTGTCCTGGAAACCAAAATACATTGCATTGAGAGAACAGCCGTCCATGATGATTTTTTTTAGGATGAATAATAAAGCTAAAAGAAAGGAAGATAGATGACATAGTATTTTGTGTACAGAAGTTGACATACTAGGATGTCAAAGAGAAAATTATGTTAATCAAACTAGGATGTAGTTGTGATGTGTGTTTTAGAAGATGTATAATTTAAGAGAAATAAATAATAAGTGAATAGTAAGAACAGAGGTGTGGAAACTGGAACTGGCAGTGAAGATTGCAAATAGATATCTCCCCAGATTGAGGAAGGACTTCTGTGCATTTAGTACTTAAACTTGCAGTATTCCTCATGCAGTATATAAGAATCTTATAGATTATATATGCAAATTTATTTTATGACTTTTTAGTAAAACATCAAGTCAGGTCTATATTATGCTACCTAGCCAGATTTTAAAATCTGGACCTGGATCACAAGAGACACTAGAGAAGAACGGCAAAATAAGAATTCACCAAAAAGCCTACTGAGTGGGAACTTAACATACTAGGAATAAATTTATTTGGATGTAAAACTCCAGTGAGCAGAAAAATTGTAAGAGGAAAAGCTAATTAATTTGTTTGAATTAATGAGGGAATAAGCTAGCAGAATCAGAGTTTATGAATTTTATCCGTGATCTAATAGTTATGCTACTTTTAAACTCCTAAATGTTTCTCAAGGAACTCTGATACATAATTGCAGAGACCACATATGCATGGCCATACATCTACACAGAGAATTTTTGTTGTCAATGAGAAAGACTGTCTCAAGGCAGCACCCTCCAGGATCTGTTTCTGGGACACCACTTGAGGACTCCTTAAGGACCTGGGAGTCTGTGTGGAAGGAGATAGAATAAAAGATGATCAAATGTGGGAGTGGGGTGAGCCCCAGGGATTCCTTTCACATTTCATTCTTTGATTCCAGTCTTAAAGTACGGAAAACTTTCTAGAAATATCTTCTCTGTAAGTCATTCCATACAAATATCATAGAAATATCATAGAATCATAGAATGGTTTGGGTTGGAAGGGACCTCAAAGATCATCTAGTTCCAACCCCCCTGCCATGGGCAGGGACACCCTCCACTAGACCAGGTTGCCCAAAGCCCCATCCAGCCTGGCCTTGAACACTTCCAGGGAGGGGGCTTCCACAGATTCTCTGGGCAACCTGTTCCAGTGTCTCACCACCCACAGTGAAGAATTTCTTCCTAACATCTAATCTAAATCTACACTCCTTCCGTTTAAAGCCATTACCCCTTGCCCTATCACTGTAAACAGTCCCTCCCCAGCTTTCCTGTAGGCCCCTTCAGGTACTGGAAGGCTGCTACAAGGTCTCCCTGGAGCCTTCTCTGCTGCAGGCTGCACAAGCCCAGCTCTCTCAGCCTGTCCTCATAGGAGGGGTGCTCAAGCCTTCTGATCATCACCTCCCTTGACCTGCTGGTCACACTTCTTTTGATGCAGCCCAAGATACTCAGTCCTAACATAGATTTTAATCCATTCTACAACTGCATCGAGATTTAAACCTTAAACTGCATTCAGCTGAGGTTTGTTAGAAGCAACTCGGCGTAACATATACACTAGTTCACTGTGTGGAAGAATATTCCATCAGAATTAATGAACGAACTCTTGCTTGTTTCCCTTGGCTATTTTACTTAGAGGGCTTATCTATTTCAAAATATGCAGAACAACCCATGGGTAAAACTACATGTTACTGAACACTTGTTTTTTAATGTTCTGATTTCCTACTTTGCTCTGCACTGCACAGAATTCAAATTACTTCTGACCTCACGTGCACCCTCAGAATTTTTCAGTGTTGGAGAACTGAACTGTGGCCTTCGGAATGGGCCTTGGATCCTCAGTACAGAGCTGTGCTACATTATGTTATTCAAAATTAACAGTGTGATAGCTTTTATAATATTTCATCAGACTATATTATAAGACTGCCATACAGTAATCCTCAGGGATTCTTTCATCATCTGAATGACACTACCACATCACCTCTGCACAATTTTGGTCATCACAGTTGTTGTAATTGTATTTTTCTTTTAATGTGACTGATGCAGATTCACCAAATCATATTGCAAGTAGGTGTCACAATTTATGTTTCTGAAGGCATAGATGCAACAAACATGATGCTAAAAAGTGTCCAGTTAATAGATTGCCCTAATTAAGTGTATTTGCAACAGCAAGCTTATTTTATAAGTATCCTTGACTGAGGACATACGTGTTTTGGATTTGAAGATGTTGATGACTTTTCAGGCAGCTAAATTTACATAAGATCATAAAAATTTACATAAGATCATCAAATTTACATAAGATCATTATCATATGCAGACCATCTCCACCCATGGAGTCAAAGCTCCCATGAGCCACAAACTTTGTGTGCAAGTTTTGATTCTGTTCATGACATTTTTCCTAGATTTGCTATTTAACAAAATTTGTATCACTTGTACTGTACCCAGAAGAGAAGACTCATTGATTTCCTGTTCAGGTCTCCGCAACTTCTTCAGTCAAACAGATCAGAATAACTTTGTCTTGTATCTTTTCAAGCAGTTGTCAGTAAAGGAATGCCCTGATGATTATCATACGATGACTGACTTCATTTCCTCGGTCAGAGATGGAATCTGATATGATCTTTGAAATCTTTTTCCTGGGCTCTTCAGTTAGAGAATACTGAGTTTTCTTACCAACTTGTGCAAATCGTATGCTTTGACCTTTGTTCTTTATTTGTTAGCTTTCACAACTACAGAGATACTCAGTGACCTTGAAAACTCATCAATTATTTGAAATAGTTAGTAATTATCTTTCACTCACTCTGTATCAAATGACCATTATGTATGTTACATTAATGACTGACATGTTTTTCCTGAATCATTGTACAACAGTCAATAGAAGCCACTTGCTGACATTGTTGCAGGAATTTAATTTTCTGACTACAGACTATAGACAGCTTTCAGTTCATCAGAAACAAATTTAAAGCTTTTTTGTCAGCAACAGCTGAAAACTGGAGCTCTTCAGGTGGCTTTTTAACCAATTTTCTTTCATAAAGTTTTATTGTCCATTATTTGGAATAAAGATGTTTTGCTTTCCCTGCAGACAAGTTGTATTTTATTTGCTTGGATTGTTCAGCTGGATAGACAATATGAAGACTGGGTGGTAACTATGAATTTTCTGTACAGAGACGTGACAGATCTGGCAAAAATGTTACGAAAAGCAACAAAACAATGCTGTATCACTTGGTGGGGTGGTTTTCTTCCCTGCTCCTTTTGTCAAAAGTGTTGTAAAAACAAAACCAAACCAACAAACAAAACCACATATTTGGCTTGCTTTTATTGTGCTGTCTAAAATCCTAATTAGCAATTTCATTTTTTAACTCAAATATTTAGAGGACATATTAAAGTATTGAGTTTTGCCACCCCAGGACAGCGATATCTTTTTGAAATTATGGCAGTAAACTATGAAAGTTACTTGAAACTTTTTGGACCTCTTTTTAGCTGGTATTTTATAGGATAACTATATAGTTCACTAACAGTAATAAACTGTTAAGAAGATGAAAAGGTCTTTTGAAATGTTAAGACAATGTAAAAGGAATTAAATTAGAATGAGCAAGAAATATAGGAACAAATTGTTTAACAGTAACTGTTTGCACCACTTCTAGTCTGATTTTTTTTTTTTTTTAACTTTTTAATAATTTCTGGTTTCTAACTGATAGAAACAAGACATGTAAACTTTTGGTCAAAAGAAACAATGCAGCTGTTCACCTCGTTTCTGCAAAGAGTTACATACATTAACTTTTAAACAATTTAAGCAGTCTTGTTGCCAATTTCAGTTGTGCCTAGATCTTTATAAATTTAAAGCCATTTTTAATAGATATTTCCATTAATGATAGAGGTGAAGAGGGGAAGCAGGGGCAGGAGATCAGTAGAGTTCCCGAATAGCAAAATATATATATATATATATATACACACATAAATCCACACATCTTCTTAAATTTATATTTCTGCATTAACATTTTCTGTTTATTTTCACATCCATCCTTCAATAATTGCAATCATCTTTAGGGGAAAGAGACAAAAAGAATCATACATTCAAATTCCTTCTTTACAATATAGTATAGTTCAAACCTAACACTAAGAATGTGCAGCAGTGTATGTGGAAGTAACATAAAATAAAGTTATATACTCTGAAGAGTATTTTATTTTCAGGAAGGCTATATTTAGTACCAAACTTTCTCTGACTTGTATGAAATAACCTCCTGCTGTGCATCTTAATTTTAAAGGGAAAATCTAGCCTTGAGGCACAATCTTGAGCAAGAAGGGATGTATGACATGCTTTATCCAAAGTGTAGCTCCAGGAGGCTATGACTGATGGGCACATCTTTCATTTATAATCCCCTCCTCGCATCTTGCTTCTCGCTAAGAAAGGGAACTCTTGGGGATATGTAACAAATACCATGTCACCTATCCAAATACCAGCAATGCAATGGACAAAAGAAGCAAACTAAGCAGTGAATGACCATTTATTCTTGTGTGCCTGATACCATGCTCTGGTCAGCATGTGCAGAGGTCTCAGGGTCCTTCCATCTGTCCTCATTTTGATAACTCAACTCTCACTCCAGTGGAACAGCTTCTAGAGAACTTATTTTTATAAATCTAGACAGGGCATGAACAACACTTTGATGGATCCATTTAAAGCAATGTCATCTATCTGCCTGTACTTTGTACTTCCACATCTATGCAAATTATCTCTGTTTTAAGCCTGTTTCTAAACCAGAAGAAAAATACAAAGATTTGGTGTATGTAAGAACTAATTAGAAAACAACTGTATGTTAAGTTGAAAAAGACTGTATTACTTTTGGATATAGCAGTTTTAATTCAATTTAATGCCTTAGCGTAAAATTATTTCAAACTGTAAAAGTAACATTCCTTCCAAAGTAGCGTATATTCTTTCTTCATTTCAAATCCTCTACAACCAGCCTCCTTTTAAAGACATACAGTATTTGATGTACTCAGCTGTCTAAACTGTCATTTATGTTGATGAGAATTAAAAATATTCCACACCAAGATCCAGTCTGTAACATTTCTCTAGCTTTGCCTTAATTCTATTCTTTTGAATTAGGATGATTTCACCAGTAGTAAGTTAAATGGTTATTCTCATGGAACTGTGAAGTTGAGTTGTCTTGTCTGAGTTCATGATAAGATAATCAATATCACAAGTTTCTTAATTGTTTGGAAATCTTGAAAATTACATGGTGAGCTGAAGCATTTAGATCAGTGTCCATCTGAAAGTCAATTGCTATATTCTCAAAATAATTCATGCTTTATAATTTCCTTCCCTAAGCAGCAATTATTTGAACACTCTTTCTGCTATCTTCTGCATTATTGATATTGCCTTTGTATTTCACAAGGTAAGCAATTTTACGCAATTAATTTATTTTTTTTTAACCATTCATAAATATCACTTTGTGAACAGCAAATTGACCCTTACTGTGCTTTTTGTGTTTTTTGTGTTTTTTTGTTTTGTTTTGTTTTGTTTTGTTTTTTTGTTTTGGTGTCCGTCCCCTCCTGTCCCCCCTGTCCCGTCCCATCGTGTCATGCCCGTCCCGTCCCCCCCCCGCCCCCCAAAGAAATATACAATTCACATTTCTTGGTATTTGCACTCCATTTAAACATAGTGCACCCTTAAGATATAGTTTTTTTCTATCAGAACTACCTGTTTGGAGGTTTTTTTTTAAGATTTCCTTTAAAATTGCTAGATTTTGTTGCTTTTTATGCTGTGATTGTAAATAAAAACAAGCAAATGGTAAATCAAACATTTAATAGTAGTATTGCAGTCAGAAAGGCCAAGCTGGTAAATATCTTTCTAACAAACAAGTTGCTACAGTTGCAAAAGTGGACAACTTTCAGGCATACTAACTTTCAAGAGATCTGGCACAGACAGATCAAATAAAAAGCTATCTTTAAGTTGAGGACAATAACCTTAATTTTAGGAAAGGAAAGCATTCAGTCTCTGCACAGCAAAGACAGAGACAGGGGTTTGGGATCTCCTTGACAACCAGGAATAAGATGTCAGAGATGGAGAGGTATTTTTGTGAAAAATTTTCTTTTACTAGACACTGTATGGTCTAACTTCTACAGAGTGTCTGTAAGAATTTATTGTGGTACACAGCAATTTCACTGGTACAGTCTCGGTGTGTTAATTCACCTTTCTGAAAGAAAAGAATATGCTTATGCAGGATCCATGAAAATTAATAGGGTTATCCTGTCATACATGCTGCCATAGACGAAATCACACAACCAATTTACAAAGGACAGGAACACAGAGGGAGCCATCAACAAATATTTTTCATATAACAGCTATGCTATCTGTCTCAACCTTCAAAATGTGAGTCTTTAAGGGAGATCTTCAGAGAAGCTTCAATAGATGAGACAGAGAGTAAAATTATATTAAATGTTAAAAACTGTGGACATAATGTAGATGATGCTGAGACTGGGGATATCAAAAGACCACAACAGTTTTCCATTTTTTATCCATTGCTAAAATTTCATTCTCTCACAAATGCAAGGTGCTTGTATACAGCCCTGCTGAACCTGTCATCCTTTTGCTTGTTTGTAGCCCATTATAGCATGCTATCAATAACGAATTTTCTACCTCAAAGGGTGTGATGGATTAACATAATTCACAGGTTATTGTTATCAACCTGGTCTTGGATTGGCTTGATTATTTCTCTGCCTGTCAGAACCAGTGCATGGCTCATAGTGAGAATTTGTCCATTTTTCCAATCAAATCAATTACTGAACTAAAGAATCTATTTTGTAATACAATGTCACCTTGGTTATATTCTTAAATATATCCAAGCACACAATCACTTTACTTAAACATCAGCAACTAAAATGTGTGGTCCTGCAGTTCAAAATACCCTCTTACAAAATTAGTAATTTAATTAATCTTTAAAAACATAGAAAGAGGAAATTTGAAGGTTTAGTTTCATCATGAAGCAAAACTTTCCAAAAGACCATAAAAATGGAGTCTACATTAGAATGAAGGTGGCAGAAAATTTGAAACTCTGTAGGGTGATGGCTGACATTTTCTTAGAATTTTGATATTTGTGATTCATTACCTCTGATGTTCATAACTTTGTACTCAAAACCTAGCAAAATTTTTGTCTGTGAAGGACATATTTTGATATAGATCTGAATGCAAACATAACCATATAAAATAATGGCTAAAATCAAATAAGATTAATTTTCCTGTATGGCAAACAGTCCTTTTAAGGGGAATTCTATATTTCTGCCCTAATGGGGGCTACTGCATTTGCTAATACAGTTGCACCATGCTTTGCTTTAATTTTAAGAACCATTTGCTTCATGCTGTAGTTAAAACTTAGGTTTTATTAACAGTGTATCTTTTACAACACTGGAAGACTCACTAATAGTGATGAATAAAACTTGGAAAATCTGGAGGACTGAGACATTTCTAAATATTTCTGGAATTTCCAGCAGACTGCCTAAGTGACAGAGCAATAAAAGGCAAATTTTTAAAGGCATCTATATAGATTAGAAAAAAATTGTATATATTTAGATACATACACTGAAAATGATGATCTATAAATAAGCTACTGTTACTTTGAGAACATCTCACAAGTCTTGTAAGGAGTTTGATGAAAAAGGTTGGCTCAATAATCGTCTTCAGTCAAAAGAATGTAGATGGTAGGAATTCCTTCATATGCGAATGAAAAGGAAAATATCATTATATTGTTGTATACACTTAAATTATATCTGGTCTTGAATATTTGTGTGCTGTCCCTCTACCCCAACAGGTGAAAAGGTATATATAGGGTTATAAAGGCTGATTGAGGGACTGAAACGGCACTTGTACTAGGAGACTTTGAATAGACTATGACACTTCATCTCAGAAGAGAAATGACCAGGAGAAGGCGTTATGGAGGTTTTAAGTGGTGGGATGAAAGCAAATAGAGAATGATATTTTTTTTCTAACCATACAAGAAGACATCAAATAAAATGATCAGACAGCATGTTGGAAACACACAAAAGAGTTTTTCAAGCAGCAAGCAGTCAACAGCTGAAGTCCCTGCCAAGCTATTTACAATCTAAAAGTTTAAATAAGTTCATAAAAGATTAGATAAATACATGGAAAAATACCCCTAGAAAGTACTATTAAACACAGGTCCTCTGGCTGAGGCAGTCCCTAAGCTCCAAATTGCCAAAATTTTTCATTGCTCTGCTGTTGAAAGGAGCTTTTCCCTAAGCAATGCTGACTCCATTCAGAGGCAGGATTACAGGAAAGATGGATCTTTAATCTGACCTAAGGCACCTATACATATGTACTTACACTGTCCTGAAAAACTCCAGCTCAATTTAAAACCATGATTCCAGCAAGTACTTTGATGTGCTGCCAAGCTCAAAACATTTCGCTAAGGTATTACCTTCCACAGTAATATTTCACCTATTGTGCCGCATAGTATATTCTCTTTTTCCATCTCTATTTTTATTGAGCCACAGTTTACTCTAAAGTGGAGGTTATAGCTCCATTAACACATAGGTCAGTTTTATTTAAATGGCAATACTGAACAGGTGAATACTGTGTTGTAACTGGGTCCTTCTACTCAATAGGATATACACTTCAGTTGAAACTTATCAGTAAGTGTCATCATATCAAATAAGAACACATGACATCTAGCAGCCATCCTCATTAAATGCAAAAAAAGACATCAAATATAAGTGGACAGCTTCTCCACTGCAGAATTTAATAAAGTGAGTACCACTATTGAATGAGGGGGGAAAAATAAGCTGTCAGCAAGCTGTCTTTTCATACATAGAAAAAGAAGACCTCATATTTTGCAGAGGGAGACTATTGGAGTTACGAATTAAATGCTCTCACTTAGGAGACAGTATTCCACCAACTTCTAGCACTAGATGACTGAAACAGAGGTCCCAAAGTTCAGCTGGGTCTTCTTAGTTAATGGACAAAGAGATCTGCCCTGATCTGCTCCGGTGCTGTGATGCCTCAGGGTCATGATTATCTTTACTCAGCACTTAGATTTCCCCGTCCTGAGCTGAGAGACAACATGCAGCTTCAGTCCTTTCCCCTTCTTTTTCTTTTGTCCAAAACATCTACCCTTGTTTCCGATAAAACAAGCTCAGCAATTTTTCCTAATTGTAGCCCAAGCAACTTTTTGATACTGGAGATTTTTGAAATGCCAGGGCAAGTGGTACAACAGAAATTGTTCTGCATGGGGCCAAAAGCTCACCGTAGAGGCCAGAGTCAAAAAGATAAGGTCCTTCTACTAGACCTGCTACACATTGGTAAAGAATGTAGTAAGCTTTTGCTGTTGGAGTGTTTAATATACTTCCTTCCAGATGAACTGAGTCAGAATGTGCTATTGGCAAAGTATTGCCCACTTTTGTGGAAGAGATTGCTTTTTGGTAGACCTCTCTCTCTCTCTGATCTGACAGAGGCTTATACCATACACTGAATCTTGGGACAATTGGTTGTGTTCAAATCAACCACCACAGGCTGTGTCATGCAAATAAAAATAAATAATTGAAGAGCCAAAGGGAGCTAAGTGCTGAGAACTGGAATGCAAATCCCTGAGTGTGTCACTTCTGAAACAGCACACAGGGTCTTTGGAGATATGAATACTTTTCACAGTTCGTCCAGTGTATGCATTATTTGAGCAGTTTAGCTTAAGATTTTACTGGAGACCATTGCAAATGCAGTTACACTATTTAGGATATATTTTTTTTTATTTTCACAGCAAATCACAATACCAAAGGATGACATAGTCAAAGAGAAAAGAGGAAAAAAAATCTAGCTTTCCACCTTTTGTTCAGTGGCAATGACAGTCTCTTTTTAAACAGCATGTGAGAATTCTACCAAAGCCTAGGTAAAAAAATGAGAGAAAATTAAAATATTTAAATATAAGTCTATCAGAAAAGAAAAAAAAAAGTGGTTTTCATCAGTGCAAATCAAATAATCTAAATGAGCATACTAAATCGTCAGAGTATCTCTCAAGATTACCTTTATTTCCAGAGAAGTAAATTTGTTCCTCTGGAGCAATTCTGGGGAAAAGTGTGACTACTGACAAGTGATTGATTCCTGGTCTTTTTGTTATTATTTTTATTTTTTAAATGATAAAAGAAAACCCCCAAAATTCAGCATAAGATATTATGGAAAGGATCCTGATCCATCTGCCTCAGAGGAGAGTTACGGTAAAACAAAATCTTAAGAGACTGGTGCTTTGGGAAAGAGCAAGCTCACATTACATGTTTAGGAATAAAAAGCGAGAGCATTAAGACTTCCTTCTGCTGCGAGCCGGAGCTCTGTCATGCAGCAACAATCCCAGGCAAATTGCTACAAGTAAGTAATAAGTCTTAGTGGTGCATAAAGATGACGAAGACAATCGCTCTAACCAGGTAGTTTTCTCGGAAGTAGATCCCCTTCTTTCCTGAGGAAGACATGCCAATCGTGCTGCCATCTGGTGGCTCCTGTTTAATGCAGCTGCCCCGGCTTAAACGTCATTTAGGGTGGCTTTTATTCAAAAGTGAGCTAAGCATCCCTTTATGGGCACCTCTTTGCAGACTGATTCAAGCAAGGAATTCAAGCATTAGTTCCTAAAGAATGGATGATTTTGCAAGTAACAATTGACTGATTTCTTGACAGTTCGTGTTGACATCTATGTAGAGGACGTGCTGTGATATAATTTCTCTAATTTTGTGAATCTGTAATTGAAAGTGAAGGTTGAAGGAAAATGCTGAAGAAATTTACTACTTTATTGACATAACTGTGTTGGTAACACTACTCTACTAATTAATTCTAAGTTGTCTGGAGTAATGAGGAAAGTGAGGATAACAAAGATTAAGCAAATCATAGATAAAACCATATATAAATTAACTTATAAAAACATAAAATGAGAATAAGGACATAAACCACAAAAAGAGTATGTCATCAATGGTCTACTGTAATCAAGTACAGCCTGAGTCTGTAAGGTCACAGAGTACAGTAGAGTTTCTACTGTGGGTATATATCAACCTGGTCTGTACTTAGGCTTCTATAAAATGATCTGGCAACTATTATGCGTCCCATGGACAACTGAACAAGAACAGTATGATTAAAAAATGAATCTTTCCCTCAGATTATACATATTTATTACTCCAGTGATATTCCTACATAGTTGTCTAAACAGTTTTGGTAACTAAAAAATGCATGGATTAAAAATATTTAGCTCTATCTTTGCAATTGAAATAGAAAATTAATAGCTTTTAACCTCTATTATTCTGATTTTCATAAGACCTCTTCTGTTAATTCTGATAGACACTTACATAAGGCTTGATTTCAGTCTAAGCAGAATTAAACTGCTATAAACTGTTGGAGGAAAAGAACATTCTATAAATCAAGCTATACTTGATTTATCCTGAACAGGCAAAATAAACTACTGGTTTAATGTGAAATTTTCCTTTGAAAACAGGTGAAGATTAATTTTACATTTACATTTTACAAGTGCATGCTGCCTAAGCAGTTTGCTCACACAAGACAAAGCTCTAATAGTTTGATTGCTACTATGAAACCAATGCCAACCATTCATTTTGCTGGAATAGTTGAGGAACAGCACTCTTCAAGTTTATCGGGATAGTTTCATCCAAAACTGAAATAGCCTATCACTACTGCTGCATCAGTTATGAAAGCAAACTTTAACAAGATACCCTACAATCACCATATGTTGGTCAAGTCCAAGATTTTTAAAAAGTGGTACCTCACAACTTCCCCCCCCACCCCATTTTCTTTTAAAGCTGTGAACATCAGTATGCATCTGTCTACCAACCACATTCACTGAGTAAATACAGCAGAAGGTAATTTTCTGTGTGAAACTGGGGCAAATTAATGAACAAGGCTTTCATTCTACCTTGTTATATTGCTTTGACTACTATGCACCTTTCGTTTACTAACCTCACATGTCTTTCTAATATATTTCATGTTGACACAACATGGTAATCTGTACAAAATGCAGTTTCAGTTGACTGGTTTCAAAATGATTGTCAATAAAATAAATCTATAACTACTGAAATAATACAGCTCAAAAGCATGCAAAATAACATACTTTCCCTGTTGTTTTTAAAGACTTAAACATGTTTACCTATGAACATATACAAGCAAGTTGTGAAGGATTAGAAAACCTCTGCGGGTTTTTTTGTAAATATTATCATTTTATGCAGGAAACAATGCCACTTTGAATAATAATTCCTTTTCTAGTTACAGAAAAATTGCTATTCATGTATTAAATAGCGTTTAACACTAATGAAGAGGTAACTAGGTCAGGAACAATTTCTGTACAATTACACCAATGAAACCCGAGAATAAATTTACAGAGATACCTATGTAAATGCAAATGGTAGAGCATAAATTAAACTTTTTTGAACAATTGTTTTGACTAGTCAAGCTAGTTAATATCAGAGCTTAAATCTGTATTCTTAATTTACTCTGAACTTAGAGCTGTATTCTGGGTAAGAGCGTATTCTGACATGTCATTGCCTGTCATGAAGCTTTGTCTTTGATTTTTACTTTAGGACTTCTATTTACCCTCTCCTTCCATAAGGCTCACTTCCCTTCCTGTATCTCTTATTCTCTTAAATTCATTGAAACTTTTATAAGTCTAAATAGAAAAAGTGAAAGAGAGCTTTTCTTCAGAAAGAACTGGTTAAATAGGGTGAGCCATCCGGGCAAATAGAGATTTTTTGCTATTAACCATGTTCAAGAGTCCTAGTATGAAAGGAAATAATCTATAGGAGGTCTGTGGCTGTGTTTTGGAAACATGAAGACTGACATTTCATATCAGAGGTTGTGATCCACTGCACTAAGGTAGTTGTTTAACCAATGTAGAGTAACTGGCTGAGACCTTTATATGCCACTGGGACCAAATAACATCTTGTTTGATATTGCAGAAGAAAGTATTGCCCTCATGGCTGCACCTCTTGTATTCTCTGTCAGCTCAGCATATAGCTCTTGTTCTAATTCTGTTTTGAGTAGGAATTGGCCTAATGTAATTTGTGTAAGGTACCACCTTGATTTTCCACGACATCAGACCTTGTGGAAAACTCTGCATGCCTAAGTACCAAACATCACCATTGCCATTGGCTCACCAATGCTTGTGCAACATGGTTTCTAGTGTAAGCTGCAGTCAGTTAACAAACTGTCGGTGACTGGGGACATTCAACTAGTCATCATTGTCTATGTTCCATACTCTCTGGTATAGAAGGGATGAGTGTAATTATATGAAAAGAGTTATTTAAGAGGTTGTGTGAGTCTAGCTTTAGTCTGGGAGCACAACATTAACAGAAACTTTTCCTCATGAATGCTTTATTTCTGCAGGTACTGAGGCAGCTTGCCCAGGAGGCATATAGTAAATATTGGGAAAAACAATTGTGTAGCTCATGATGATAGAAGAAATTAATATTATAGCCCAACAGCTGAAAAACTGGGACATGGCCTGGCAAGAGAGCTGTTCATTATATGACTGGCTGTTGGCTGCCTCCAGTCCTGGTCCATCTGTTCTTCCTCCATCCTCTGTGAGCCTTACAGATCCCACTGTCTTCAACAGCAGTTGATTATAGACTACTTGATGGCAATGCAGTTTTAAAGTGATTGTGTAACGCTGATGCCAGAATCTGAGATTCTTTAACAGCATGTTGCAATAGTGATAATTCTCTAAAAGAGACAAGAAATCAGATGGCCTCTTTCTTTGTAGTGGTCTGCATGACTTCCAGTTATACGCAGACACACTATATGTTTTTATTTATTATATCCCCTTTGGAAAAACAGAAGATCTATGAGTAATTCAGAAAGTCAGCCTCTGGTATTCAGCTGCTGATCATTTCAGATAGATCATGGCATTTTCTGTATCCAGGAATGAAAAGCAAGACAGTTAGAAAGACATCAAAAATTTCCAGCATTTTCCTTTTTGTCTTTGCTTTCATTAAATAAGGTTAAAAGTTACCATTACGATCAAGGACTCTATTTACTGCTCCCCAGGACTGAAATGTGTTACAAAGTATATTTTTCTAGATCTTATTAAGACTGAGAAAAACAAAAAAAACCCCAGAAAATAAGAACTCCTGACGCACTCAATTCATGTTTTTAGTTAGAGTTCTGCAGGTAAAATTAAGTTACTGCTCTTCTGATTCTTTTTAGGTTTATAGCTAGGAAATATGAATGAAAGCAGAAAATGGAAGTGACTTTGAACATGTCTAATCAGATTTTTAAATTTTTATCTGTTTACCATTTTTTATGCTTAGGAAGGCTTTCTCTGCATCATTTATATCACAAACATGTATTTAAAGACATTATTAAAAAATATTATCTTAGAATCTTGTCTAGCTAGTAATCTTTAGGCATTTTCTCAGTGTGATCTTCTTAACCCTCATCCTTACTGGCCTTCATATAGAAGTGCTAAACTGTGATGGAGTTGATTTTCAGCCTATACTGAAAATGAGAGTGAGTACTATGCACAAGATACTTGTGATTGTGGTCATTGCTATAGTTATTTTATGAACACAATTAAGTCTCAACCAATTGCAGTCACTAAGCACTGTACTAAACACTGCAGTAAAAATAACTGCTTAAATTAATTTACATAAGATTTCTTGCTAAATTCTACTTCTACTGTCAACTGCTCGAATAAAAAGATATCATCCTGAGAGGTTTTGAAAACTATTTTACTCTTTCTGCCTCCCAAATACAGTAAAATTAAACCTTATCTATGGCTAGTCAAGCTTCTGGAAAGCTTAGAAGACAGTTATTGTTTGTGTTTACACTAAAAGTCAATAAAAGGCAGCACAAAAATGAAAATAATTAACTTGTCCGGCCCACATTTTTTCAAGTGTTTGTTTCAGAGACTACCACTCAAACACCTCGCTTTTCAAAACTTCTCTCATATGCCTGCATGAAGCTGATCAGAAGGTTGAAATTCAGCCTTCAAGAATGTCTCACAGCAGGAAGAATTTAACATTTCATCTTTTCTTCTGTTCCATGCTGTGAGGAAAGTGTTTCATTTTACAAAGTAAAAAAGGTATTAAAAGGATGAAAATCTGTATTTAAACTCAAAAAAAAACCAACCAAAAAAACCAAAACCAAACCCACCAAAAACCAAACCAAACCAAACCCAAACCAGGACACCAGTTAAAACAAACAAAAAAGCAGCAAAGATGTTTGAAATTCAGCCAGGAAAGAGAAAGGATTTTTTTTTATATTTTTTTTTAAAAACGATCTTTTCCCCCACTCCCTGTTTTTATAAGACTATTTACACTAAATGAATAATCATATCATAGCAGATTGAATAAATGGATAAAAGGTCCTTGATGTATCTTTATTGAAACATCACTTTTTCACCTTCAAAGTTACAATTTCAACTTTTTTAATGTATACATGTATAATTTATGATGTGTATAAATATGTATATATAAATAAGTGTGAAAGATTATTGATAAATATCATTATAACTTTCACTACTTATGTATTTCTACTTATATTTTATATTCTTCTTCTCAAACATAAAACAAAGGTGTTCTGTTTTGCTTTTTACAGAAATTAGTTCAGGCTTCCATTTCATCCAGGGTCAACCGAACAGGGGAGGAGAGGAGTCTGTTCTGCTCCAGTGATAATAACATGACTTACAAAGCTATTGTTTTCTTTCTGAAATGGTGTTTCATTTGACTGGAAAAAGCAGATGTTTTATATGGTGCTGTTAACTTTATGCTTCTGCACTGTGACTCACAACCTGAAAGCAAAAGGTATATCCTTATATATTAGTTAGCCAATATCATCACATATCATATATGTGGTTGCAAACAAATCAAAACCAATACAAGTGGCAGGACAGTGTCCTTAACGCTATAGAAACTGTGTTCACAGCTGGGATGGAAGTATATATCTGAGTTCAAGTGTCTTGCTTTCTTTTTGCACCTTTGACTTTCCTCTGCAGCTGAGCTTCTACATCAGAGCCAAAGATATATGTTGAAGAAAGTCAAAAGTGTATTCTGTGACTAAAAACAAAAAAAAATGCTTTCTGTTGTAGAAGAATATTAAGCTGCTCAGTCATAGCCAATAACAGATTTTTTTCCACTTGCAAGAAATAAAAGGGCTTTTTTTGACTAGAACTCTTCAGAACAGAACATGAGCAGAAGTGTGTGTGAAAGGAGACTGTCTTGGAAAGCAAGGCAGAAATTAACAGAAAAATAATCTACTTCTTTATAATTCTGTTTTGCTATATGTGATTAATTAGAAGAACACTCCTCCCTTTCTTCTCCCAAATTGTTATGTCATGGGAACATGATATTAATTGAAAATTCTTCTTCAGGTATCCAAATAGTCATATGGCAGGCTTAATCCTTCTTGTTAGTTTGATTACCAATAAAACATTACAGTTTTTATTTATTGCTTAGTTTAATAATTAATTTCCCCCATCTGCCATTTGACAGCACTTGACTACACTGAGATGGGAATCACTAATATAAAAGGCTGATGGATTTGTGCCAATTTATGTTTGAGTAAAATTGGTCTTATGCACAAGCACTGTCCCATTTTTGCTGGAAATACTGTTACCCTATGTAAACAGTAGAAAGTAGGACACATGTTCTGGGCTCATAAAAAAATTATTGAAAGTAATGCTGAAAATCAACCCACATGGCGTTCAGTACAGAAATAATTTACCCTACCAATTTTTTCATGAACTTAAAGAACAAGTCAGATGCCTACTTTACCAGTTCACACTCTGAATAACCTTTTCCTTAGTGCTAATTCTAAAGAAGCTTGTCTACTGAAAGAAGAAAATTAGATCAGTTGAACTGAGAACAATATATCTGCTCTAGGGAAAATGCACACACATGGCTTTATGGATAGATACAGGCTATATGTACAGATATATGTTTACCTCCTTGTCTATAGAGATATACAGACAGAGGCATACATATGTATATATGCATACACACACATACCAAAATTATATGTACTTATTTTCATGAAAACTTAAAGTCCTTATTGTTCATTTTGTACATCTGGAGTAGCTTGTAAATGATGGGAAAATATTATTTCAGTTAACAATGGATGTTCCTGTTGAATTTGTTATTATTTTCAAATTAAAAACTAAATTTGACTTTGCCAAAAGGCAAATGGACTAATATACTATGCCAGCTTTCTCGCTGTTCACACAGTGTAAACATATTTAAAAGATGTTTGTAGCTCTAACATTAAAAAAATATACAAAAATGGAGAACAAAATTAATTCTTATTTAAACTTATTCAAAAGTATTCATTAATCTTGGTTAAATGGGGGTTGGAACTAGATGATCTTTAAGGTCCCTTCCAATCCAACCCATTCTATGAATTAATAAATTGAGCATAAATAACCTCTGTACAAAGAATTTTCATTTTTAATATCAAATTTAAATAGGATTCAAACTCAAACACCAAAAGAAAATAATTGACCACTGATTCAGGTCTAGATCATCAGAAAAAGCAGCAATAATACAGATGGAATATTTTATGGTTGTCTTGCATTTCAGAAAACTCAGAGCTTTTATATTCAATACTCATGTTGTTTTTTTTACCAAAGAGCAACTTACCTCTTTCCCCTCCCTCTCTCCTCCCCTAAAAACAAGGGAGGAGGGAGGAAGGAAGAATATAATTAACCTTCTATATATAAGAAAATGTAACACTGAACAGCAATTGTACTGAATACTATTTTTATTATACAAATCTTAAATAATAGCTTAATTATATTTATTTGAATTAATGTCATAATTATTTTAGCAGAAATTCTGTTTTACTCTATAAAGATCAATTTCCTATTCTTAAAATTATTGTGCAGCTACCTATAGAATTGGAATTAATTTTACTAAGCTTTAGAAAGCATTATACTAAGCAAGCATTTTACTGACCCAGTTGTGCTGTGAGAAGGATCTAATCCAAACAACTCTTTCAGGAAACATGCAGCTTTGGGGTACGGTGGTATTACTGAACTAGCCTTTGGGGTTCATTCCGTTTCTTCAGAGCCAAACTCAGTTTTCTAAAGAAACAACTTGTCTGTGTGTAGGTAAATACGGAAGACAGTGATTCTCCATCCTGAAGTTAGAGGAGACGAAATAATCCTTTGAATTCACTGTGAAAAGAAATAAAATTTTAAGGAAAAAAAATGTCTAAAATTAAACTTCCATCTATCTGTAAATCCTTGAATTTTGAGCCTTATGATAGGTGATATAGACAAAGCCCCTTACNGGAGATTTGAAGCCGGGAGTGAAGTTGAGCCCGGGAAGATGGGAGGGGTGGGGGGAGGTGTTTTAAGATTTGATTTTATTTCTCATTCTTCTACTCTGTTCTGTTGAATGAATTAGATGAATTTCCTCTCTCTAAGTTCAGTCTGTTTTGCTCGTGATGATAATAAGTGAGTGATCTCTCCCTGTCCTTATCTCGACCCACAAATCTTCTCGTTAGACTTTTTCTCCCCTGTCTGGTGAACGAGGGGAGTGATAGAGCAGCTCTGGTGGGCACCTGGCCCCCAGCCAGGGTCAACCCAGCACAATTTACAATGAATTTAATTGTTATTAAAATGCAAAAACTAGTATGTAAAATATATAGGTATTTTTAACTAATTACCTTTTAAATCTTAATTTTATAGAGAAAAATATTTTCTTTCAGTCACATGGCGAGTGACTTTATAATTCCCTAGTATTCTGTTATTAGAATGATATGCATCCCTTCATTAAGAGATTATGTCTGTGTCTTATGAAAAAAGAAAAAACTCCCCAACCTTTGCTAGATTTTTCAGATTTCATTTAGTTTGGAAAATATCTTCTAACTGCTGAAGTAGATTTGAAAGTACAAAATGATACGCTCACAGGAAAGGATTTGAAAGAGCGCTTTCTGTTTGATTGTACGTGCTCAGTGGAGGAGGACAGGTTTCCTATCTGTATATTCTAGCTCAATAACTGATGAGAGGCAGTTTATCATCTTTTCAAGGTAGTACAACTAATCATTGTCACCTACAACTTAGAGTTTGATTCCATGAATTTCACTGTAAATTTGTCTGTGTGGGTTTTATTGTAAAATATATAAATGAAGTCTCACTGGCTCAAATGCAGTAGGAAAGGTAGAAGAAGCTGACATGGCATGTCAGATGCTAATCTTTGACATTGAGCTGACAGAAAAGTGTTAAAATGTTCTGCTGGCACACATGAAGGAACAGAGAGATTTGTTTTGACAAGCAAATACTTTTAAGGATCTGATAATATCATTACTTACATGCATGATTCTGAAAACACAAACAGTCTGTGCGTCAACCACTCTTCCTGGCACTTCAGGGAACATTTCGTCGCATGCTATAAAAGCATGAAATAATACAGTAAATAATTGTACACAAAAAAGATCCTTTCGGTATCGGGGGGTGAATGAATTGGGATGTTGGGAAATACTTTTGAACGCATCCTTATTTAACTGTGGATGTGAAGAGAATTATTTGTGTTGGTAAGCAGTAACAAGGGTTTGACAGAGCTATATTGATAATTCAGACTAAAACCGACGTAACTGTGCTCCTCACATAACATTCAAATTGGGCAGCAAATGAACACAAAAAGAAAGTCCGGGTAGCAAGTAATGTTGATGAGAAACAAACCAGATTATGAGTGCAGTAATAAAAGATAAACTACCCCTCCACAAGTTTCAGAGTTTCCTACACTGATATTGCCTGTAGAATATAAGAAAAGCATCCATGAGAAGGCTAAAAGAAAATACTCCAGATAGTTGAATATATTTCGTGATTGCATTTACACTCGGAAGTTTACATAGCATTTTCCTTTTGCATCATTTCAGGAATTAACGTGGGAACCAAGCAAAAACATATCAGAGTTTACTTGACACTAGAAGCTGAATACAGGCTTCTTTTAGAGCAGTTTCATAAAATTTTGTGATGGTCAAGTGTTTGTTTATCACTGGCTCCCATACTTTTCAGCTCTCCTCTGTTCTCCCCTCCAGAGGAGGGTTTACATGTCCCAGATGTATTGCTGTAAAACCCAGCCTGCACATGTCCTGTAGTCTAGTGGGGAGGGAAACCACAGCAATGGGCCTCCACTCTTTTTTTTTTTTTTTTTTTTTTATTACAATTCAATATTTTCCATTATAATTAAATAGTTTTGAAGCAAAGTATCCCCTGCATACAATATTCTAGTCCACATAAGTCTATATATCCTTTTAGTTTACCTTGATAACTTAGTCTAACTTACAAAGCTGAAAGTAGTAGGTTGTTTGGTCCTTGTTACTCCTCGAGGAGCATAGGGCTGCAACAACACTATGCCACCAAACCCGGTGGGATAGTGTTGTTGCAATTTCTGTAACAGATTTTGTTTTTTACATGATTGGGTTGTTAGCCCAAAACAAAACCCCCAACCTGGATGGCCAGGGTGCAACATTTTAGTCTGGCCCGACAAGGCACACAAGCCACCACACCACGACAAGGTAAGTTGCACCAACTAGTGGTGGGAAAGTAGTAGGTAGTACCATTAAATATGTAATGCTCAAAGATAAATAAGACCTATCTTTTCAATATTAGAAGCAAATCGGTTCCAAGATAAATAGAAACAAATGTTTAAATGAGATAGCTTAATGATTACAAATACATAATATAAAATATATACTTATTGCATGCACATATTTATGTGCGTGTATAATACAAAGTTATATCTAATTTCAACTCATCAAATATTGCACATTGTCTTGCTACCAATAAGCTTAAGTTTTACAGTATTTATGATTCATTTGCACATTTACAGATGGACATATAAGGAACTGTGGTCTGTGGTGTTGGTTTTGGTTAGGTTGGAAAAGATGTTACGGAACTCTCCCAAGGAAAACCTAGTGGGTAGAGTCATTGGACTCGTATTTGCCAAAACTAATAAATTCAGAAGTAGACACACAACATTTACTGGCAGCGTGCTTACGAGGAGAAAAATATAAATTATGGAATTCTGGTGAAAATTGCCCAGAAAAGAAGTTTGATGGCATTGGTTCAGGGTTCTATTTCCTCTCATTTCAAAAAAGCCTTGTCAATTCAAACTGAAAGGAAAACATTTTGCACACAAACCACACCTGACAGGATCTTCTCAAAACACAATCGTGTGCTGTGCAGCGATGCCTGCTGATGCTGTGGTCCCCTAGTTAGTGTGTCTATGACAGGATGGGAGAGGAATCCTGTGATGCGTATTGCAGACAACAACAAGGTGTGGTGTGGTCTGTGTCTACAACAGCTAGCTTCTATAGTGAAACTCTCTGAATTTCTCCCAGAGAGAATAAAAAAATAATAAGGATATTTGCTTATTTGGTTATTTTAAAAAAATCTGTTCTTATGCAAATTTGAAATGAAGATTTCAAATTTTTTTCCCCATTTGCCAAGGGAGTTTATCTTCAAAGAAATGAAGTGAATTCATAAGTTTGGTTTACTCAGAAGTAAAGTACATACTTTCAATTAATTTAACTTTTTTTTTTTTTTAAATAAGGAATCATGCTAGAGTTAGAGCCATTGGTTTTCCTGACTAGAAAAATCTGTTCATTTGACTAGATATGACCTAGTAATTCAGAAGATGCTACAACATTGATCCTTCCCCATTAATGACATCATTAGTACCTCTGACTAAGCTTTTTTAATGAATATTGCAAGGCTGCTGTACAATCGGCTTTGCTGTCCCCAGCTTGTGACTTCAGTTAAAAACTTTTTTTTCATAATTTCATAATTATTCTTTTTGTCAATTATATACTATTCCCAGGAAGCCTCAAGTGAACTCTAGTAAAAAATAGGCAACTAATTGTTATTCTAAAGGGCATCTACAAAAAAGGTTGTTAAATCAGATGCACAGGAATACAACAGGTTTTCTGTGAATCTACATTGGTCACCGGGATTTCAGTAGGAAGTTATATAAATATATGCATTTATATGAACCTGTCTATCTACAGAGGCTGTAACCTTCCTCTTTCTCATTAAAAATACATAACCATTTTTAGCTGATTTCAGTGCTGCTGTGGAAGAACCATGTGCAACTTTTTTCCCCACACAGCTCTCAGCACAGCTGCTTATATGACATTTCATAATGTCACAGAAGTCAATTGTTCTTTTTTAAAAATGATAATGAAGATGACTTCTAATCTCAGCTCCTTGCATACATTCATCCATTTACATTATTTCCATCTGCTGTTATGGTCCATTCTCCATTCTAAGGCAATATGGTGATATTTCTCAGTAATGTTGCAAGAGCAGTAGTGAAGACATTTCACTTTAATTTGAGCTTACTGTGGCTCATCTTGCATTCTTTGCACGTGCAAAGCTCCTTCTAAAGTCAGGAGAAGTTTGAATGCCTGAAGAATGGAAATTAGATCTTTTGTCTGGGTGCAGTGAGTGGAGCTTGACCACTGAGTGACAGCTCCAGGATGCTGGATGTGGTTTCCTCATTAGCAGTTTGTTACTGTAGTTTTACATTTACAGATATTTTGTATGGGTTGCTCTTCTCCTGATTGAATTGTATACACTGGGACACATTGGACAGTTCAGAAATGAACAGAGAAAGGGAACAATCATTTCATACACTCCATGTTTTTCATAATGAAGGTACTAGGGATTATATGGACATTACTCCTAAGAAATTTCTCCTACAAATACCTGAAGGAAGACAGTAACACTGCATTAAGCTGCTGGGCCTCCTATGGAATCAGGCCTTCAAAGAAAAAAAATAATCCAGAACTTCAATAAATTTATCCCATTCATATTAATAACTAAAAGCCATAAAAATTCATGCTTTTGCACTTTCTCAGCTTGTGCCTTGCAATGAACCATTTGCATAATTAAAAATTCTCTGAGGTCTGGGAATGACTTTCTTTAAATACCTCATTTTCTAATATTTTTAAAGTTAAACTATAATTTTCAGTACTTATGTTAAGCAAAAAGTAAAAATGAGAAATATAAAATTGTAACTGGATCATGTAATTGTAGTGCCTTTATGAAAAAAAAATTAACATAGTATCAAATTATCAATTTAAACTCTTAACTATTAGGCAATACTAATATTGAAGTTAATGAAAATAGGTAGGAAAGAATAAAAAGAAAAGAAAAAGTAGAAAAAGTCAATGAAATTCGTAAAGACAGTAGAAGATCCTCAAAATAAAGCCATAGGGCTTTGTCTTATGGACTAGTTTTACTGCTTTTTTTTCACTACATCTGCTCTTGTAACCAAAACACTGTAAAAGCTTCTGGAGATGGGTGAGAGGATTTTATGATTACATCTACAGCCCATTTCCATCCAGACGTTGCCTCCCTAGCTTTCTGCTCCCTAGAGAGGCCTCTTTTAGGAAGAACTAGTCAATAGTATTTGTTCCTGGAGCACTCGTCCTATGAGGAGAGGCTGAGAGAGCTGCAGTTGTTCAGAGAAGGCTCACAGGGGACCTCATCAATGTATATGCATACCCAAAGACACTTAGGTGCAAATAAGACAGAGCCAGGCCATTTTCAGTGGTGCCCAGTGACAGGACCAGAGACAATGGGCACAAACTGAAATAGAAGAAGTTCCCTCTGCACATCAGGAAACACTTTTTTCACTGTTGGCATGACCAAGCACTGGCACAGGTTGCCCAGAGAGGTTGTGGAGTCTCCATCCTTGGAGACAGTCAAAAGCCATCTGAACATGGTCCTTGGCAACAGGCTCTAGGTGGCCTTACTTGAGGAGGTGGGTTGTATCAGGTGACCTCCAGAAGTCTCTTCCAGACTTAGCTATTCTGTCACTGATTATGTGATTCAGCAAGTTGAATCCATTTGATCTGATAATCACAAATAGCACAGGAGTACAGCTTTCATACATACTGGGACAAGAAGCCCTTAGAATTTACACATATTTTTGAAGGAGTTTTCAAGGAAAATAAAAAATCTATCAAGGAAAAACCCATTTTATTTTCCGACCAGAATCACAGGAGAAAATATTGAGTTTGTCATAAGATGCCATATGACATTATTGGATCATATTATTCAGCCTTAAGTCCTTTTGCCAATTTTTATTTTAGAAGTGAAAACACTTACAGGTTGATAAATATTCCAGTGCTCCACAAATCAATACATTAACTCTAGGGAATAACCTTGAAAACAAGACATTTCATTAAACCAAGTCCCATAATTGTGCTTTCAAAATAAAAAATGCAGCAACAACTTACAAAAGTATGGACACTGTAATGAGTAATCAGGTGGAAAAGATGTATAGGTCAATTTTTGAAACTGTAGATGTAAATATTGAAGTGCAATAAGCTATCCTGATCAAAATTATTCTAAATTTGTAATATTATATTTGTAAAATTTTTAACCAACCCATTGTAATTTGACAGATTTTATTATTTTAAAAAGAAAGATGCATTGATCTATGCAAAATATATTTTTAAATAAGAATATGGAGAACTAAGTACCTCATAACTTTCTCCAGTGCCTAAATCAAAAGTTCAGGTGCTCAAATCTACTTTAAACTACTGCATACATTTTCACTTAATTCACTTAATATAGTAATGCATTGTGCAACATAGAAGGGCACTAACAGCAGGAGTGTAAGAGTTGTACCATACTGAGAAAAGGAGACTGAAATTACTTTTGTGATCTTTACATTTCAGAAGTGGGAATACTACTGAATATATTTTAGAGATTCAGTAAACTCTTATAAGAATCATGAATGACAACAACAAATACAATAAAGACTAAGGAAATGTGACCTAATGACAGGTAGTGAAGGACAAGAAAATCCAGGGGAAATATTTGTAATATATCTGTAGGACAAAAAAAGCCAACCCAAACCAAAAGCAGTACCATTGTTGTGTAACAGGAGTGCAGACAGTTTCATGTTAGTCAAAGCAAGTGTCAGAACACAGAAAGAAAATCTATGCTGTAAATACAACAAATATGAATAGAGTAGAAAATTGTATATGGATTATGCAAAAACTAATGCTGATAAAGCATCAAAATGTAACCACAATTCAAGTTTTAAGAAAAAGTTTAGCCAGAACACAGCACACTATTGCTGCCCATAAATATAGCAGGAGGGAAAGGGCTCACTTTTTCTGAAGTGGGAAGAACGACTTAAGTGAAGAACTGAAGTGGGATGGAAACTGGTGGATATAAACTAACCATAGATAAAGATTTTCTGGAGATCAGCAAAGTGTTAACTATTTTTTTAAAATAAATTTTACAAATTTATCATATGAAATTGCCATTCATAATAGCAAAAGTAAGCCAGTTCACAAGTTCCTTCTAAAGTCATATTCCTTCACAATTTGTTGGCTAACAAAGCCAGGGTGAAACTGCAGAAACTAGCATAGTACAATCAGGTTATACTTTTTTCACTTTCTTGAGGAAAGGTTTATTATAGCAGCAATTTAGTTATGGACTTACTTGTCTCAGACATCACTGAAATGTCACAACATATTTGAAAAGAGGTCTAGAGCACTAAAAAGGTCACTTTTTAATGGAGTAGACTGCCTGGAGAGGCAGGAAAAGGGTTTCAAGAAGGAAGAGATTTGAGAAGGCACTGATGAGGTAGTCCAGGTACGGATAACTAAGATGTTAAGCGTATCTGGAGTACAGCTATGCTCTTAATAAATAGGTGTCTAAATTCTGCAGGAGCACAGCATTTCATCTACAATGCAGAATACAAAACTTGGATACTTCACTTTCCAAGTAGACCCCACGCTGCTATCAGTTAATTGAACTATTACAGAAGCAGGAACAATAAATAGAGTGATCATTGCTCTAGTCCAAGTCAATAAGGCTTGATGTTTAAGGGAAAGTTAAATAAAGAATACAGAAAGAATAGTCTGCAATATTTATGTATTATGATATACAAAAAACTGGATTGGAATAATGTCATTTTTCTTTGACAATATGTCTGGATAAAATAATTTTTTTTCATTTTTAAAGTAATTTATTAGGTTTACTGCTCTAAAAAAAAATCAAGTACTTCCCAGAATATTGTCAAAAACTGAGAAAAAATTTAAGAAAATAGATGTCTAAGTAACTGGCTAACATTCTTTTGTTTCTAATGGAAATTTCATAAAAAATACGTGATAGCAGAAAGAGATGGAGTAATGATTTCTGCTGAATTTCATATTGATTATTGAAAGGTATGTAGGCCTGACTGTTTTTAAGTCTTTGTTTTGTTTTGTTTATCATTATGCTGGTACAAATTTTAAGTCAGTAATATTGTGTGTTAAATTGTGTATTAACTCAGTAATTTTAACTGTGAAGCGTAATCTATGTCTAAAATCTTCAGGTGATATACTGTAGCTTGCTAATGTCTTAAATTATACATCGCACATAGCTATACTGCTATAACATATAATTTTATGGAAATACCAGCACTATGGCTTCTGCTGTATGCTGCACTGAAGGCCACCTCATTTGCAGAGGTGGGACATCACAGTTAGCTGAAATATAATGCTAATGCATATTTCACTTGGTTATTAATTTTCACTTAGTTGTAAATTCAAGGTCTGTGAAGGCCAGTGTCATAACAAATCCTTTTAGGTTTGAGTCCAGACTTTTTGAATAATTCAAATAATTTTAAATGTTCCTGTTGTACTTCAGTACATAGATATCTTGAGATAAATGTCTTTATAGCAGGAAATATGAATTGGAAATTGTTCCACACAAGATTGCCAGCTACAATCTGTAGCATGGATGCCAAGGGATTAGTGTTTTAGTGGTTAAAAAAAAAAATAATCAAAACAAAAAAACAACTAAACAAAACCAAACAAGAATTAATTTGAGGCTACTATTGGGTTGAATTATGACCAAATATCCAGAAACTAGTTGATCTTATGAATAATATTAATTCATCAACTCCTTTCCTATGTGGTGTTACTTTTTCCCATATCTTATTAATAAAAAACAAAACATATTGATTGAATCTGTAAATGTCCAGGAAAAAGCTAAAATTACATCATTCTTCCAGGGGGGGGAAAAAAAAGGGCATAAGTTGGTAATTATATAATACTAACACCCAATGAACCTGTCCATTTCTTCATTCGTCAGTGACACAGAATGTCTTTCCAAATTACAATTGAAAGTTATGACAAAAAAAAAAACCACAAAAACATCTGTTTAATTCCTTAAAGCCTCCTTCATTCTCAGCTGCATGGGTTCAAACCATTTCCTTGATTTCAAAGCTGTGTACAAAAAACAACTTAAGGAGGAAACTTTGCTCACCATTTTCAACAAGAAAGAGAATGAAAAAAAGGTATTTCAATTCTTTCATGAAATGAAGACAGTTAGTAAAATTTTGCTTTTATTTATGAGTGTAAATGCCATTGTCATGGTGTTATGTTCTGTTACATACATACTTTTACTGTTTATGAGGAACTTTTCATGTAGCAATTACACGATAAGGTTTCATGTGATTTATAATGCAGAAGAATAAATCAAATAACCTTAGTGGCTTCAGGCCCTCAGATCTTCAGATCTGTTACATTGTATCAAAATCTTTTTAGGTAAACCACAACATTACAAATGGTTAGAAAACTTATAAAACTCCTAGCAAAAGGTGAATTTTATGTGATTAAGTACGTGATATGATATGATATGTTACGATATGTTTTTTTCCCTTTTGGGGGTCTAATTTATCTGTCAATAGATGTAGCTTCATTCACCTTAAAAGTACTTTCAAAATTCTACTTAAGGAAAATTTCTCTAATAGTTTCTGATTAAGAGGAATTATTTCATTTTGTTTTCATTTTTTCTCCAGAATAGGTTAGCTGATAGAAAAAGGGGCCTTGTACAGTTCCCTTTACAGAAAAAGATAATGAAAGAATCAAGATTTTATGTCATTTTAACCCCAGGCATTTCTCTTTCACTGCAATTTCTATTTTACTTCAAATTTCACATTTTGTGCTTCAGTGAAAAGATTTTTAATGTTTATTTTAAATCATTCTTCACATACTTTTACCACTGAACCTAATACCATTCAGAATTCTATCACTTTATACAACATGAAAACAACTTGAAATAGATAGGTTTTAAGTTCATTGACTTAAAAAAAAAAGACATTTTGATCAAGAACTCTGCGTCTACATAGAGAATAGTGAATATTGCTGGCCAAGTGGTTAAGAGGCTTCCTGTTGTGAGTCACCACTAATAAAGGAAGTGACCTATGGAATTGCTAATCAAGAAAGAGAGAGAATTAAATATCTTCAGAGCATATTTTAAATCTTACATAGTA
>VXBL01000461.1:250444-262962 GCA_013400195.1 Aramus guarauna | reverse complement strand
ACACTAAAAGCCAATATGCTGAACTAATATTTTCCTGGAGCCATTCTGTTTTGTGTCATTCCATTATTCAGTTCCCTGCTCAATGTTCAGCTTCTCCTACTGAGTCACTAATTGCCCAAGGTGTAGACAGTCTTATACAGAAATAAATTAGTTTTACTTATTTTTCCACTTGATTTTATATCTCTTCTTAGCTTTTATGAGGTAGCAAATGAAATGATATTTCAAAGACCTAAAAAGTTCATCTCCAATGTTTAGTTATTGGTCATATTTCATGCTTATGTTTCATAGCAAATTAAATTGTTTAAGTTTCAAGAGATCATATTACTGGATAGGACAGAGATTGAAGATCTATTTGTGAACAATTTGTAAGCAATAGCATTATACAAACAACATTTAGAAACAACTCATAACTTTGTGCCACCTAAGCAATGTTCTGTATACTCTAACCTCATTTTCTCATCTAAAAATTGATTAAATAAGCAAACTGTCAGTTAGATTCTGGGAACTCAACATTATAAGGACACCTGCCCCTTTCTTATTTATTAACATTGAACTTCTCACAAGCAAGAGTGGCATTTAAGCTTAACTATAACATTAATCATTTTAAGTATTCTCACTTTTTCCTTTGGGTTACTTTCATTCTGTGTTTAAATAGTATTTTTTTCCCAGAGAGGTCTGGAAAAAGAAGAGTATTCATACGAATGCCTGTTTGCATAGACACCATGCTTTGGAGGAAAGGTCACAGGATTTCAAATTCCAACATCTACAGTAAAGTTTAATGACAAAATATGTCAGTTCAAGCTTTAGACAAGCAGAAAGTTCTCGGTTGTGCACAAGTAATTTTTTTTTTTTTTTGGTCAAGTATAAAATACTACCAGTTGAAGTCAATGGCTTCAGAAACTGCTTTAAATAAGGATAAGGAAATATTTAAGGTCCTTTAATATCTATAAGCATTATTCCCTCGTGTCTCATTTAAAATTGTCTGCAAGAACTTAAATACAGGTTTTAAAAACATGAATGTCTTTTGAATAACAAGTAGACTTTTGCCAGCCCATCTTTTGTTCAAATTGGTCGTACTATAATCAAAGACTATCAAACAAACAAACAAACAAACAAACAAACAAAACCCCAAAACAAACAAACAAAAATCAGTCATTATATAATAGAAATTATGTCCTACACTACTGAAAATGTATAGAACTAGTACACATTATTAAAAACTCAAGACTTGATTGCAGAAAATTCCAACATACATTTGGGGGGTGACTAGTACTAGTTTCTGAAGGCTCTCAGTTCATAGAATCATAGAACAGACCAGATTTGAAGGGACCTCAAAAATCATCTGGTCCAGCCTTTCGTGGGAAAGGGACCCTAGATTAGATTATCTAGCACCTTGTCCAGTCATATCGTGAAAACCTCTAGTGATGAGGACTCTACCACATCCCTGGGGAGGTTGTTCCAGTGAAAGACTGTTCTTACTGTAAAAAAATTCTTTCTTGTGTCAAGATGAAACTTCTCATGGTGCAACTTGTATCTATTGCCCTTGTCTTCTCCATGAGCCTGTTTGTGAAGAGAGAGCCTCTTTCCTCTTTGTAGCTGCACTTTAAGTACTGGAATACTGCAATGAGATTCACTCTGAGCTTTGTCTTCTCCAGGGAGAAGAGACCTATCTGCTTCAGTTTTTCCTCATAGGGCAGGTTCTGCATCCCTTTGATCATCTGTTAGCCAATTTCCTACCCATCTCACAGACCAGCCATCCAATCTGTATCTTGCCAGTTAATTTAGGAGAAGGCTGTGGGAAACAGTGCCAAACACTTTGCTGAAGTCCAGGTAAACAATATCCACTTCTCTCCCCATGTCAACGGAAATGTTATTTTGTTGTGGAAGGTGATCAGGTTAGTCAGGCATGATTTTCCTTTGATAAATGTGTTGGCTTTTCCGTCATCTGCTTCAAGTGAATCATAGAATATCCTAAGTTGGAAGGCACCAATGAGAATTGTCAAGTCCAACTCCTGACTCCACACAGGACATCCTAAAATTTAAACTGTTTGTCTAAGAGTGTGGTCCAAATGCTTCTTGAACATCAATGGGCTTGGGGCCATCCCACCTTCCCCGGGGAGTTTGTTCTAGTGTTTGATCACCCTTTCAGTGAAGAACTTTTTCCTAATTTCCAATCTGAACTTCCCCTGACTTAGCTTTAAGTCATTCCCTTGTGTCCTATCAATGGACATACTGAAGTAGTCTCTTCTGAAATCCAGGGTCTTTGTCCTATTACTGGTCTTCAGTGTGTGCAGAAGGATCTTAAACTCCACAATATCATGATCATTGTGTCCAAGGCTACTATTGATAGTTACATTGTCAAGTAAGTCTTCTCAGATTGTGAACAGTAAATCTAGCAAGATGCTGTTCCTAGTCAGCATATTCAGTGTCTGTATTAGGAAGCAGTCCTCAATGCATTCTAGGAACCTGGTGGAAAACTTATGCACCGCTGTGTTGCTTTCCCAACAAACCTCCAGGTAATTGAAGTCACCCAAGAGAACCAGGTTCTGTTGGCCTGAGAAGAAGGTGTCATTGGCCTTGTCATCCTGATTGGGAGGTCAGTAACAGATACCTCACAAAAGATCACTGTTGGTGATGATTCCTCTAATCTTGATAAAAAGGTATTCAATAGAACTTTCATAGTCTCCATAGCTCACCTCCATATCCTCAAATTTCTCTTTTACGTAACAACTCTTCTTCCACCCTTTCTGTCTTTCCAAATTTGCAGTCATCCATTGCGATGTGAGTGGAAACCTACCCAGTTTCCATGATTCCTATGACATCATAACTCTCAGACTGGGCTTGGAGCTCCAATTCTTCCTGTTCGTTGCTCAGACTATGTGTGTTCGTATACATGCAGCTGAGGTGGCTGGACTCAGGGTTCTTGTCTTTGGAGAAGGTTGGGGAGCAATCCTCACTTCTGTCGTAAGTACACACATCCACCCTGTTCCTTATGAATATGCAGAAATCATAACTTTGGACACTACCCCTGAGTTTGTTAGTTTAAAGCACAATTCACTAAGTCAGTCACTTCTTTAACAAGCCTGACTACAAAAGTTATCTGACAATTTTGAAAGACGTTCACATACACCATTAGAATTACTGCTGTGGTGATGTATATTGACCTCTGCAAAATTGTCACTTCAGTGCTTTAAAATCCCAAACTGTATTGTTGGTACTCCCAAACTGCCACATTCCTATTAAACTTCTTGTTAGTTTTTTATGATCATAATTGACATGAACAAGACACTAAATGAAAACACCAAACAATTTATTAGCTGTGTCCTATCTTAAATATGGAATTGCTCACCTTTTTATTTTTTTTTTCAAACTAATGCTTCTAGTGTACAGTTTTGATAACTGTATCAATGCGTATGGATGTATTCTGTACTATTATTCTTATATTATTTAACCTATGTAGACTATATTGAATGTAGCAAGGATTCTTTCACTAAATCATGATAGCATCATTCATTTTACTCAGTGCTCCTTAAAGTAATGTGTTCTGACTGAATGCATACACAAATAAATTATTCATGTCAAATTCAAAGGCTTTCACTTTACAGTGACCACTGTTAATTCATCCTTAAAAAAAAAAAAAAAAAAAAAAAAAAAAAAAGAAACCACACACTGTGCTCAATATATAACAGAAGGCCAGATTCTCACATAAATAAAAATGCTATAAATCAAGAGTAATTTAAATTAAGTCAGGAGAATAACGTTATTGTAAAGCTGGCACAAATGAGAGAAGATTTGATAGATGGGCTAGCTGGCAGATTAGGAATTGGTTGGATGGTTGCACTCAAAAGGTTGATGTCAATGGCTCAATGTCCAAGAGGTGATCAGTGATGAGTGATGTTCCTCAGGGGTCAGTATTGGGACCGGCACTGTTTAACATCTTTGTCAGCAACATGGACAGTGGGATTGAGTGCACCCTCAGCAAGTTGTATGGTACAGTTGAGATGCTGGAGGGAAGGGATATCATCCAGAGGGACCTTGACATGCTTCAGAGGTGGGCCCATACAAACCTCATGGAGTTCAGAAAGGCCAACTGCAAGGTCCTGTACATCGGTTGGGGCAATCCCAAGCACAACTACAGGCTGAGAACAGAATGAATTGAGCATNGGTTGAGAGAGTTGGGATTGTTCCACCTGGAGAAGAGAAGGCTCCAGGGAGACTTTATAGCAGCCTTCCGGTACCTGAATGGATGGGGCTTTGGGAAACTTGGTCTAGTGGAGGATGTCCCTGCCCATGGCAGAGGGGTTGGAACTAGATGATCTTTAAGGTCCCTTCCAACCCAAACCATTCCATGATTTTATAATTCTGTAAGATTCAAGCCTTTCAAGAAATATTTCCATATTAAGCACATTTAAAAAGAAAACTCTGTGAGACAAAGTCATGAATGTAAATAGGTTTGTACTCTTCATTTTAAATCTTTAAGATACCATATTCACCTTAAAAATATCAGCATATGAAGTGACTATCACAGCATTTGGAACATTGTAAGGAGTCTTAAGCTGCTTTTCAATACATTAGGGAATATTACCATTTTCAGCTAACTCTCTTCTTAATGTTTTTGCACTTTCTATTCCAGACTTTGAAAAATTATGATGCACCATAAATGTACTTCTGTCTAGGAAAGCATGACTGGCCTCAAAACTTTGAGGTAAATAAGAAATCTTCTGTAAACTTCTGAGGATTTACAGATTTCAGATTTTATTCAAGGTAAAAATTTGCTGGTTTAATAATAATGTTATCTTGGTAATCATATGAATCCAAAGCTTAAGTTTTAAGAGTAACAGAAAACCTGAGTTCTCTGATAACTACCACAGGAGTAAGTAATTAATTGCTTACTTCATTGGTCATGCTGCAGCAACAGTCCACAGCTGGGCAAAGAGTTGAAACTGCCTTCAGTGTTTAGCCTGTTAATGATGTGCTAGAAAATCAAGGTAAACCAGGGAAGTACAGTANCAAGAAATATTTCCATATTAAGCACATTTAAAAAGAAAACTCTGTGAGACAAAGTCATGAATGTAAATAGGTTTGTACTCTTCATTTTAAATCTTTAAGATACCATATTCACCTTAAAAATATCAGCATATGAAGTGACTATCACAGCATTTGGAACATTGTAAGGAGTCTTAAGCTGCTTTTCAATACATTAGGGAATATTACCATTTTCAGCTAACTCTCTTCTTAATGTTTTTGCACTTTCTATTCCAGACTTTGAAAAATTATGATGCACCATAAATGTACTCTGTCTAGGAAAGCATGACTGGCCTCAAAACTTTGAGGTAAATAAGAAGTCTTCTGTAAACTGAGGATTTACAGATTTCAGATTTTATTCAAGGTAAAAATTTGCTGGTTTAATAATAATGTTATCTTGGTAATCATATGAATCCAAAGCTTAAGTTTTAAGAGTAACAGAAAACCTGAGTTCTCTGATAACTACCACAGGAGTAAGTAATTAATTGCTTACTTCATTGGTCATGCTGCAGCAACAGTCCACAGCTGGGCAAAGAGTTGAAACTGCCTTCAGTGTTTAGCCTGTTAATGATGTGCTAGAAAATCAAGGTAAACCAGGGAAGTACAGTACAGGAGGGCAATTGTAAGAAGTGGCCTGTGCTTAGGTTAAACATGAAAAGAAAAATAGTGACTGTTTTCTCTCCATCTGAGAGATTTTTTTGGTCTTCATTTTTTCCTTCAGTGACAGATTTAAGCCAGGTTTAGAACTCAGTTCCCTAGTTCTTCCACTGTTTCATAGTGTACTGACTTCAGAGAGAAAAATTGAAGTCACAGACAGTGAAAATTTTACTTTTTCTGGTTTTTTTTGGGGGAGGTGGTTTGTTTGGTTTTTTTGCTTGTTTATTTGTTTTTAAATAGTGATTTTATAGGACATTTGGAGCTCCATTCACAGTTAAAGAAAAATATGTATTTGTCTCCACTGAGATGAATATAAAGATGCCTTTCCTAGATCTAATAATTAATCAATAATTACAGAATCATAACAGTTATTGAACCCATAATTATTGTTCTAACTGCCCTGGTTTAAGCTGACAAAGCTAATTTTTCTTTTTTTCTTTTTAGTAGCCAATTTTTTAAATTTTCTTTTTAGTAGCCAATATAGTGCTGTGTTTTGGATTTAGTATGAGAATAATGTTGATAACACACTGATGTTTTTAGTTGTTGCTAGGTAGTTGTAGTCCCTACACTAAGTCAAGGCCTTTTCAGGTTCCCACACCCTGCCAGGTGCACAAGAAACTGGGAGAGCACAGCCAGGACAGCTGGCCCAGACTGGCCAAAGGGATATTCCCTGCCGTATAACGTCATGCTCCGTATGGAAATGGGGAAGCGAGCTGGCAGGCAGATCCACTGCTCAGAAACAGACTGGGCATCAGATCATTTTCTTCCCCTTTCGCATGTGGTGAGCAATTGCATTTGTGCATCACTTTTATTATTGTTGTTGTTGTTGTTGTTGTTATTATCGTCCTTTGTTAGCCTATTATCTCAACCCACAAAGTTTGTTTTCGTTCTCCTCCCCATCCCCTTGGAGGGGAGTGAGTGAGCAGCTGGGTGGTGCTCAATTACTGCCTTGGAGTTAAACCAGGACACTAACACTGTGCTAATGCAATGCGGTTAGATGTCTTGTTCATTTCCCAGCTACAGGTTTGGGTGCAAACCCTAGCTACTTGCAAATTCCATCTGGGGCTAGGAGCCAGACATGCACCATCCTTTCTCCTTTTCTGCCTGAGGGGGGGAAATCAAGTACTGAGGCCAAGCAGGAGACAAAGGATTCATCTGCATTAGGGATGCAGATGAACCACAGCAGGACTTGTTTTTACCAGTGAATTGAGAGCCATGTTGTATGCACTGAAGTAAGGTATCCCTACAAGAAAACCAAGCTTGGAGTCACAGCCTAGGTACTGTTGAGAGCACTCCACTTTAAGGGGGAGTCAAGGTGCTTCATCCCAGGGGAAAATACCTCTCCTCAGCAGTCCTCTAGTAGCTTTTCTCTACGTGTGCAGTGCTCTGTTAGTGATGACAATGCAAGCTGGTTTGGCTGGACAAAAATCTATTTCACATCCCCTGTGAAGTACAGACACGGGGTAGAAACCTAGATAGGACACCTAGAACAAATTTTGTTTCCAGTAAACAAGTAATGGGGACGGATAGTCCCAGAACCATAACAGATTTTATCAACTCAAGTCCTGGTCCTTCCCTCTTCAGCTGCACAGGTTGCTGTTGTAGATGCACCCATAATGCAGTCAAGCTGAGTCCCAGTCTTGCAAGTAAGTCACAGCACATTTCAGCAAGTGCATGTGTTAAACAAGTTATCATTTAGTTTTGACTATGGGAGAAATTACATGCTATTGTAAAGATTCAGCATCTATCTAGTCTGTTCCCTTCTCTCTTAGACTACATTTTCAGAAACTTCCCTCTGTAATTGGTCTAAACTAGCTCTGAGTTCATTTCTCATTATGTGCTTTTCAGCAATGATTACAATGAGTAAGAAATTCCTTTCTAACAAACTTCTGATTTTGGTAACTATTTGATTTTAGGGTTAATTTTGACTTAATAAATATGAATTTGTGATTGCCCACTGTTACTAGAAGTAGCTTCACAAAAGAGTGCTCTGTTATGCCTTAGTTTATATTCAGCCATTTCTTATTGACTGATAATTAGGAAAATAAAAGGCCTAAAGGTAGGGCTTTTTGCTGGTTACATTCAGTAAGTACTAACTGTAAATTTGTTAAGTGGAAGTTTCTTCTGGAAATATATGTCTGCTCCTCATTATGCCTCATTGAACACATTTGAACTTAACATCCTTATAGCTAGTATTAATTAATATGTGGGTTATGTGCGTATTGTTATTTGCATAACAATAAAGTTACCAAAATACTGAGATGGAGGCAGGCCTACTGCAAGCAGACTCTTTGAGGCACACATGTAAAGGAGACACACTGAGCAGAATCTTACCAAACAATTTCCAATATAAGGATACAAGCAGGCACAGCAGATAGTAAAATTAAGCAACCTTCTATAGATTTCTGATACTGAATAAGAAATCTGAAGTAATTGTAACTTAAACTTGAAGAAATCTGTAAAATTATTAACTCTATTGAGATTCATACATTTATCATTTGTTTTGACCGAAATGGTGGAAATGTTGACAGTATTCCTGGGCATACAGTTACATATCTTCCACCATGGAAGTAGAAGGACTATAACACTTTCACTTTCTCAGAACAGCAGATACTTGGAAAAAATGTTGAAATATGTCTCCTGAAATGCTGACATCATGTGTGCATCACTTTTATTATAACTGATCAGAAAATGTTTGGTTTTTTTCAAAGCTTAGTGAAGTTTCAGTTGACCTTCCACTCAAAGAGAAGTAGAATTGGCAAAAAATAAAGCTATGTAGTACTCCACAGATTGTACATATTTGGATTTTAAAAGTTATTTTTATAATATTTGCCAGACCCACACTCCACAACCTGTGGTAGGAAAAAACAAGTGTCTTCTAGAACTATACTTGAAATGCAACATATATTTTTGTGGAGTCACATCATTATTATAAGTTTCTATACAATGGCGGAAATTTATGGAACAGTGGCTACATACTGTTTTTAGTCTTTGTTAAACTAAACAAAAAAGATGTTTCACCAAATTCTGGTTCTTTAATGAATTGAATAAAGATTTAGGGAGAGAGTAAATTTTATGAGAATGATAGCTCAAGACGCAAATCTGATGCTGTCTGTAAAATGCCACGTGAAAAAGAAAACACTGGTTTAATTCTCTTAGAATTCTGAGATGGCACCCAGATTAGGAGAAGCTGTTGAGGTTTTTATGATCATGAGTTGCATGATATGCTTTTGTTTTTCAGGTAATTTTTCACAGAAAATAGTATTATCCATATTCAGTACTTCATACCAAGAATATATTTCTCCTGGTCATCCCCTGTTTACCCAGCAGTGATTTTATAGTGTTGCAGATTGACAATGGAAACTCTGAAACCCCAGGGCTGGTCTCTGTTCAAGCATGTTTATCTCCACAAGGGTTTATTATTGAAAATGTGGCACTAAGCTGGCTTTGCGCAGAGAGAAAGCATTGGTCTGGCAAGGCCGGCCAGAGGAACATTAGCAATCTGCTACACCTAAGCTGGCTCCAAGTGGAGACACACCAAGGACATTAATAATTCTACTAGCAAGCTTTCACTAACTTAGATGTCCCAGTCCTTATCCAGGACAACAGGGTTTCACTATATTTTGTAATATATGCAATATAATTTCTGGGTTTTTGGTCTTCACTCATTTTGTTTCCTCTCTATTGCTGGCAATATTATAACCATCTGAGAAACATCCGTACAAATTGACACAACATGTTGTCAGACCATACCCTAGGGAGTTGTTAATTATTGTTGTTATTAAAAAAAGCTCTGTCTGCCAGCTTTCTTCTCCATTACTTAATCTGCAGTTTTTAAGACTTCTCAGTCTCCATTCTACAGAGAAGACTCTTTCTTGGGACTTAACTGGCAGTTCTAAAGCATTTCAGGCTTGATGCATGAAATAGTTTTGGTTGAAGAGCTCATTGTGAAAATAAAGTCCCTCTCATGGTAAACACAATAAGCTATTCTGAAGTGAAGGTTTCTTTATGTATTTAGTAAGCTATAATATGGTATCCTATTCTTTCTATACCAAGAGTAAAATTTTACATAATGTCATAGCAACAGGATGTTCCTCAGAAGATGTCCTTTGTGGTAGGTATACCTGAGTCACGTACGACACATCCATTTTCTTAGGGGAAAAGAAAAATAGTTTGTATTTTCAGGCCTCTGTGTTTGAGAAGTCATTCATTTATGACTCCTTCAGCTTCACCCTTAGTCCAAAAGTCCTAGGTCTATGCCCTGACAACATAGAATTAATAGTAAACTTAATCTACTAGAAGGAAGGAAGGAAGGAAGGAAGGAAGGAAGGAAGGAAGGAAGGAAGGAAGGAAGGAAGGAAGGAAAAGAAAGAAAGAAAGAAAGAAAGAAAGAAAGAAAGAAAGAAAGAAAGAAAGAAAGAAAGAAAGAAAGAAAGAAAGAAAGAAAGAAAGAAAGAAAGAGGAAGGAAGTGAGTGCTATTACTTTTATCATGCATGTGTAAAAGAAAAAGATTTTCAGGAAGATTTTCAAGACAAAATATTGATTATTTAATTTCTGTTCGTGCTTCTTAACATCTTCCCCTGTGGTAAGTGAGCTTTATTGAATGAAAACAAAAATATTGCTAGTCTGTAATTATGACATTTAAATGGAAATTTCATTCTGTTCTCCAACATAATGAAATAATAGAAATTCAAAAAGTAAACCAGAACAATTCTCTCTCTCTCCCCTTCTTCTTTTTTAAGGGCTAGAAACATCCTCCAACCTGGTAGGATGTGTAGTCTTTCCTTTTATGTTTTTTTCTATTTTATAAATTGTTCTTGCCACAGGTTTTGAATGAGACTACCTTTTTTGCTTGTGTCCAACTATAATGAGTGTTAGAAGCTGCTACCATCTCCAAATTCTAAGCAAAGCTGGAGAAAATCATTAAATATAGCATGTGCTCTCTGAAGGACAGGATCAACTTGATCTAGGCCAGACAAAAAGAAACCAATCCAGATACAGTTCCAAAAGGGCAGGAAGGAGAATTTCAGCATCACAGTCAAAACCTGTGATCCTTAAAATCACTTCTTAGCTCTAGCAGAGTCTTTGCAAGAATGAAAAGTGCACATGCTATCAGTTTACAATGTATGTTTCCCAGACACGTAAAGGGTCTAATTTTGGACAAAACCAGCTCAATCTTGGCAAGCCTGAGCAGAGTCACAATAAAACTCAGCCAAGACCTGTAGTTAGGTTCTTACTTGTAAGTCCGCTAGGTCCTAGGTATGATGAATGTTCTTATAGCTAACTTATGGCACATTGGCAGGATCACGTGCAAAGCTTTTCAGTGCTTTTCAGTGACACCGCTTCATATGAGATGCTAGACATTGAACCAGAGTATGAAGAACTGTACTTCAGATCCCTCCTTTGTCTCAGTAGGTTCAAGTATGTCCCACTTTGGAGGGTATATCGGGTTAACTTGGCAAGGTTTTTGTAGTGGGGGTGCTGCAGGGATGGCCTCTATGAGAAGAGACCAGTGCTGCCTGGTACTAGAAGTCAGTTTCAGCCGACTCCAAAACGAACCCACCACTCTTTAAAGCTGAGATCATCAACAACGCTGGTTGTGCCTCTGTGATAACATATTTAAGAAACGGTGAAAAACCCTGTGTAGCAGCTATGTGAGAGAGGACTGAGAAATACAGGAGAGAAAGAACTCTGCAGACACCAAGGTCAGTGCAGAAGGAGGGGGAGGAGGTGTTTCAGGTGATGGATCAGAAATTCCCCTGCAGCCCTTGAAGACCATGGTGAGGCAGGCTGTCCCCCTGCAGCCCATGGCATTTAATGGTGGAGCAGATATGCATCTGTAGCCCATGGAGAACCCCATGCCAGAGCAGGTGGATGTGCCCTGAAGAAAGATGCAGCCCATGGACAGCCCATGCAGAGGCAGTCACCTGCTAAGAACTGTGGCCCATGGAGAGAAGCCCACACAGTAACAGGTTTTCTGGCAGGACCTGTGGTCCCCAGGGGACCCATGCTGGAGAACTGAAGCATGGGTCTTTCCTGAAGGACTGCACCTCGTAGAAAGCACCCGTGCTGAACAGTTTGTGGTACTGTATCCCATGGGAGGAATCCATGCATTTTTTTTTTAACATTTGGGTCTAAGTAATAATACTTCATAGGTAATAACCTGATCAAGTCTTTCTTCTTAAAATGCAAACTAATATGCTAACAATTTCTATGTAACTGAAGTTAGTGTTCTTTAAGCAAATAAAAGTAAATTTAGTATTATTAAGCTACTAACATTATCCAAGAATTCCAAAGTCCATCTTCTGGCCAAAACCAAACCAAAATTAGAAAAGACTATGGCAGCTAGATGTGTACAATTCCAGAGTAAGGTCTTCAGATAAATTTAGCCATAGTACGCCCAGTATAATAAAGTGTTTTATAACATTATGGTACCTTAGTTCTAAAGATCTTCTTTTTAAAAAGCTATTTGAGAACCTTCCTTACACTTTGATTACTGCTACATCACTGCTTGTTACTACACACACAATGGGTTCAACATTTTGTCTTCTAGGTTTTTCCATCACAGTTTTAAATAGAGACCAAAGAGGCAGGGAACTTCTCTGTACAGCAAAAGCTTTGACCCTGAGAGGAGATAATTGATTTTCTGCACCACTTATCTGTTAGATCAGAATTATTTCCCCTCATTCAAAGTCCATTGGAAGGGTGTTTTCCGATTTATTTCAGTAAGATTTGTACTGAGTTTTAAATCAAGGCATTATAAATGCCATTGGGAAGAGAAAAAAGCATAACAAAACAAAACTCATTTTTACCTTCAATACAGACAAAAAAAATT
>VXBL01000461.1:119841-250359 GCA_013400195.1 Aramus guarauna | reverse complement strand
TTTCTTTATTTTTTTTTTTTTTTTTTTTTTTTTCAGATTTCATCTTTCATAGGACCACTACCTATAAAAGGGTTTAAAGAAGATAACTTCTGTGCTTTGGGAGAACTAAGATGAATTTTAATATGCAACAAAAATCATCTACATATCAACCATTTCTCCTTTTTGAATTGTCATGGTTTTCCCCAGCCAGCATCTAAGCACTACACAGCCGCTCGCTCACTCCTCCCTGGCAGGATGGGGGAGAGAATCAGAAAAGTGAAAGTGAGAAAACTCGTGGGTTGAGATAAATACAGTTTAATAGGTAAAGCAAAAGCTGTGCATGCAAGCAAAGCAAGACAATGAATTAATTTATTACCTCCCATGGGCAGGCAGGTGTTCAGCCATCTCCAGAAAAGCAGAGTCCGTCATGTGTAATGGTTACTTGGGAAGAAAAATGTCATCACTCTGAACGCTGCTGCCCCTCCCCACCCCTGCCCCGTCGTTCCTCTTCCCGAAGCCCCTTGTAAGCTGAGCATGACATCATGTGGTATGGAATATCCCTTTGGTCAGCTGGGGTCAGCTGTCCTGGCTGCATCCCCTCTCAAATTCTTGTACACCCCCAGCCTGCTTGCTGGTGGAGCGGTGTGGCCCAGCAGAAAAGGCCTTGGCTCTGTGTAAGCACTGCTCAACAGTAACAAAAACATCTCTATATTATCAACACTGTTTCCAGAACAAATCTGAAACATAGCCTTATAACAGCTAGTATGAAGAAAGTTAACTCTATCCCAGCCAAAACCAGGACCTGAATTCACCTCTACTTGATGGATTCAGCTCTATCAACCTGGAAGATTTTTCTGCTTTCTCTGGCATGTATTACCTTCAACTTTTAACATCTGCTGGTTGCAACAGAAGTTATCAGTATTTAATAAACCTGAAAAGGAAGTTATTACAATGCAGATAAATGTCACCCAGAGTAAATATCAAAAGCCTACATAAATATAAATTAAAGCATAGGTAGAGTCTTGATCATTCTTTTGCAAGTTTGTTCTCCATGTTTGAAAATGTAGGTGCTGGAACAAGAAGTATTTAAAGTCCCAGATGTCTCACACACGATACTAGAAAAACTCAATGTGTTTAGCTATGCTGTTAAGTGCTGGTTTTGTTTTTTTGTTGTTGTTGTTGTTGTTTGTTTTTTGTTGTTTTTTTTTTTCCTTAGCATTACTGAATGTCAGCAGAGCTATTTGAAAGAATTTTGGTGCCAGTATAAAGATTTCTAACTCTACTTTTAGTGACATTTTAAGAGATTAACATGATACAGGTTTTAAGAAAGACTGTGGCATGAAGTTGAAAATGTTAGCTTTGCCCTCATACTTGATGAAATCTACTGAAACTGTAACAATCAATAAACTGTGCATGCACATTTCCTCAGCAACAGATGTTCTTGCTATTGTAGTCATACGCCATAAGCCCGTATGTGAGCACTATGTGAGAAGAGGTGTTTAACCTATGAACAGCGATTATTGTGACATCATTATCGTACACACATTGTCAGCATTTATTTTAAAGGTGTCAGCTGGCAACTTTAATCAGTTTTGGACTACAAGGACTTACTGTGTTATATGTATTATTTTAAGAACAATTAATTTCTGAATTTTGATATTATGCCTCATAAATGGCCACTCTCTTACAATGGGATTGGAAAGAAGAGTCTAATGTCTAATGACAGCAAACAGATTGTTCATCTGCTTCTTGGAAACCACTGGTTATAAAGACTACCTTCAGCAAGAGGTATAAATCTGAACACTTCACCTTATTTTTAAAATTTAAAATTTCTACAGGAACAAAATAATAATGGAGCAGTGGAGAATTTTTTAAGTGATGTATTTTATATAATAAATATGCATTTATGATATTTCCTAACTACTTGATGTTTTGTTCTACTCAAATACTGATTTTAGAATCTCCTGTAACACTTGTGGGTTTTGTCATTCCAAGAATTTACCTTGGGCAAGACCTCATTCCCAGTGGTATTTGTATAACTCTATTTGGATCAAACCCCCTCATTTTCTGTTTTCCTCTCTGCATATTCTGAACAAAGGTTTTCTGAAATATGCAGGGAAAATAACATTTAAGTGAATATAATGAATGTGAAAGATTAGGAACACAACTTATCATCCAAGAACAGAATGAAATTAGCAATATAAACTGTTGAAAAATATCCTTTTCTGTATACAGGTAAGTGGTTAGTATTGTGAGCCTGAGTACTGTTACTTCAGTCATCTCACATGCATACAAAAATCAAATTATTCCTTTATTAAAAAGGCATTCTTTATACAACAATTGCCAGAGTAGGATACCCAAAGTCACAATTTTCCTACTGGTTACTCTTATTTTCATCAACAGTTATATCCTAAATATTTATTCAGAGACTTATTCAGCAGGCTGAATAAGACCACGTGTGCTGAGAAGGCTTTTCTGCATCTTATAGTATTGTGGCTAACTTCTTTGTATTGGGTCACACCAGGCAAGTTATTCTGATTAGTCTCTCAGCGCCAAAGGAAGGGAAGGGGAGATTAATATACAAATTTCAAGCTAAGGTTTTGGAAGAATGTCAAGGGAAAGGTACAAATTACTATGATTTTGACACCCCACTATTATTAGCTTTTAGCTCTAGAAGTGAAAATATCAGATAGAACAATGAACTTTCTGGTTATATCGCAGTGTCTCTCTAGTTTCTCAATCCTTTACGTTTATGTTTTAATGTATTGAATTAGTATAGGACAGTAGAAGACCACATGGTTTGAGATTAGATATCAAATATTGAATGTCATTTACATGTGAATTGCATCTATTAACATGTCTGGGTGGTTTACATCAATTATAAGATGCCTCATTCATTTTCCCTTGTATGGATTATGAACAGTTTTGTAGGGATTTATGCATGTTTTACTTAGCGAGCACTAGCAGTTAGTAGTGAAAATATGAAGATCAGATTCTGTATCCTTCTATTTAGATTTGAAGGCAAAGAAAGAGGATGGAGACCATAAAGTTTATCTAAAGACTGCTACAACAAGGGAAGTTTGTGTTTATTTTCTTTGTGTACTTTATAAAACAGTGAAACTTGCACTAAGTTTGAAAAGAATATTAGCATTGACTGTCCCATGCTTTCACTTTCATAATATGACTAGCATACATAGACACCATACAGATACTATATTATTGTATTTAATAGTACAGAGTAAGAGCTTATATATATGAAATGGAGTTACGTGTATACATATACATATGTAGTTCAAATAGTTGTTATTTGTCCAGTTTGCAAGGAATCTAGTTACTCTCTCAACAGATTTTTTATGGTAAAATCACTGCTGTTAAACAGATATGAATTTCAAAAATAGAACCATTTTAGTATACTTTTCAAAGAAGAAAATACTTTTCCTGAAGAGAGAAAATATCTACCCAAAGGACAGCTTTCTCTCTGGAAGCAGATCATCTGATGCCAAGCTTATGAGAATGTTCCAGGTTGAAAATCTTCATCTCTGATAAGTGAAAACTTGATGCATAAAATTTGCTTTAGGTTAGAATCAGGTTGAAAAAAACCTCATACTTGTGAAACAGAGTAATCTCATACATCGATGCATACCTGAACCCTTAGAAAGCCTGAAACAATAGTTCTGAAGTAGGGTTTCTCAGGACCATGCATGAACAGTGATGGTTTGTATATGTCCTTTTCCCCAAGTTTAGCATGCCAGCCCTTAGCTAGTCTGTCGTGCTTCCCTTAGGGACAGGTCCAAGATTGCCCTGGGACTAGGCATGGGAAAAAGGAATTTCTTGCCTGACTATAACCTGTTCTCATTCTTCTCATTGTCAAAGGCCATCTAAATACTTAGTTAACTGTCACTACAAGAACTATGCACAGGGCATATTTTTAAACATTAATTCAAGATGCTAAATAGCAGTATACATGTATGCGCACACATATACATATATTGTCAGCCAAAGCAAGACTACCTAGTCTCCATATAACCTAAAGCATATGCCTGTTGCAATAGTAACTGAAACTCAGCCAAGCACAAACTCAAATTCCACAGAAATGAAAAGTATCCAAGAAAGACAACAAAATATGCTTTATCAAAGTTTTCCATTCTATGAAGTTTTCTGTAAATTGAGTCATTTTGGATCTCAGATATGGGGACCCAGGCTGACATAAGACCTTGTGAAGTTTCATCTTCCCTCCATCTAACAGCTCACCTCAAGTTGTTATGCTCCCTATAACATTGTGTTCTCAGAGAAATTAAGACAAACTCTAAGAAGGATTGTGTTTTCAGATATTGGCTATAAAACGGCTGCAAAATCAAATCTTAGCTGTGAAATGGTCTTGAAAGAGAGTGTGTTATATATTGGAGGAACGTGTTTATAAAAACAAGGCCATTGTAACCTTTAAGACATATTGCCTCTGTTGTGTCACTTTCTATGTGTCATCTTTTCTTTGTTTATTTATTATTTAATAGTAGATTGTCTACTTTGANCAAACTCTAAGAAGGATTGTGTTTTCAGATATTGGCTATAAAACGGCTGCAAAATCAAATCTTAGCTGTGAAATGGTCTTGAAAGAGAGTGTGTTATATATTGGAGGAATGTGTTTATAAAAACAATGCCATTGTAACCTTTAAGACATATTGCCACTGTTGTGTCACTTTCTATGTGTCATCTTTTCTTTATTTATTTATTTAATAGTAGATTGTCTATTTTGCAAAAAAATAATGCAAAAATAACAACTACTAATTTCTTCCCAGCATTTCTGTTCCTTTCATCCATAAAAAACGGTTCCTTTTCACTCAGGTCTCAGGATACTTACTGAGAATACTTCTAGTAACACTCTTTCCATGCCCATCTAATATGAGTGGCAGGAAGACTGTCATCCATGCACTTAAAGTGACAGCTGTGCATCACTGGGAGCTGTTGCAGCCCATGAGTCTATAAATAAATAAATATTTATTTATTAATAAATAATATAAATAAATACAGCATTTGACATATTTGCAGAAGTAACTTCTCTCTGTTATTCCAAATGGATTAAAGGGCTTACCTGAAGGCACAGAAAATTCCCAATTATCAAGAAACTTGACATAGCAAGGATGTAAAAACTGAGATAGAGAAGACTTTTCTCTCAATCACAAGCCGAGCAACTGGCTTACGACTTGGTCCCTCTGACAAACTGCCTCTGACTATGATGGTATTTCTGTTACGTCCTCTCAAGGCTCCCTTTGACACTGCTATGTAATAACCACTGCAAATAGATATTAACCTTCCCCCTATCTTTAAAACTGGTAGAGCAAAACCTTCTATCTGAGACTCCTACTGATTGTAATAAAAATGAAGGCTTTTTTTGAGTTTTGCTCTTGAAGAGTGCCTGCAAGTTTGGGCATGCTGTTTTTATGAGGCAAGATATTAAGGGATTTGGATGAGAAAAGGGCAGTTGAAATTATTTAAGACTATACACCTAACTAAGCAAAAATAAGTAACTTTTAATTCTTTTCTTAATATGCTTGAGACAGTGTCTGATCAAAATTATGCATCACCAGATGTATATTCTGTCACATAAATAATCAAGAAAAATACAATGATGGTAAAACTTAGACAGAGGCATATTTAACCAATGCTAATTATTGATTTTCGTTCTGACTACATTATGAATAAGACCAGTAATGCAGGTGGACAAGTACCTCATACTTCAATATGATTTAATTACTGAAGAACATTAAGGGGATATCTTCCTAATTCCGTGCACTTGTCAGTAAAAATACTCATCTATGACATTTAATTTAATTGAGTTGTCAGCAGCAATATGTCAAATCACTGATATATGTGAGACACCTCCATATTTAGGTAATTTTGCTGATTGGTCCAACATTTTGTGCTAATGAATACATAGGCAAATCAAACTGCAGTAGGAGATGAATGTGCATACACCTTCTGCTAACTCTCCAGGTACAATTTAGTCTTCACTTGAAGCAATTATTTTTCACATCTCAGAATCATCTCATTTTATAGGAAAACACAGAAATTGGATCAATTTGTACATGAAAAAATATAAATCACATAAGTTTACAGATGACCCTGCTGTTCTATGATCAGATCCACTACTGGATTCACTGAAAATTCCTAATATCTAGAGTTAGATAATGAGTAAAAGATGCAGTTCTGCTGAAATCAAATAGCCTTTCAGATCTCTGAAAGTATTTACAATTGTTTATTGTAACCTAATTATTATGTGCTCTGACTATACAGCCCATATCACATATTTAATCCTTAACAAGATCTGCTTATGAGTGAAACTTAATGTGCAAAACTTATTTTTCATTCCATCATTTATACGATTGAATACTCTGTGAAAAATTACATTAGTTCACTTCATTTGTTCATATTATACAAGCAAAAATAAATCAGTCTTCCATATTAAAATACCAAAATACAGACTTTCTTTCTGTGTTATCTTTCAACAAGAAAATATGTATTTGTGAGAATTTATAAATAAATTCTGAAACAGTTAATATTGATATAAATCTTCCAATACAAATCTCTGGAAGCAGTAGAGTTTACCAATCTACATTAGTTAATAGAAGGTGGAACATGGTTTGGAGATTTATGTACAGGCTCCATAGCTGTACACAATATAAAGTATTGTATGGACTTGGCACTGGACAAGAAAGAATAGTATGTCTCCACTTCACTGCATACAAAATTAGGTACATAAATGGAATCGGTTTAATTGCTCTGTTAAAAGAACACATTCATAAATATATATGTATTGTTGATGGTGTTTTTTTTTAAAATTTGGACATGGCTGAAATTGATAAAAGCAAAAATTTTTTTATCAGTGTACTCAGGTTTCAGTATTAAAAACTACATTTAAAAATCTGAGATTTGTGCAGACAATAGTCCAATTACTTCTGCTAATATGACTGCTGTAAAAGCAGCAGATAATCCTGATCTCTAGTAATTCAGCAGTAGTATATGACATTCAGATTTAAGAGAGGTTTCTCTAAGGTACTTCACCGACCTGGTGAATATCGCAATTGTAGCAGTCCATTGGGATAATAATTGTGTTTTGTGTTATAAACCAGAGTAGAAAATCCAGGAGGCACAGTTTATTTCTTTATTACTATGATGCTAATAATGCCAGTTCGGTTTTCTCTATATTGCAGTTTTCTACATAAATTTCCCATGGTTGGCCATTAACACAACCCATCAATATAGGACATCTGTATTCTGATGACATCTAGAACATTAAAAAGCTGCAAATAATTACTTTTTTTAAAGTTTGTTATCACCTGTATGTTCTGTATGTCATGTTTGGGAAATAATAAATCATTGGAAAACAGCTTGATTTAAAAATCTATCAGCCTATGTAAAAATATTTTCCTTTAGGCTTATCTGAGGATAATTTTTGTCATTTACTAAGCATAATTTCTTGCTTCATGAAATCAAAACTGATATGTTTCCAGTTATACCACAGCTTCTCTTCAGTCTTTGATCATCACATCCTCAATCATAATGATCATGAGAAACATTTTTAGCTGGAAAATCCCAAAGTAATAATATTTGCTTGCATTAATATCTTTGCATGTCAGTCATAGTGATAGAACTTACATTAGTCTTTCTAATTTCCATTAAAGCCAACAATTTATTCATGAGAAATGAAATATCAGTTAATCATGTTTACAAAATAAACTGATGGAGAGGCTTGGTTTACTTTGTCACATACCTATTTACTATATCATGTTATGACTGTAGGAGGAAAAGACACAGTCTGCTTCCCCAAAGTGATATCTAGCACCATACGCTTTCATTCTAAAAGCAAAAATCAGGCTTCATACTTGATGTAAAAACTCAGTCTAACATGACTACTGGATATACCTGTCACTGGGAGAATTATATCTATCTTCGCCACAGCCAGTGTTAGAAATGGGAAAAATAGTATTCAACATTACAGATTTGTTTTATTAAATAAAGAAGAAATTAATATTGATATTTCTTTATGGAATGAACAGTAACAAAGACTTTTGGAGAGTGGCTGGGGGGAGAGCCCAGAGGTGCAGTTCTCACACAGCAAATTCAGGGGCCAGAATCTGGTTTGGCAGCTGACCTTCTCCACGTTCAGCAGGAAACAAATGTACAAACCTTGCAGCTGCTTGGCACATGTCAACTTGCCATTTTTCCGCCTTTGTAGGAGATTTTCAACCTTCCAAATCCTTCTCTAGCTACCACCTCATCCTGTGGCTGAACACTTACACGCACGGCGGCTTTGCCCAGGAAGAAGCGTAGCAATGGGTACCGGGGCAGGTGCCGGAGCGAATCGCCCCTCTGGCAGAGAGCAGGCAGGTGCCTGGATGTGGACGTGAAGTGGCTTGTCTGTATTCTCACAGATCTCTCTGCTCCCTACTGACGTATCTTCAGATTTGAAGGTACTGGCTTCAGACAGAATTATTACTAGGAAATGGGGTGAGCACCTAATGATTTATAGGTATAGAAGCTTGTACTACAGAGAGCTTAGATTCTTGCAAACCGTTCTAAATAACTGAATGAAGTTATCAATAGGGGCAGAAAGCGATGAGGTCACACAACTGTTCCTTCAGGTCTCTACCATCAGGGCACTCACTAGCTGAAAAACATTTTGTGCCCATTCCAGAAACATGATAGATAATGTAATATTCCAAGACAAATTAGACTTTCCCAGCATAGGAATACTGGAGTTTGAAAACAAAATCAAAATTGTGTCATCAGTAGAAGTCAACTGCAGGTATCTGGCACTAAAATAAAATATTCTCCCTGTGTAGCTTAACCCTTTGGCTATCTCAGCTAACAAATCAGATAAAAAATGGGGGCCATGGCCTCAGAGTAAGGTAGCACAGTTCCACTGACGAAGTCAATTTAGACCATCTGAGGCTAGCGTTCTGTGAAGCTGAAATTGTTCACTTGATTAATGGACCAACTGTCTAGCTCTTATCTAACCTGGACTGCAACCAGAGTCTCTTTTGTTGTCAAATGCCAGCATGAAGTCCACAACCATGAGTGTCTGTAATTTAACATGTAATGAGCTGAGAGACAGTACCATCATCTTTTGCTACCTTGATATATGACTTAACCGTGCAATTCAATGCAAGAATTGTTTTCTGAGTTTTAAATAATATAGAAACAGTAGCCTGAGGAGGAGGAAGTGAAAGGACTGTGTAATCTGTAAGCAGCATCTGTGTTTGGACTGCTGACAGCAAATAGAGGAGCAAACCACTGTTGCTATTTCAATACTAAGTGCAACACTCTGGTTGAAGGGGGAAGTCAGGGTGATAAAAGGTAATCTTCAGTGCTATACACTTCTAAATTAATGCAACTACAAATTCTACTGTAATGTATAAAGGGATTTCCTTACCCTCGTATAACTGTTTATAATCATAGATTCCTAGATTGTTAGTTTTTATTTGATAGTTCATGGTTTTGCCCCCATATTTCCCACTGGTGCTGACTAGTGCTAGTAGTTATGCCGTAGTTTAAATACATTACAGCTGTTTCCACTTTCCATTAAGGTAGTTACTGAGTATTTAAATGCATGTCTGGTGAGTTCCACTTGTGAATAGCAATGTCATAAAAGGGGTCAATTTCGAAGCAATGCCATCCTTCCCAAATATTGTGCAACACCATTTGCATGACTTCTAAATTATTTTGTAGGCACTTGTGGAATTTGTCATGACCTTTAGATAATATTACTGTACACAAATTCAAACCAAACTGCCACCAGGACTGCAAGTGAGGATTATATTGCTTTTAAGCATCTATTATTTTGAGAACACAGAATTTGTTCCAGTTACCAGTTTCTATAAAGTATGAGTTGATTCTACCCTCAGTTCCTCAACTGGTATCATTCTTTCATCCACCTGTCTCACTAGTTGCTACTGTGTATTTTAAAATACAGTTTCTACTGGCAAAATTACTTTGACAGATGTGTATTATATGCATTTGCTGAGTTTGAATGATCCAGCACTTTCAGAAGCACAGGTAACCTCAGGAGCACTTCGGTGCTGTGTAGAGGCAGATCAGTCCAGGTTAACAGCTTAATGGATGTCTCACTTTATGACTGAGATAGATTTTGAGTCTATTATGAAAATTATTTTACTGTAAAGTGCCTCATTTGAGGCTTTTTATTAGAATATTTTGAATTCATTTCGGCATAGTCACACAGGCCAAAAATATGAAAAAATGTGATGATCGACTAAACATCTTATTAGATGATTACACAACTCAGCTTGCAAAGTGAATGAAATATCAACTAACTCCTATTACCAATCCCTATTTCCTCCCTTTTGATTTTCCTAAAGTCAGAAAATTTATCAAATATTACTTTTGCTTTCATCTAGAAAAAGCCTTTCCTGACTAAACAGTGGCAGTTTGTCTGAAGCCTGTTAGAAGAGGTGTCCAGCTTGAACATTTAAGAAATCTCTGTAAAATACAGATGCTACCAGTTGCCAAAATTTTTGAAAGTTGGAATTGTTCCTACCTTTTCAATTCTGTTTGTTTCTGGGACTGAAATATGATCAAATCAAGTAGCACAATGGGGAAATTTTTCAAGGGCACAAACTGAGCTGGATACTGTCAGGGGTTGTCAGTCTGGTGGTCTAATGGAGGTGAGTCTGCCGCAGCTTCGTGTCCCCAGGTCCAACCAGTAGCGAGGCTGAGCATGCATACCAAATACACACAAGAGGCAAACACAAACCTGTATATACACAATGCATATATACATGGCCAGCCACATAGATCAAGACAAACATAAAACACAGCACTCACACTAACACAGCACCAAGGTTTCATCCTGCTTCCCTCTCTGACTGATAGGGCTGAAGGTCCTTTGTTGGAAGATGTATATACACATATGTTCAGTGTGGATGCCTCCAGCAGCTGGGCTCAGACAGTGCAGCAGGCTGCCCGGAAGCTGCTCCTGGATCCCAGTCTCCCCAGTTGCTGGCACCTGGGCATATGAGCCCCTGAGGCCACAGCTAGCTCCAGCTGCTGGGACAGAGCATCTCTCCAATACACACACATGGGGCTCTCAGTCGACACCCAGACTCCATGGTCTCACTGGCAGATGGCCTGGACAAGTTGTTCTCTCCAGCAGCCAGGTCTTTCAGTTGCCTAATTCTCAGAGACACTCGTGGACCCCAGACCACTTCACTTCTTTACTGGCCAGTGCAGCTTAGCACTCCCTGTGATCACACCCTGACCTGCAAACACTCACCCACTCATTTACTGGCACCACAGACGCCCGGATCCCTGTGATCTGTGATCTGACTCCATTTGTCAGGTAGACACCCATGCACATGGAATAGAGCCCCAGGAAAAGTAACAAAAGGATATCAATGGGCAGACAGGACAGACAGTGGTGATTCACAGCAGAGCTCAGCTAGGCTCACATACTGACCTGTTCACAGGTGACCTGTCCCTCTTGTCGCCATAGCCCTCTGTTTTCTCGTGCTTCTTGTTCCCCAAAGCCACTATGAACCCTCCCTTTCCTCACCTTTGCTTCCTGCCCTAAGCATCCCATAAGAGGGCTTGTGCAATCCCCAAGTGCTTTTCCCCTGCATCCCATGGTAAATCTGGTGGCCCTGTAAGCAGTCACACCTCTCAACCTGAAAAGTGCCCCGGAGAGGCCCGGTGATGGGGGGGATGTGGGGAGAGCCAGTGGTTCTCCTGTGGTAGCCGTGGGAGGACCTGGGTCAGGGTATTTGTTTGGGTTTCCCCACCTCCTCACACCCTAACCTTATTTTTGAAGGTTAATACTCCTATCAGGGCAGCATATAATATCACCATGTTTTAAGTAATGACCTAAAATTTACTGAGATTTCAGAAGTTTAAGTACACTTAATAGAATTGCTTGCATTTTTCTAACTATGCAGTCTAGCACAAGGTACAAAAAAGTGTATCTCCAGGTTAGTAATCTATGTTAAGTTCACTGATGTCTTAAACCAGCATATGGAGGCAATATACCTCTTTAATTTATTATGACTTCTCTTCCATGTTAGTCAAGTCAAGTTATAGCTGGTTTAGAGAAAAACTATTCAGTTGTCAACTTTAAATTTGGAACAATGTTTTTTCTCCATATTCTCCCTCTGATAAACATTTATAAAATATGAATAAATTAGTTTTCATGAAGCCTGTATTTATTTATGGTTTTGAGATATAGGGGATAAATAATTTGGATTCTTTTTGTTTTCCCATAGGTACTGAGTATTTAGCTTTAGTCAAATTGTTTCCTGAATCAAGCAGTCATCAAGTGGTTACATTTCAAAAGAGAAAGCTTTCCTTCTCAGATAATAACCCAGTTTCAGCAGCTGGGGCAGATAAAGAAGTATAAATCTCAGCAAAATTAAATACTCAATAAAATTGTAGGAGTTGAACACTCTGTACTAACTCGATAATCAAAATCTTCCTCATGGGGATTTCTTAAAATAAAACTTTCCATGCTAGTTTCACTGAAGAAAGACATTTCATTTTTGGTTTCACTCAATACAATTGTATTGTATCATCCAGATATCCCTAAGTAAGAAACTGCACCACATTCTCACAGAACTCTAGCAATATTTAAGGTGTTGAGAGTCCAATATACCAACATGTGCTCAGAGCAACTAGGATGATGACAGACCTGACAGATGGCTCTTTTCCCTCATCCACATCCACTGGGAATCTCTGATGGATGAAAGGATGACTTTTATGACATCAAAATAATAAAAAAATATGAACTCTGAGCAGTTGTCTAATACTATTTCTGTAACCAGTTCAAATTAAATTCCTTACATAGTATTCTTATTGGATTCACAAATAGTGACATGGTACTACATAGCCCCGCTACACCTCAACCCCAAAGGAAATGCTCCACAATCTTACCTTTCAAACCATATACCTACCTAGACATGTACCTTGTGTGGATCTACAGTAGAGGAAAAGCCCCTAGCACTTGCGAACAAACGTCTTAATCCAAGAACTCATTTTAGAGAGAAATGCAGTGACCAGTTTGGGAAATTATGTAAATCTTGTCTGGCTTAGTTATCTCAAGAATTTCAATCATACTTTTCACTAAATATTAACTGCTCAGTAGACTTTTAAGATTAAGTCACTTAAAGTGTTGGGATGTTGGAAATATGAACGTAACTTGCATTACAATCTTATTGCTTAATATGGTAGCCTTTTCTGTTGCTCAAATATTTAATATAGAGAACTGAAGAGAGGCCTCAGATTACTCAAACCTCCTTACTTTTACAAATTAACCATATTTTTTTCAGTCTTTCATCAAAATGGTGATCTACTGTACAGTGTCCACCACTAGTTGGTGCAACTTACCTTGTCGTGGTGTGGTGGCTTGCGTGCCTTGTCAGGCCAGACTAAAATGTTGCACCCTGGCCCTCCAGGTTGGGGGTTTTGTTTTGGGCTAACAACCCAATCATGTAAAAAACAAAATCTGTTACAGAAATTGCAACAACACTATCCCACCGGGTTCGGTGGCATAGTGTTTTTGCAGCCCTATGCTCCTCGAGGAGTAACAAGGACCAAACAACAACAACAACAACAACAACAACAACAACAACAACTGTACAGTTTTATCATTAATTATTAAAACCACACTTGTCAAGTAGGGGAAAAAAAAATCTTTGTTTAGTATATTATTCTTTCATCTTTATTTATTTGGTGATCTCAGTTCTTCTCAGTTAATGTGAATAAATTCTGATCTATTAGAAAGGTGGCTGAATTCTAATTGTAAATATACAAACATACAATATACTCTTGTAAATATGCAAACATGCTTATAGCCTTATACTTTTATTAGTAAAGAAAGAGATCCTTCCGATTAAAATTGTAAAGTCATTGTTTTTGAAAGCTTAGAAGAAGGGAAACCCAGACACTCTGAGGCCATTTCTTTTGAAAAGCCACAGAAATAACTATTCCCTTCTCATCCAAAATCCCACCACACATTTTTATGCAAACACACAAAACCTGAAGTTTTTCATCCAAACACCCCCAAGCCCTAAATTAAAAACCGTCAGGCAATAAGTAGAGACCAGCCATAAACAGGAAACCATGATACTTGCTGAACAATACCGTGGCTCATGAATTTCAAATACGGTAAACGTGAAATAATACTCATATGGAAACCAGAATCCTGACTTTACATACAAAATGCTGGGCTTTTGGATTATCCCAAAGATTTTGGTGGAGACACGAGATCAGTATCAGTCCCTAAAGGACTTACAGAGACAGGAATGGAGAACAGAATATCACTATAGGCTGCCCCTGAGCTCTTTCCTAGGATTATGATTAAGGTAAAATGCCAGAAAAGGTACAAGTTATTAAATGGTTCTTTGTTGTCATCCCAAAATGTTGCTTTTATGTTCCACTGAAATCAAGATGATAGTGCCAGGCTCTTTACTGACATGTACAGCAGAAGCATGAGAAACAATTGTCATGCATTGATACAGGGGAATGTTCTGACTGGATATAATGAAAGAATTGTCACCAAAAAGGATAAATAAGTATTGGAGCAGGTTGCCAAGAGAGGCTAGGAAATCTCCATCCTTAAGGATTTTCAAGGGCCAGAAGGACAATGCTGTAAGTGGTCTAGTGTGAATTCAGTATAGACCCTGCTTTGAGCAGGGGGGTTGGACTATAAACCTCCTGATGCTCCATTCAACTGCAATGAGTCTGTGATTGTATGAAACATTGAGAAATTTATGTAGTTGGTTTTGTGGTTTTGTGGGGGTCTTTGGTTGGTTGGTTTGATTTGATTTTGTTTTAATTGAGCTCAGAAGATATGTTTATCTTTTAGTTTAGTTTATTGTGCAGGGCAAAAGGTGGAACTGGTATACAGAAAAAGAGATGTCTGTCAAAACAGGTGATCCTGTCCAACTACAGACCAAGAAGAAGGGTCCTCCAAGAGAAGAGAGGCAATGGCAGACAGTAAGGTGTGCGGGAAGTCACAGCTGGTAGGGGAAACAGCTATAACATTTGCATCTGATTTGACAGAAGCAAAATGAGCTACCTCCAGAACAGTAAGTGCCAAAAGCAACTAAATTTAAATAGAGATTAAAGAAAAAAGATGTTACTCCTATTTAAAATGCAGCACAACTGAGAACAGGAGCAGACCTACGGTTTCCTAGGCATTTCATCGCAGTGTTGCCAGTTTTCAAATGGATGATCTTGGTCAGCATATCAAAATTAAAACAAGTGTGCATATTCTAAATTGTCAAGGCTAAACAACCCCCATTTTGTACAACATTATTTTTCAATGTGCACCATCTGTTCTGTTGAAATGCAGCTCACAAAAATCCTTTCAGTAAAATAAGAAATAAATCTGTTTTCTCAAATGTTATTATCCAGTTGAAAATCATTATAATGATGTCTCTGTACAGTTAAGCAGGCTTTATGAATGAAATTAGATTTATAAGTCACACAGCAATAGAAACATGTCATCATTCTTTCTCCTGTGACACTTCAAATGATAGAGGAGAGTGTTCCTTTAATATTTATCTATTTATAAGCTTGTAAAGATCTCTTTGGTTGAAGGTCAGGAGCAAGCTTCATTACAGGAAAGATAGCTTATATTATTTATCTCCAAAGTTTACTTCATGAAACAAATAAATAAAACTTGGTAAACTCTTCATATCAATTTAAATTTCAATATTTTCAATATTGTACAGTACAAAATTATCACTTTATAATAATTGATATTTATATATTTCCCATCCTTTTCTGTTTTATGACTGAATAATCCTTTTACACGCCACATAGAATTGACTTATTGAAAGTCTGTGGCTACACGAACAATTAATAACATGCAAAATTTTCTGTACTACTGAATTTTGTTTCATGAAAAAAGCAGATTTCCAAGCCACTTTTCAGAGCTGCTCACATTGGGCTCCATGTGACTTTAACGGAATCATGCAATTATCCAAAAATACAAAACTGTAGGTTCACAGTGAAAGGTATCCAGTCCACATGTATACAGCAGTCTCCAACACTTCCAAGACAACATCCTCAACACTTCCTACTCTGTCTCCCTGGCAACATCTCCTTTACTTTGCCCTTGCCATTGGTGCTTTCTTTCCTTCTCACTCTGTTGGATTCGGCCTAAGAAAAGATGTAGCAGCAGTGATGAGATTTGGGTCATTAAGCAAGACATAGTTAATAATGCCCTTAATAAATTAGATTTTCATGTAAGAGATTTCTACTCAGTAAAAATAAGGACTTAAAGAGAGGAATTTAGTGCCCCCCCCCCCGAACTCCAGATAATATTTATTTCTTCTCAATTAGTCTCCGTAAGATAAGTATCCTTTCAGGAGCAAACAGCTGTTTTCCAGCTCTAGTAAAACCTTATTCAAAGCACAATGTATTATGAAGTCTCATGTAGAATATATCCAGGTATTAAGTTTGAAGATGTTAATCTGGAATCTTAAAGAGTTTATTGTTATTTCATTTTGTCATTGAAAATATAATTTTTAGATTTTTTTTTTTTTTAAACTGAATTATGTTCAAAGATTTGTTGGAGATTTTGCAAGTGCTCCATTCAGTGTAGCCGAAGTAATAAACACATCATGAATATGTGTACAACCTCTTCTTACATGATTCAGTAAGTCTTACTTCCAGACCTAACGTGTTCGCATTTTCCTTCAAGTTAACTAATACAAAATTCTCAAATTAAATACATAAGTTGCAAAGATACCTCATTCATGCACCAAAACATGGATCCAGAGGTATTTTATGTGAACTCATCAAATACCTTGACAAGACACCATTACCTCCTGACAAAGCAGATAAACTGGAAAGTCACAACTGATAAACCCAAAATCTATTAAATAGTGTATGATCACACAAATTTATTTACATCTGTGCTACCAGGGAATTAACTTAATGATCAACTCAGAAAATACTACTGATGGTTCAGGGATGTTAGCTTGGGATCAGATAGGAATCTTATGCACAGAGGGACTTTGAGGACAACTCTCAGAAGGCATCTACTCCCAAAGGGCATGATCAACTACATTTATTAAATTAAACACTTTTAAAATGTTTCCCTTAAAAATGTGCTTCTCACTAAATTTTTTGTGGAGACTATGGGTTTTGTGAGGTAGTTTTTTATGGATTTAATTTTAGCTGAGATTTTTTAAGAAAATGAAACCATCAAAACTGTTTACCTCCAATCTTTTTAAGTGGATAAATACTCTTTATAGTGTGACAATTAAGATACTCAGCTGCATAAATGGTGATCTCAATGTTCCTGGTGAATTAATGAGAAAAGGTTGGATAGGTGTCTTTTCTTCTGCCAAACTTTACAAAGAGGACTGAAAAATATTAATAATAATAATAATTAATAATGATAATAATAATCCTACATGTTTTCATGAAAATATTTATTTTTAACAAAGTCTTGTTTTCTGAGACTTTACGGGAAATTATATCACCAAAAAAATTCCCAATCATGTCTACTTGCAAATTTTTATTTTAAATATATTCTGTGCAAGGATAAAGACAGCATTACACCAAAGAAAGCTACACTGAAATAATAGAAATGCCTTGTACTTACTATTTTCCCCAAGTCTATTTTTAAAATTACAGTAGCAAGTGAAATTACTGGTCTATGATATCAGTAGCAAATTGCATATGATTGGTACCTACTACAATGATTTATAAGTAAGATTCCCCATAAGCTTAGCAACTATGATAGTTACTCTCACATATGAAATGTTTACACTGCCCTAGCTGAATATACAGTCCTGATCTGTCAGAGTCCAGCAGTGCTGATCTGTCAGATTGCACAGTATTATTTGGCAAAAATACTTCAATTTACTGTTGAGAAGAGGATCACAGTGTCATAAGGAAGAGATGACTGAGACCTGCTCACAGGGGAACAAATTGCTGTATTTTTTTATTGTGTGATCCACAGCACTACCCAGGGTATGAGCAGGGCATTTTTCCAGGGTATGCTCTTCTAACATACTTTCCCTGTACAACTTCAGGCTCTCTGAAGAAATTTATGCTTTCTGCCATCCTTAGCTTCATTGCTACCTAAGGCCTAATTTTGAATAAAAGCCCCCAGAAGCTGGTTGTTCAGTTGTATTCAAAGCATCATACCTTTAAGATGTCCTTGAAAAATACTTCAGTACTGCAATCCTGTTCAAGGAGAACACAGAAGTCTCATGGTTACATTCCTGTCAAATGTTCTTGTTTGGTGGGGTTTTTTTTCCCTTTTGTTTTTTAAGCAAGGTGGGTAGTTTGTATATTGAGAGACAGAACACACCGTTAACAGACAGAACTTGGTTTTCTTCATGAAAGTTGACCAGGAATTTCAGCAACTGGCTTCATACACAGTACTTTTTAGTTTTCCAAACTCTGGTCTCTATATTAGCACTTGCATGCGATTCAGATGTAGTTTTAAGGACATTTTTAAAAAAATGAAGTGGTGGGAGCCAGCATGGGATTTTTATATTCTGGGATGTTTAACAAAGTCCTGTAGCCACACAATGATGTAATGAGTAAGGTGGCAGTGATAAAGTCTTATTTTGTATGAAATTGCCTTTTTGTTCAGTTCTGAGCAATCACCAATTAATGAAACGTCCATTTATATTTTAAACCTGGCATAGAAGAGAATTATCTTAACTGTGCCCATCCTTAACTTTTCAGATTGCTAGAATAAATAAAAGAAACATGAATCTCTTAGAAAGTGAATAATTTTACTTCTACTTGGACCTGTACAAAAGCATAGTAGGATAGTGATCATCCACTCTCTCCAGTATAAGTACTCATTTGTAAATGACTGGTGAAAGCAGGGCTGGCAGGGCAGATAGTTTAGAGGGGGGGAGAAGAACAGATGATTTCTTGTTGGTTTTTGTACTAGAAGGACATGATGAGAATCAGAACTGTGCAAGATTTTTTTTTAAGTTGCTTTAGGACTGATGTGTGTGAATTTTCCAGCTAATTTTCTAAAGTGCTGAGTCACATATGTATAAAATCTGAGTTAAATGAGTGAAAAGTTTTCCCTTCATGCACATTCTAGGATATATTAGTACACCAGTGATGCTTATATTACATTTTATGCAATTTCTGACCTTTAAAGGGTAACAGAAGAGATTTATGTGATACAACAGCAGGGTATTTTAGTCCCATAGTTCTTTATGTCCTGATGCTCTCACAAAAAAAGTAGGATAAATTTTAAAGTTTAGTATTAGTCCTCTAAAATTACTTTTTGCTAGACACAGTAAGGAGTGGAAGATAACTTCAGTAGGTATGGCAACTTTCATTCTGGGATGAGCTGTATATTGACTTAAAGACATCTGTATACCTCCAGTTTGGAAATATTCAAGAGCCAAAGGATGCAGTTGTAAACAGATTTGAAAGGCTTTTTCAATGAGAGATTTTATGGTCATAAAACAGAGTAAACACCAAGGTCATTTTTGATGAAGGAGTCAAGGGAAGCAGATGTGACCATAATTAAAGTTTTTAGTAGAAAGCCAGACATGCTGAGCTCATGTTGACAAATTGGATGGTTCCAAACCCAGGTTTAATCAAACTAATAATCACTTTACACAGTTTTAATTAAATGTTGCAATGTTCTATTAAATTCTAGATAACAATGTAATTATGTGAGTGGACAAAAGTAGGTATTAAGAACTCCAGGCAAGTTATCCAACAGGCTGGTTTAAATCATTACCTGCTAGTAAAGGAAGAATGCTGGCAAAGTTTATGCCATAACAAACAAAATTAAAAATTAAACTGACTGTGAAGTAAAAAAAAGGGCCATGTTTTAGAGCTGCAACACATTCTGTTCTGAGTTCACAGTTCACAACAGGTATTTGCAATCATAATTAATTTATTTTACAGTGAAGTGTCTGCAAGTATATACTATGCATAGGGAGAACTAAAGAGCAACTAAACTTTAAGTATTGCATCGTCTGGAAGTACTTACCTTCAGATTAATATTCAACAAGAAAAAAAAAAAATAGGGTGCTTTCTTCTTGAAGGGATAATAAATAATCCTACCAAATGCGGTCAAGTACATAAGCAAATTATCTTTGAAACCTCTAGAACTTCCTAGAACAAAATATAAGCAAATAATTATATAGTGACAACTTGTAATTGGTCTTAAAGTGCTTAAATCAGTCAGTCATTCACTACTGAAGGGGCTAGTCTCACTGGTAAGGCATCAGTACATTACAGAATTAGACTCCAAGTTTCTCTTGAAATTTATGATAGGAAACATAGAGCTTCTAAAGGAGAGGGAAAGTAGCAATTTTCAGTGAGGGCAAGTAAGATAGGAGTCAGCACCAGTGAGGTCTGGAGCACTGCCATGTTTTTCAAATGAGATTTAGCTTTAAAAAGAATGAGATTCACTGAACTATGCAACTTGCAATTAATCCCACAACATTTTTAGCAATACAGGAGAAGAAACTGATCTGGCTTTTTGAGTTCAAACTCAGATTACCATAATAATAATCGGCAAATAATTTAAAATATGAATCTAGCTCCCAGTCAAGCAGAAAAAAATAATACATTACTGTTATGGAAGTGTCAGTGGGTGACACTGTTATTTACTATTATCTTCCAAATTCTTTCAATAAAACAAAAGCCAAATCTAGGAAGACTTGTAAATACACATAGTAAATGAGATGGCTGATGAAAGTGAGATTCTTTTCAGATAAACTTTGTACACAATAGAGGACTTTGATCTCTCTTTGATGTCCAGTAAAGATCAAGTTTTGAAGCAAAGTATTTCCCCAAAAGATGGGACAAAATTCCTGAGAAAATACTTGTTGTACCAATGTTGTCTTCTCTTTCTACATGCGAGGCAACAAAGCACAAGGTCAAAAGAACCTGCATCAGAGAACTGTCAACCAATCGACTCAGAGCCTCACTTTAGCTAGTCTCGATGTATTGGCACATCATCTTTCATCCTTTCATACCATGCACTCAGGTAGTGCTGGTTTGCAGAGTGCGGGTTGCTAATGTGGAGTCAAAGGACAGAGAGGAGTCACAGCACGTCACAGTGTGAGAATGACTTAAAATAACAGTGGAAAGCATAAGATGGTATTCTTCTGGGTAATGGCACAGAGTTGAGGACAATGATATAAAAAAAAAATTAGATTTGCTGCTAATCTGTATTACTGATAATTTTATTTTTTTTCCCATGAAAAACAAATCTATAGGCTCATAGATAACTCCACATAGCTATAGCAGTATAATGATCCAATATCACTCTTAGTTATCTTTATTCAGCTCCTGAATTCCTATGGATCATTCTAATACTAATCTCACTGTATAGAGAACTTTGTCATCATGGAGATCATGCTGTATTTCCTTATGTCTACCTTTCACTTCTAATTTTTTATTTGAACATTAAGCATTGTTGCTCTAACTAAGGTAGAGAAATGCCTAAATACTTTGCTATGTATCCTTTCTAAACCTGGAATTAGAGTAATTCCAGGCAATGAAGAATTGATTATTTCTTTTTAATTAAAGCATTAGAATCTGCACTCTTAGAGTGAAAAACATTTGCTGTCTTTCCCTTTAACGACAACTGCAGTGCTGCAGTTCTTCACATTTTGCAGCTTTCTCAGTTCTGACCTTCATTCATTCAAAACTAGTGAAATGCTTTTCTGATGTACACAGGTTTGAAATGTTGACTCTGTCATGTAGTAACCTTTTCTGGATGAAGTGCAGTGGCATAGCATGCCCTTGTTTTGAAATCAAACATCTCATCCTTAATACTTTAGTTTCCCTCTGCAAGAACGGTATGTTCCAGTGTTAATCAAGAATGACCATATAACATTCAAAATCCAGTATTGTTTTTATTATTCTGTATTCTTGATAGTGAACAAAATTTAGTGGGACAGTGAGAACTGCTAGTAAATCAGAAGTAGGACTGAATAACACCATGTTTTTTTTCTGCCTTGACAGAACAATAGGGCAGTTGACTACCACCTGTAATTTCTGCTCATGTTTCTCCAGATGTGGAAAGATGTTAGCAGATAATAACAGGTATAAGTGACTGACAGACCAAAATTAAATATTTTTTTTTTTCTAATTGACAAGCAGACAAACATCTGTCACAAAGCACGTATAAAAAGATGACCTACTATTGGGAGCTTTGCAATTTTATTTTGTTTCCCTTCTTTAAAGAATAAACGAGAAACTGCACGTCCAAAATTATAATTCTTATGTTTGGTAAATGAGTAATAGCTGCTGAACCCTAGGATTTGTGTTCTAAGTTTTTGACTTGTGCTGCATCCATTTTTTGATCTCTGTCATGCAGGTCAAAAGAGGTGATCTACAGACAGCTCCTTTTTAGTGCCTCGTATATGTATATTGCACTATATGTACTGTATCTATAGATATACCAAAATTTTAGAGATTTGTATGTCATATTAAATCAGTCACAAAAACCTTATTTACAACACATTCAGAAGGTTGCCAAGATACAAACACCATAAAGTGCTTGATTTCAAGGTGTTCAGTGCAGTAGCATGAAAGATAACTTTGCAAATAGTGTATCTCATTAGCTAACCAACATCTATTGACTTAAAGCTGCATTAGATAAAGAACTAATCCTGCAGACATATCAGAAAGTGGTAACAGCTGTTACTTGCTGATCTCAGTTTGTTCAAATAGCCTTTTACATGAATTTGTGTCAGTACTTCTTCCATTGACACAGTGTATAAACACCAACTTTAATCACAGAATGGCAAAACGTGAGCCCGTTTGAAGTATGACACACTAAAAAAGAAATCTATATAAGTATAGAATGTAACATAAAAGCTGAATTAAAAGATTGCGTATATCACGATGCATACATAATCTGAAATGTAATGATCAGGATATAAATAGACATAACACTTCCTGAGAAACAGGAAAAAAATGATTTAATAAAAAAAAACATGATACCTCAGATTTCCTTCAGTCAGTATCCCTGATTCTTCTATCAGTCACTATTTACCAGGGGAAAAATAAACATGCAAAAAAGTTTAAAAGTGTGATATATTATTGACCCTTTGAAAAGGTTATGGAAGTATTATAGGGAAGATACACAGTGAAAGATTTGTTCACTGATCTGGAAATAATGGACAGCAGTGATCAACTTGCGTTTGCTTGGGTTGTAGGAGGAAATACCAAGTACGAGCACTGTTGTGGTTGCGTATGGTCCTGTTGTAAAAGATTGTCTATTGCCTTTTTTATTAACGTATGGACAACAGTTTAGCTATGTAAAAATAATTGCTCAGCTGTAAAACTTTTCTGAAAAGTGGTGAAATATAGTTAATTCAACTAGTTTTTATATCAGTTTTATATTTGCATCATTCTTGTTTCACAATGAGATCAGAGTAAGGACCCTGAGGTATTTATTTATTGAAGTGAGATATGATCTTGTTATTGAACCTCTGAGTGGCTGTGAAAATTCTGAAAAGTTAGTAAATTCACCAAGCTTAAGGACAGAAAGGATCATCAGGTCAGGTTAAGCCTGCATAGCAGTAGCCATTACAGTCCATCAAGTTAACCTTCTGATTTCTAACTATATTTTATCACAAGTTGCTTGTATTAAATGACTCCAGAAAACATCAATGACAACAATACTGATATCTGCATATGGCACTTAAATGATTATCACGATGATGCTAAAACTGAGACCTCAGGGCAGCGTCAGGCTCATCATGGCTCTGCAGAATAGAGCACTTGTTCTCAACAGAAAGTCACCACCAGGCTATCAGCAGCTATTTTTCTGTTGATTAACATTGACAGGGTACTAGGGGGTTACAATCTTAAAATATATAGCCTTTATCCCTGTGGAATTTCAACCTCGAGTGAGAAAAAGGAACCAGGTTCAGATAACTAGGGACCTGCATGATATGCAATACTTGATATACTTATGTATTTCACTAATTTTCTGTCTTGTTCAGTAATCAGCTTTTCAGATGTCAGGAATAATCTAACTGAAATAAAATTACCTCATGTTCACAAAGCTATGTTTTCTCCACTAGCATAGAAATTTCTGTTTCAGTTAGAAGACTAAGCCAAGGTAACATTCACTGAAGTGGATACAGGAAGACGCTAATTTTGGTGTATTACTGTTGAAGCAAATTTAAAATTCCACTAAGGTTTTAATGAGGACTTTGCCAACAGCATGTATGTGGAAAGCCTACTGACTAGGTCATCCTTTAAAAAACAGTTCAAAACGCAAGTCCAACTAAAGCCTCTAATCACAGGATTTATATGGATCAGCATATGCTAGCTTTTCATTTCTTACCATGTACTATATATGTGAGAGATGAGTTAGTCTTAATTACGGAAAAATAATCTTGCTACTGACTTTGTTTTTTTAAAGATGATAACTGATTGATCTTAATATATTCTTCCAACACTTTTGAAAAGGAAAGTTTAGACTCAACTTTTACTCATAAAATGCATCCTTACTTCTGTCCTTTAAAGTCTATCTGTGTTGTATAACAGAACATATACTTTTTCTCTTTTAGAAGTGATGAATACCATTACTTAGTGTCAAATAATTTAATGATGAAGACAGCATCCTGAAAGAAATACTCTCATAAAGTTGCTTCTCTTCTTTTTGTCCAGAGTGGATAATGAAATGTCTCATTCCACTCGAGTAACTTAAAGAAAACATTCAGGAAGATGGAATTTTAAAATTCAGATTATAATTGGCTTTCTCTAAATCAAATAACATGCTGAATTGGTAACATGAATGATTAAGTGCAAGTGTATGAAATGAACTAATCAGTTGACAACAAGGAGATTTTAATCATTATAAAAAAATAGTAGCGCATTGTAAAACAAGAAGTGCAAAACATTGCTAATGTTGAATGTTCCTGAAATAAATCATTCACACATAGGAACAGAATCATTTCCATATCACTCAAGTGAAACTCTCCAAAAAGTATCCTCACTTGATACAAGGTTAGCTGACTGAACCTGTGTTGAACAAGTGCTAGATAATTTCTCTTTTTTATCTTAAACAAGTCATACCCAGTCTTTCCAGTAATGGAAGCTACATATTGAGAAGAGAGGGCTGTCTCTTATAGCTTGCTATTAACTGAAATTTACTTTGCATTCACCAAAGAGCAATTCTGTGTACTCATATTATTACCAATATTTCCATATACTCCACAAATAATACCATAAAAAAAAAAAAAAAGAAAAAAAAGTATCTCACAGCCAGAATTTCCTGCCACTGGAACAAGACCTCTGGCCTATGGCTCAGTTCTAAGGGCTCCTCTGGGAAGATGCATCTAGCTGCACATCTTAAGCATAGTTCTTCAAGTGTTGGTCACTCCCTGCATCTGAGGTACTAGTTGATTGGTACACAAACTGTTTAATAAATATTATAAATTAAGTTAGAATAAGCAGGTATAATTATTTTTAAGATCCACAACCAAGTAATATGAAAAAAGCAGTTCTTATTAACTTTCCACTTCAGCCAAGCTGTATTACATAACCACACCTATTGAGATTTCTATCTTGGTCTGGAAGAATTACACTCAATCCCAAAGACATGCGCATGGTACTGTTTGGCTCCTTCCTTCTCTGACCTCTGCAGTATTTCGCATAGCTGAAAATCCCACAAAGGGGATTCTGTAAGAAGGCAAGGATGGAAGAACCTGCTTCGCTTAAGATCTCTAAGCTTATTTCAGAATCATATTTAGTGTCTGAAGTCATCATTTAAAATTAAGTCTTTTAATCTTTTTCCTTTTAATTTATTTTAAATCCAGTAGACCAGCCAAACTCCAGTGCTTTCTTTCTCTAAATGTGCTTACACTTTCCTGAGTTTTATGTCCCATCTGTTTTCCTGAACTACCATGACCCTGTCTTTATTCCATTCAGAATAAAGGAAATATGATTAAGGGAGTGAAAATTGTTTTGAAGAGAAGCAGAATAAAAGCAGCTTTGTTTACAGATGGTTAGTGCAGAGAATTCCTCAGCCACAAAGTAAACTTTGAGCCTCACTAGGATAATTGTCCCTATTTCTCCTTAGCAGTGATGCTAGACCACTTTGGAAAGCAATGCTTTTTTGCATGCATGCTCACAGAAGATATTTATCATGGAAATAAAAAGGAATGACAGAAGAAGTTTAGTTTAGAATTCAGAGCTGGATCACTTGCCGTGCTTCCCATGTCCCAAGCTCCTCTTTCAAAAGCAGGAATAATTCTCCCTCATTATAGCAAACCTGTTAGACAACAGAAGACAGTTCTAATTGAACCACTAAGGGCTTCTTCTGTGGTCTTCTATAGGAGTGGAGCTAGCAGTGAGCTAGTGGTCTTCAGTATTGTGAAACTTACCAGGATATTGAAACTTATTTGAATATTTTAAAACAACATCTGCAGAGTCTGCATCCTCTTTGTCTTAGTTATAAGCTTATTTTAGATCAAGGAGAGAAGCAATTACTCTCATCTCTAGCATCTATATGGTTCATGGAATTTCTAATACATTAAATTTTGTCATAAGTGGATTAAGATTGCCTCTTGCATTCTGAGTGGAGAATATTAGAGATTTGCATCATAATTCTCTTAGTCATTTACTAGGTTTCTGCCACAAGGTTGCTTTTCTCGAAACATTAATCTATGACTCTCCACAATTGGCAAGCATGCTCTCCAGTAAGCTGAGTTATTTGAAATCCTCAGGATTTTCTTTAATAAATTTTGCTAAAAATGTTGTCTTTCATAAAGAGTTTAAAAGAGCTTATTCTATACATGTTGCCAGTTTCAAAGAATGTGACATTTAAAAAAAACAAACAACCACCTGTTAGCATATTAAAGACTCTCTCAAATTCAGTAAGCAAATATATAACACCTCCCACAATTAATATACAACCAGTAATTAAACAGATTGCTTTGTGAAAATGAAAAAGTTCATATCCCTACTATATCTATTTCTAACAACCTTGATTAAATAACAGTATAATAGAAGATTATATTACAAAATTCATTAATTAAAACTAGTGAAGATGAAAGTATTTTCCTCTCAGGTGTTTTTTTCCTGTTTTCCAAATTCTCTTGTGTTGTTTTGCACTTAGACTAAATAGGAGCACCTCTCCTATGAGGACAGGCTGAGAGAGTTGGGATTATTCAGCCTGGAGAAGAGAAGGCTCCGGGGAGATTTAATTGTGGCCTTCCAGTACCTGAAAGGGGCCTGCAGGAAAGGTGGGAAGGGACTGTTTACAAGGGCATGGAGTCACAGGACAAGGGATAATGGGTTTAAGCTGAAGGAGAGTAGATTTAGATTAGATGTTAGAAAGAAATTCTTTCCTGTGAGGGTGGTGAGGCACTGGAACAGGTTGCCCAGAGAAGCTGTGGATGCTCCATCTCTGGAAATGTTCAAGGCCAAGTTGGATGGGGCTTTGGGCATCCTGGTCTAGTGGAGGGTGTCCCTGCCCATGGCAGGGGGGTTGGAACTAGGTGATCTTTGAGGTTCCTTCCAACCCAAACCATTCTATGATTTTATGATCCCATGAAAAGATCATTAATTATTACTTTCCTTAGAAGTGTATTTATTTGGGTCTTTTTTCCTCTCAGTTATCTGCTAAAAATCCTGATTTCACAGAACAGTCATGACAAAAGTGACTTGAAATAAATAAGAATAATTAAATGGATGACTAGATTCTTAAAGTTTTGAAAGGTAAAACTCATTACATAAGGAATAAAAAATGAAAGCACAGCAATATTTGTGCTAGATTCTTCTGCTGTTAATATCTGTCCATACTTTGATCATTGTATAACTCATTTTAAAATGAAGTATGCAAATTTCTTAGTTGGATGCTGACATACAGAAAATAATACTTTCCTGTCTTAGCAATACTCTGCATGCAAAATCCTGTATTATGGTGCATTAAAAATACCCCCAAAAATCCTAGAACAAACAAAAATGGGGAACTTGGTATTACAATTAAAACATTCATTTTCAAAAGCTTAATTTGCTGCTATGAATGTATATAATAGCCATTCTCACTGTTCCTAAGACTTCTACTATATTTAATTCCTGAAACCTGTTCAATACAGTCCAGTTTGATGTAATTTAATTCAGGTCATAATGTATTTATCCTGAACATAATTTGCGATGAGCAAAAAGAAATGATAACTTTATTGTTTTCTTTGTAACAATTCCCAATACAATAATTGCACGTTAAAGCATGGATCTTCATGCTGAGATATATGCTGCATTAAAATATGAGAATGCTGTAAGGGCTCACAGGCCATTCTCACTTTCTTGGAATATGATCTATTCTCCTTTTATATTTAAAATATGAGATTACCATTAAAAAAAAAAAAAAAAAAAAAAAAAAGAAAGAGAAACTAAAAAATANNNNAGAGAGAGAGAGACTGAAAGCTACTGTTTTAAAGCTCCAGTGTTCAAGACATGCTATATATCATGCTATAAATTCAACTCAGTATTAACATTCCTATTCTATCCCTCCTGCTATATGTGTAAGGGTTGTAGTGCAAACAAGGTGTTTTATTTATTGAATCTTGATATATGTCTTTTCTATTTTACTGATTCCTCAAGTACCTCTTCTGAAATGTCTCAGCTAATCACAGATCCTAATTATGACTTTAAGATATGCAATTTGGGAGACTTAGCCATTTAAAATGAATGTCATTTAATAGAACACTTATTCTTTCATTAGCAGTGATAAATATGCATGATCCTAAGTGTTTTGTATTCAGGTTATGTACTCAAAACTTGTCCCTAAAGGCTGCCCTTAATGGAAGTTCTTTTTGGATCAGCAGTGTTAAAAATAAAAACAAGATAATAAGATGACTTTTACACTTTTTTGTTGTCATGTTCTGTACCATATCTGACCAAAGAGTTCTTCTTGTTTATTATATTTTTTCAGATTTCAGCAAAACTGTGCAGAAGCCAGTGCAAGTCTGTTAAGTAAAAACTGAATAAAATCAGGTCCTTAGGATTTATCTGTTCACTTTAGCAATATGACTATGTAGTATGGATTTCTTAGAAGAAATTTAATGTCCACATTTGAGGTCTTGCAGTTTCTATATGTAATATGATTCTGCTTATCATCTATTCTGGATGAAAATAGTAGTTATCAGCTAATAAAGAATAATAAAGAATAAAGATCATAGTCAAGTAACCATACAATCCCATGTAAAGGCCTGACAACAAGGACTTAGAAAGAAAGTTTTTCCATTTAGTCCCTTAATGCCTTCTCCAGTATTAGAAGGAAGCGCAGACTGGAAGAGGCAAGCTCTCCTGGCTGGCTTGTCATTTCATAGGTGCTGAGCTCTGACTCCCTCTTCTCCCTACCAGTCCACACATCTGTACAACAAGATGCGTAAAAGACCTCACAACTGTTTTCCCCACTTGCGCTTGTACATAGCGACCTGTACTATGCATGGAAATCAGCAGCACAGAGATGCCAACACAGGAGACTACAGGTTCAAGGTTATCAAAGATGTAAGATCTACCCTGGCTTCCCAAAGGTGGTGCAAAGCTTGAATGCTCTTCTGGTGCATTTAATACCTCCCGGGTTTTTTTGTTTGGTTGGTTGGGGTTTTTTTTGTTTCGTTTTGTTTTTGGTGTTTTGTTTTGTTTTGTTTTGTTTATTTTAGAGCTTTCTTGGTGTCTGTCTCAGAGACATGACACCTATTTCATCCTTGATTTGCATTTGGATTTAATGACAAACTGCATGATGCTGAGTACTGTTAATTTTGAACAGTGCCAAGAAATAGTCTATGGACATATTCTATTAGTAAACATCAATGAGATTTAAACAAATAGAGTAAGCTACTGAAAAGCTCATTTTCCATTTGTAAACCCCTTCAGTTTTTACTCTGTATCTATACTTTTGACTTCTGCCTGCATTAAATATAACATGAGTTTTGTTGCTTTTTAACAGGCATGGAACTGATCCTCCTCTCTAGTTATTATGAAATAATTTTCTTTTTTATCTTTTCTTAAACACAGAACAATAAAACTCTTTTTCTAGAAAAACATATCTAGAATAAGGTTTGATTTCTTGTGAGGAATACATAAAGAAAGGTCAGTAAGAAAGATGATAGAACTGTAAAGTTCCTGCAAGAATAAAGCTAACTTTGGAGCTCTTACAATGATTTAACACTTAGTGTTTGTCATTCAGTCAAATCACCATTACCACATCAATCATCTTATATCACAACCTAAATATTCATTAAGAAATGTAAATAGATTTCTTTTTTTAATGGTATGGCTTGATAATACCTCTCAATTCTTTCATCTATCTTGTCCACTTATATTTTTATTATTTGAAAGAAAAGACTGGTACTCAAACCTGCATGCTACAGATACACTTGGCAATGGCTCAAAAAGTCTGTTTTATAACATCCTAAAATACACCTTCTAAGGTAACAGAGAAATTGATTGTAAATTACTGTCCTGTGATTAGAATATTGTTCTTTCTCCCTCACTGACTGATTCAGAAAAGTTTCTTGAGAAATTAGAGCTGCAGAGAGGTGCTATTCCATGTAAAGTAACAATATTCAAAGTTCAGAAATAATATATGGAGAACAATCAACTTACAGTGTTCAGCCTATTTGAACAAGAGCAAATATGTTTGTATGCTAAATACACACCAATTCTGCATTTTAGGCAGGGGAAAAAAGCAATGAATGCAGACTTTATTATATGTTCAGAAAGGTTAATTGTACTTTTTCCAAGACTAATATCTACTTTGAGCCAACTATAAAATACTGAGCTGCCTGTTTTCTCTCCAGCAGCAGCTTCTGCCCTGCCACATTTCCTACCTTTTCTTCTCTCCCTAATGATCTAGTGAAAATCAAATGGGTGCACCAAGAAGGAAATTATTTAAAACATCAAAATAAAGTCCCAAACCAACTAACAAAACACACACACACACACTCAAGAACCTAGGAAAAAAAAAAAAAAAAAAGAAAAAAAAAGAAAGAAAAAGTCTGTCAAGATTACGGCGAACTATAATGGGTTGGATCATTTGAACATAAGGTCCCAAGTCCACATTTCATGAATGTTAACCACAGAGTAATTTCCACTGACTTCAGTTTAATCACTGTAATCATTCCTTTGATTCTCCTTACCAGTCCACACTGATAATCTTACAGTTAATGCCAAATACAGTCATTGTCTTTGTTTGAACTGCATGCACATTGACCTCCTATACTTTAAGAACAGTTAAAAAGTGTAAGAACAGAAGAAGGAAAAAAAGGGTTGTAATAAAGGGAACTGGCTGTCACTGAGAATGGATTTGTGTGTCCACGGAGCTTATGAAGAGTGGTATTGACTAGGAGAGTGATATAGAAGGTGGAGGTAAAAGGAATGTGTATTTTGCAAGGGTTCTTGCCCATCATATCACTTCTTCTGAGGAAAATGAAAATTTCTGTTTTATCAGTCCTGGCACCTGAAGATGTCTGATTGCTGCTTGTGACTTTCTACCTGATGGACTTAAAGAATTTCCAAACTGTTATGCTATTTTTGATTGATATAGAGTTAATTTTCTTCCTCGTAGTGGGTACAGTACTCTTTTGGATTTAGGATGAGAATAATGTTGATAACACACTGATGTTTTTAGTGGTTGCTAAATAGTGCTTACACTAAGTCAAGGACTTTTCAGCTTCTCATACTGCCCTGCCAGTGAGCAGGCTGGAGGTGCACAAGTAGCTGGGAGGGGACACAGCCAGGACAGCTGACCTAAACTGGCCAAAGGGATATTCCATACCATATGAGGTCATGCTCAGCATATAAACTGGGGGCAGTTGGCCAGAGGGCGGTGATTACTACTCAGGGACTTGCTGGGCATCGGTTGGTGGGTGGTGAGCAATTTTGGGTTTTCATTTACATCACTTATTTTTGTTGGATTTTATTTCTCTCTTTTTTTGTTATTTTTATTTTCATTAGAAGAATTATTATTATTTTGTTGTTATTATTACTATTACATTGATGTTGCTGTTGTTATTATATTTCATTTTATTTCAATATTAAACTGTTCTTATCTCAACCCACAAGTTTTCTCACTTTTACTCTTGTCTCCTCCATTCCACTAGGGTGGGGCAGTGGGCAAGCGGCTATGTGGTGCTTAGTTGCTGGCTGGGCTTAAACCACAACACTTCAGTCCCAGTTTATTATGGATGTGCAAGTATTGTCATTAGATGCTATTAGCATCACAATAAAGTCACTAGCATACCCAGCACACAGCTGAGAACTCTATTTCAGGATTCAAAATTAGAGTGTTCATGCAAAAAGTTTTATGTACTGCATGTTACTAAGCCATACTCTTGGGGCATGGACATCATGTTGGCTACACATAACACATCTCCTGCTGAAGTAACTGGGAACTGTGCAGACATAGGTGGCAGGAATAATATGTCTTCAAGGTTTTTCTCTGCATGACAAACAATTTCAGCTTCCTATTAAAATTCCTGAAAAATGGATTTCATTAAATTTTGCTTGAAGAGATTAAAAATCATAAATATATATGTAATTTTATTGATTGCTGAAGTTTTACATGTATACATGTCTGTGTATGTGTGTGTGTCTATTCTGGCATATTTTAGGTATAAATATTTGATGTATGGTTGCAAAAAAAAAATAGAATCATGTATGCCTGATTCTTCTTTAGTTCTCAATTGCTTTATAAATAATAAATAATTTTAACTTTGGGAAATGTTATAATCAGTGTTGCTTTCATTTATTTGTAGTTCTCCTATGTATCTGGGGTTTTTTTGCTGTGACTTGCTTTGTTTTGTTCTGTTCTGGCATTGGGAGCACCTGGAAAAAAAACCCACCACCACGCTTCGGAAAAAAAAATTAGAGGAATTAATGTTTAAATCTAGAATATTGAATTTTAACAAATAGTGGTTCTTAAACTCAAAATCATTACTGAATACGAGGAGATGGCATATAAAATAAAATTGAAATATCCTTCAAAGTGTTACATCATGATTTTTCACAATATTTTCACCTCTTGCACTATGAAGAATCTTGGCAAGTTTAAAACCTTTAGGAAAGAGGTATTTAGAAAGACTGCTTTATCTGTCCTTGGCAGACAGTCAAGATTTGCTTCTACTTTAGCATTTCTCCTTCTGCTAAAGATAGATTTTAAGCTAGGATTATTTTTTCTTTTGGAAGAGGGAAGTTTCATTTAATATATTTTTAGAATACTCCATCCCAAATTAAATGCTTTTTCTTCAAGTATTACTCTACATTAGTTTAAAATTTATTTATTTATTTATTTATTCTGAAGGAGAAAGAAACAAGTGAATATTTTAACTTTTCAAGGACACTAACTTGCTGAGAGAAATAGTACATGTGTTGAGCCAGAAAATGCTTTATTACACATAGGTCAAAGTGTAACCGGTAACAACATTATCCTCTGCAGCACAGAGAAAAGAAAATCTGAACTGACTCATGATGGATCTAACATGTCATCCATACACACGCACACATATATTTATGAAAGGATATAAGTGGATAGCTCTTATAAAGCATAAAATTGAAGGAATCAGCCTTTTGCATCAAAGGCCTTATTCGTTTTGCACAATGACACTGTTCGATTTTCACATGTATGTGAAACACACTAAATTCTTTGTTTGTGAGACTGTAAAATGGTAACAATAGAAGTTTATGGTATACTAATATGCCATGGCCTTGTCAAGAGATTTGTGATGAACCAGAGCTAGTGGGATTAGTTATTTTACTAGTTGATATGAGGAAATGCCAATGTCAGGAAAATACACATTTATAGTGTTTGATGAAATATTGTCAGAGACTGCAAGATTTGAACTCTAAGGTTTTGTCTTCTGAATCTTTGAGAACTGTAATATAAAATAAGCACATATGATGTGGTTAATGACATTAATAATTATGTTTATGTACAGGTTTGCCAAGAGGAGGAGGAGAAGGAGAGGAAGAGCATGAGAAAGAATTTTAGCTTTTCTGTTAGCATCATCTGAAGCAACACATGCTCACAAATGCACTTCTCTCCATTTTGATGACTCTGTATTCTTACAGAGTCAACCAATTGTAAAATTCAGCAAGCAGCTTGATATTTGTCAGACTTTTGGGATTTAACCTAGATTTACTAAGCTTTTGGTACATTAAAGACACAATCAGATATTTTTACAAAAGTGAACACAGGTGAAAAGGAAGCACAGCTGCATACTGCCTCAAGGCTGTATTTATTGAGCCCAATCTTGAATTGTGTGACATCTCTGAACAAAATAAGATAAGTAGAAGTGATTTTAGATAACGATCCCAGTGGCTAACTTGCTTTAATTAAAGATGTTTCAAAAGATAGAAGAAGCAGGAACAAAGAAGAGAAATGTAAGGTGCTATGTGAATTATCAGGTAATTGCTTCAAAGGTAAACTTCTAAATTTTTCAAGTAGCCTGACTAAAGCTGAATAAAATTTATTCACTGGATCTTATTTGGTTTCAATTTTTATTACTTCTACAGGCGTGATTTGGTAATATGTGAAGTTTGGTTTAGACTGTTAGTTTTAATTATTTCAACCTGAAATAAGGTATACACAAAAGTGGCGAAGATCATTGTTTAATGTTTTTCAGATGAAACCATAATTCAAACCACAACAACATCAAGCAATAAACAGCTTCTAAAACTTGTATGTTTGTGCTTGTTTTCTTCTGGTTGTAAAATGTTTAAGGAACAGATCAAAAAAGCTGTTCAAGAATGAGAGTAATAAATACGTTGATGTTTAGAATATGGTTCTAGAAATGGTTGCAAGGCTGCAATGAAATTACATTGAAATGAATTGGAAAGGAATTGCTGCCAGTCCTGAAATGCTGAAGAGCTTCACAGACAAGAGCATGTACACAGGAGCTGTTGATGCTCTAGCTGTAGCAATTTGAGATGCTGCTCTACACTGTGTGCTCATTCCTCTGCTGGAGGTTCTTGCCTGTAGCAGTATAGGAAAAGAGGAATACATGTCCTTGCCATTGACATTCCTAGACTAAATTCTTTGGATTTTTTTTTATTTATTTATTTTTATTTTTTTTTTATTCTCTGGAACAGCAGAAATAAAAATACTAAAATAAATGCAATAGACATCATGAAAGCAGATTGCACATTATCCACAATAGCGGAGTTTAAGATATGACAGGGAATAAGCTGGGGTGGGGTGCTACGAGGAGGAAAGAGTTAAATGAAGTGGTTTTTCCTTGAAGAATGGACAAGGTTGTAAGTACAGACTGCCCTAGTGGTATACTAAGGAAAAGGGAACCAAGACTAAGTTATATTAAGCACAAACTCTACCATGCCAGGCACAAGTGATTATACAGAAAATAAAGGAAGATCAAACCAATCAGGAGAGTATACAAGCTTACAGAAGTATTTAGCTTCAATGATATGAAAATCTGAGACTCAGGATGAAGAAGAACAGGTAAAAGAGAGAAAATATTTTATAAATAGCTTAAAAGAAGAGCCAAGCAAATCTAAGTCCTCTGACTTCTTGGCAGGGACAGAAAACTGACAATGAGAGGACCAATATCTATAAGACATTTTTAGTCAAATCATCACTCTGTTTTGGAGTATCAGACAATAACTCCACCAATAAGTAAATGAACTGAAGGTTAGATTAAAAATTTTCAAAGCAATCCATCTTATGGAAATTTACATCAGGTTGCTCTGAGAATTGGCTTAACCTGTGGAACCATCAGCAGTTCCCTTGGAGCACCTGCAGGACAGGTGAGGTTGAAGTAAACTGAAGCCACTGAGGAAACCTAGTACTATTTACTAAAAAGAGTTTAGACATCATAAACTAGTTAGATTAACTTCAGTTCTTAAAAAAGGCAGAACTATTGTTAAGTATCTACCATGCAAGTACAGCCAAAAAGTATTCCTAAGTATAATTAAAAAAGAAGGACATTTTATATACTATACAGTTTAGTATATTTTAACTACCTGTGACAACATTTTTTTCTGCTAGGAATATGTGACATTACTACAAAGTGATTTGCCCAGGTGATAGGAAATGCTACATTCAAGGAGTAATTAACAATGGTCACTTATCAAAGTGGAATCATGTGTCAGTTCCATTGTAGCCTTCTGCAGGAGAGACAGAAAATAAAGCTTGCCTTTCCTTTCAAGATTCAGAAAAGATGCCATGTTGGCCAACAGGACGGTTTCTTGCTGTATTTCAGATTGGTTCTGGTATTACTCAGTGTCGTATTTATCATTAATTTTCAGGATGAAACTAGGAAAGGAGAAGTTGCAAGCACAGTGAGGGTCAGAATAAGAGTATAAATAAAGTTTCCTATCAAGATGCTTCCAGAGGGACACAATAACTAGTGAATATCTAATTTATGGACAATTATGTCTGCACATAAGATGATATGAGTAGAAGTCTATTTTCATGCATCCTGCTGCTAAAGGTTAATTTAGAGCTTACTTCAATGTTTCGTGTTGAAAAACATTGCAGTTTCAGGATTGTGTGTCTTAAAACATTTTCTTTGGATCTTAATTTAACTTAATTTAAAACACTTTACAGAAACATCAGGCAATTCAGACAACTTATCTAGAAAATTTGAAGTAACTTAGAGTTACAAAAGCCAGTTTAAGAGCTCTGCAGATTGTATCTGTTAATTTTAAGATTCCTACATGACCACTATACATTCTAATGAAATATTTACAAAATTCTTCAAATCTGAGTTCTGTAAAATGTTTTTTCCTGTTAACGCTAAAGTTCCTGTATGTTACAAATGGAGACCAGATGCCAAAGTGGCACTTAATGAGATCTTTCAAAATAAGTAAGAGTTAGTGTAGGACACTAAGTTTTAGTCCTGACTTCAAAGTAAATGTTTTAAATGCTTACATATGCCCACCAAACAATATTTAAAGACAGCAGTTATTATCATATTTAGCCACCTCATATTTTTTTTTTTAATGACAGCAGATAAAATGGTATCACATCAGTCAACACTAAATGCTCGCTCTTTTTCAGCTGAACTGCATTTTTTGGACCAAGTATCTAACTACAAGCTAGTAAATATTTTTGAACTTAAATGCCCATTTGCCATCAATTTCAATAGTTTTAATGTTTGATCTGTTCTCATCTTTTATACGGCAGTTAGCTATAACCATCTCCTGTCTGGTATAACAGACTTTCCACTGTATGTGATCTTTCCATCCGTGCAAGAAAGAACACTTTCTCTTGCAGATAACAGAATTAGTAAGGATTTTCACAAACACAAGGTCACTATCTGTCAGTTCCAGGCCCTTTATCCCCAGATCCTTTCTACATCCCTTAGAGGAAAAAACAAAGCCTATACTTTTCCTCAGGTGTCTTGTCATAGAGGTCAAGATAAGTGGCAAGATACTATTTCTACCTATTATCTTTCATGGATTCTCTGTGGTTTCTTCCTACATTCATTACTTAGCAGAACTTTTTCATCCCATTGTACCTTCTCACCATAGCTTAAAATCTCAACAGCTTCTCCTGAGACTGCTCCTGATGTAGTCTGTTACAGCAGTTTTTTCTAATTGTCTTCATCGTATCAAGGATAGATAATTAGGGTTTTCATTAACATTTCTAGGCTGTTGCCAGGTGGGTCATATGTGTCATCACAGTGTGGTCTCTGAGACTGTATGTTCCTCTTCCCCGCTAGCCACTGTGAGAAATGACAGTTGGAATCAGTTATGTCAAAAGTTGTGTGAAGTGAAAAAGGATTATTACATTGAAATGTGAGAGAAGAAAGCTTTTAAACCAAGAAGAATAGGAGGCACTAAACTTCAGAGAGGTTTATACTCTGACCTGTAGCTCCTTTCCTGTTTCTTCTTTGCTTTGGAAAGGAAGTAGAAATTTAGTCCTTGCTCACATGGACAGAATTTTGCTACTGAAATAGGCCACATCACAGAATGTGCTATTAGACATATTGAGGAAGAGTAATACTACGTCTCATTCCCAGTATCCTTTATCAGGTCCTAGAGCAGTGGTAATCATTGTACACCAATTTATTTTTCCATACCAGATTCTGAAATCTGAATGTCTGAGTGGATTGAATAAAGGTATAAAAGTTGTAGAGTTTGAATAATATGGATGTCAACCCATGTCTAAATTTTTTTTTTTTTTTTTTCCTGTTGTCATAGCTAGTGGATGTCCTAGCCTTAACAGAGAAGCAATGGAGTCAACATAAGTGAATATGTTCCCCCTACTCCCATATCTCACAGATATATCCCCCTATAGCTGAATTCCAGGATAGATATCATGACTGACATGCAGTATTTCACTTCTGGCTGTTCAATGAGCTCAGATATAGTTTGGTCTCTAAAATGTTATATAGCCAGGGAAGGAATCAGTGATAGAATATGGAAGATTACAGTCTATGACAAGGAAAGAGTTACACTTTAGCCCAAAATTTTCAAAGTTATTCTGAGGCTCAGTGCCTACTTTTTCTCCTACACAACAAAGAAAATGGATTTTCAGAAACGTTGAGTGCTGAATCTCACTGAACTCAGTGGGAAAAGTGAGCATCTGCTCCTCTAGCAATAACGTTACTGATTGCATATCTTAAGTATAATGCTGGTTCTAGTATGTGACGAGAGTTTGCATTCCTCAAATGGAAATGACTAGCTTTAGTGACTACAAAAACAGAGGAGAAAATCTCCTTTTAGGGAAAACAAGAAATTATTCTTGAGAATACTTCAGATTTCCACAGTATCATTAATAAGTGGATAATAGTCTCTAACAATTCTCTTATAGTCTAATAGGTCTTCCTAACAACCTCATTTGTCTGTTACAGGGTGAAAGTAATTCTAATTTTTGCATACCTAACATTAGCAGTATAACAAATATAACTGTTCTTGTACATATTTATGAATATCATTTTCATTCTGACTATTATTTGACAAATTATGTTTATCAGAGATTCAAGGGTTTAAAAAAGTTGATTGAAAGCATTACAGCAATTTATATTAGCTCATGCTGTGAGTTTCTGGGATCATTAAATCATTAAATGATTTTTATCAGTCTCTATGGTTTGCTTTATTAGGACTGACAGAAACATTTGGAATAATGTTAATTAGATTGTGTAGCTTTCCCTGCACTAGGTTCATCTCTTTTCTGTATTGTATCATATAAGGGACTATGACTCATGGTACTACTTTGAGAAAATTATATTTGCTACTTTAAACTTGATGTCTCCATGTAATCCATTCTAAGACCTATCCTGTCATAACAACATATTGGTTCAGAACAATGGCTGAAGAATAAGTTCTGAAGAAACTTTTCTGCTCGTAGCTTCTTGGAATAAGATACATTGAATGTAATTTTCAGAAAAATGCTGTCATTTGAAATATATGTAGACTATGAATATCACATTTAAACACCACTGAACTTGAGCAGATTGCATTATTCAATGAGTGTCAGATGGAAACCATCTTGCAGCCAACTCTCTTTCATACCCTGCAACAAGTCTTACATACCAGCTTTCAAACTGTCCAGTTAACTGTGTAGAAAGGAACTTTCAGTGTCCTAAAGCTTCACCCGACTGTAACCTTTGTATCATTTCAACCACTATTATCATTGCATCTAACTTCTTCATTACCTTGACCTAGCAGTGTTGAACAGCTTTATCTTCTCATTTGATCAGAATGACTGCCTTGTAGTGCTAGCTGAGTACTTTCTAAGTCTTTCAGTAAGAGGAAATAAGATGTTGCTCATTGACAATATTTTTAATTTCCTACTGGCTCCTCAAACAATAATAATTTGTATACACATATATTGATATGAAGAGGACCAAATAAGAAAAATAATTACATGTAAGAGAAAAGGAAGGGAAGGGGAGGACCAAGCAATACTGGTAAGCCAAACAGTTTCTTAGTCTTAACTAATTCAGTCAGTTCATACATCCTTTAAACACCACTGTGACTCAGCCACCTCTCACCTCTCTTGGGTTTTGCTTTTGGTTTAGGAACAGCAATTTGATAGCATAGTGTTTCATGTATAGGCTTAAAGGATTCCTTCCTGTAAAATAGAAGTAACTTGAGGTAAAGGAAATCTAATAACCCAAAGTGGGCTTTGGCCAGTGGGGTGGGTTAGTCTTGACAAAAAGCCAAACTCCCACCCAGCTGCTCACTCACTCCCACTTCTCAGTGTGACTAGGGGAGAGAATAGAAAAGAGAGATTGCTTACCAATTACTGTCATGGGCAAAACAGTCTCAACTTGGGGAAAATTAATTTATTCCCAATTAAAATAGATTCAGGTAGTGAAAAATGGAAAGAACATTAAAGCAACACCTTTCCTCCCCACTGTCTCAAGCTCAGCTTCACTCCAGACTTGTCAACTTCCCCCCAAGTGGTGTGGGGTCAGGGTGAGTTGTGATCAGTACACAGCAGTTTCTCCTGCTCCTTCCGTCTCACACTTTTTACCTGCTCCCATTTGGGCCTTCCCTTCCCCTCCTTCTTCTCTCATCTTTTCTCATGGAGTTGTTTCTCACTCTTTCTGTAGATTTTTTCCTTCCCCCTCCACCCTCCCCTTCAGCATTTTCTGCCTCTTCTTGAACACACTTTCCCAGAGACGCCACCATCTCAGCTGCTGTGCCCTGTGGTGGGTCTGTTGGAACCAGCTGTGTTTGGCACGGGGCAGCCCCAGCTTCTCCTCATGGAGACCACATCTGCAGCACCTGGCTGCTGGCACCTGCACGCAGCATAGCCAGAAAATCTTGACTTCTTAAGAGCCCCTAACTCTTGAAAAAAAGTGGTTTTGGAGTGAGTTTGTGCACAGATAATGGTGTTTCTGTTCATCATCCCCTCTGAGTAAAGGTTATGCATTATAATTTATATTTTATATCCTATAAGAAAATAAATTCCAGGCAGATCAAACAATCAATAAACCCTTTTCTATTTACTGTTGTGAAGTATTGTGCCGGTACTTCTCATTTTATATCTAGAGCATCCTGATATTAATCTTTTGAAATAAATATGTATAATTCAACCACCTTTCCTGTCTGCAACAAAAATCTAATTATTTTTTATTTCATGTCTTTCCATGAAGAATAGTAGCCTTTTGGCCTGGTAATACTCTTAATCTCCATTTGTCATAATAGCAAATCATGAGAGCCTCCTGACAAGTAGATGATGCAATTAAGGCTACATTTCTTCACTATAGTCTGTGGTTTTGTTCACAGTCAACATGCACATTTCATGTCACTGAAGATTAAGTATTATAGTCTTTTCCAATGACATTTGTAGCTAAGCACATTAATATTAAAGGTCAATGTCCCTTTAAGTGGATCGATAAGAAAACTGACAGTATAATATATTATCATAGTTTCTTAGCATACCAGCTTTTGTAGGGTTTGATTATATGTTCTCTTCCTCTTTCTTATTCTTCTGCTATATAGTGAAGAGAGCAGAAAGCAAAAAGAGGGCTATTCTCAGACGAGTGGCAAAGAATTGTGGTCTTTGTACTCCATGGAGAGAATAGACTGGACTTTACTATGTTCCAGAGGTATATAGGTATCTGTAAGTGTAGAGACAAAATAAATATAAATTCTTGACTGAGGCATCAAAAATTAACCTGGATTATCAGTAATATGGGAGGAAGAAACAAGGGAAGTTTTGGTTAGATGTTACGATTTTTTTTTCTAACCATGAGGATACTCAATGTGATTGAGGAATCTCCATCCCTGGAGGTACTAAAAACAGAATTTGAAAAGGTATTTGGACCTGATCTAACCTTGAAGTTAGATCTAACTTTAAAGATGGACTTGGTTTAAGGAGTGGATTGTACTGAATGACATCCAAAAATCCTTGCTAATCTAAATTAATATGTGAGCCCATGATTTTAACAGATTATATCCCACAGATGGTTGTGTTAACATATGTTACTATCCTGTAACAGAAGAAAAAAGTAACATACTACCAAAAGCACTTGAATAGTTGTATGAGAAAAATCAAACAAGCAACTAAGTTCTTGTATAGGCAAAATAGGATAAAAGCTTCAACTAAAAGCTTTATGGTAGAATCTTTCACTGTGTCAGTCTGATAGATTATCAATGTATAATAGTTTTTTTCTAATGCTTTTCTACACCTTTGAAAGACTTCTCCAAAACAGAATATTAATTTATGTCCATTCTTACTCTTCTGTACTTAGGACTGAGCGGATGAGTTCAACTAACCTGATTTTTTTTGCCCTTAGTCTGAAGACTAAAGTTCCTGATAACTAGAGGACAGCTTCTTTAAAAATCTTGGAAAATCCTGTATATTTTCTTGTAAGTGGTAGGATGCAGATGATATTTTTAATAAACCGCTGATACTGCTGTCATTATCAAAAGTTTATGTTCTTCTGTGTAGTGGGGTAAAATGTCTCAAGCATCATCAGTGAGATTGACTACTATTCTACCAACCCAAAGAAGATTTGAACCACTTCAGGATTCGGGTCCAAAAAACTGTCTTGGTTCTTCAAAAGATCACATAAAACTGCACTGTAATGGGATTGCAGAGCCCTATACTGGAAGCCAAAAGATACAGGATGAGGATCTCAGGATCAAGATCTCACCACAATGGGTGGGGCTGGCCAAAACTAATCCTTCAAAAAGTGATGTCTGTAGAAGCCTTGTAAGGGGTGATGGAAGTGGTAGGATCCATCACCTTGCAAGACTGGGGCTTTGGCACTGCAGGTTTCATGCCTTCCCAAGAGGGAAGTGGTCCGGAGTGGCAATAGATACCTAATTCAGAGGGAAACTGGTCTCCTCCGGAAAAGACTCTCCTGATTGTTCAAAAGCAGAAAAACCTGTAGCTTGAGTTTTGTGACACAGACACATTTTTACAGCAGACATGTAGGAGATAACATTCAAGTCAAGCTCTCTTTCTTGAGAAACACTGATTATTCTGTAGAAAGATGGATTAATCTCAATAACTATTGAGCAAAAAGGGACTGGACATTGATAGTGATAACAATGAGAAACACAATCAACCATGACTGCTAAATCATATTATTAGAATGACTTTTGCTGTGAATATATGTGACAACTAATTTTGACAATCCTTTCATCAAACTTTTTCATTGGCTCTTAGGAAGAACATGTGATAAATGCAAGAATGAAAACAAACTAATGTAACTCTTAAAGGTTTATAGTGGTAGATCAGAGCATAACAGATTCTGTGTTGCAGGAGAGACTGAAATCAGAACTGATGGTGGAAGGAGCAAGTAGGGATAGTGGTGCCCATCTAGTTTTCATTACTGATAAAACTATATCCTGTGAACAGGTCTCAGCCTTTTTTTTACCGAGTCTGTTCTTTTTTCCTCCCCTGTAATGCCTAGGACAATATTCCCACTACTAATCTTTACTGTATTTTGAGAAAGAAAATGAGTCAAATATCCTTTTGCTTCTTGTTTCTCTCTCTTTTTTTTATTTGTGTGCTGTAAAGGTCACAGACAGAGAGATTAAATATTTTTGGCTTTAAAACCCATGAAGAACTAAAATCTACAGATATGTTAATCGAAATAAAGAGTGTTTTTCAAGAGGTAAACTTATCTGACTCTGTCAGTCTCATTCCAGAAACACAGCAATTTAAACTGATGTTTGTGTTGATTCTGAGTGGATGATTACCTCCAGTAAGTGCATGCTTACAATTTCCAGCTCATTAAAGGTGTTCCTCTGCTGACCACAGAGAGCCCTCAGAAATGATTGCAGAAGCATGACCTAAACATTTACCCAGAACAGGAAAAAAGATTAGGTAATGAGAGAGCAGAGCTCTTCTATTTGTGATTAAGGCAATTGTCAAACATCTTGTACCATTAAGATAGTCTTTGAAGGGAATGTATACTTGGCAAATACCCGCTGCTGTTGTAATTTTTTTATCAAGACTCCCAGTTGATTCGTGGAAACTGCTTAAACAAGAATAATGAGCCTTGCACCAATACATGGCTTCACAAAATAAGGAATGCTTGACCTGGAATGAAATGGACAGCCTATAATATGACAGTGATACATGCTATCGGCCAAATACATTGAGACCTAAAATAAAAACAAGATGCTATAAATCTATCTTCATTTTAGGTGAAATTACAAAGATAACTCCTTACTAGTGTTGCTTCTTGTCCTTTGTAATTCCCTGTGTAAGTGAATGAAATATATGTCAGGAGAAAAATTAGTTTGACATCAAAATAATTTCTGAATTAATCAAATGACTTTCCAGGACCACAGAGATGAGTGATTATGTGTTATTTATTATCCACTCACTTAACTGAGAAGTATTTTTTTAATGTTACTCTCATGCTTGCATCCAGTCATAATACATAATTTGTTGATTACAAAAATTAAATTTAGTCTTTCAAATATCACAGGGTTTGGGTTTACAACTATTGAGAAATTTCATTTTGTGATTCCCTTGTTACATTAACATATTCAAAACCTTTGTATTTTTTCTGAATAGTCTGCAGTATTAATGGGCAATGCCATTAATATTCCCACAAATCATGTTCCTGTTGTTAGTAGTAAGTATGTATATTGTCATATGATTTCTCTAAAAAACCTAGTCCTGACATGACAGAGATGGGTCATGCTGGTCTGCTTTTGATTTAAGCTTGTTTGTAAAAGAATTGACCACTGTTTGTAGCAGAAGCTATGAGATACAGATTAATCTGAGCCTGATGGTAAAAACATTCTAGTTACATCATGGTACTGTTTTAGGGGTATGAGATTTGTTTGATTGTTTGTTTACCTAGTCTATCAGAGTAGGCAAAGCCAACTGAAAGTGTCTATAGGGATTTTTCTGCCACATCACTTTTTGTGAAGGATACTTTTCTGTCTTGTCATCTGTGGAACCATCAACTAAAGATCTGAAGAAAAATATGACCTAACAAAAATCCTCGCTTTGCAACTACAGTGTTTTAGAATTTAGTAAAGACAAATGATCAAATTAATACTTTTGCATTATGAACATGAATAAGCTTGAAAATCAGCTCCTGCTAGACACTTTTCCTTTCCATTTTATCTTCTTCTCTGCCTTTCAATCCTACTAGAGTATGCTTTCATTTTAAAATAAGATTGGAAGACTAAATGCACTAATCACTCCTTTGGTGGCAGCATCTTTTTTCTTTTCTGAAAGACTGAACAATCTGAACATTATTTTCATCTCCCGGGCAAAAGATAAAGACTTCTTTTAATCTTTCATTTACAAACAATTTCTGCTCTTCTAGAGGTTTCTTCTCTGCTTTTGAAGAAATATGTATTCCTAGCATTTTAAAGATTTAAATGGATGAAAAAATCCAAAGATTCCAATTAGAATTTCATTGTCATGAGCAAAGTTCTATAGCTACTCCAAATCCTTTCAGTTTAGAACTTTTCAAATATAAAAACCAAACAGCAGGAATGTGCTGCAACTTCAGTACTGCCTGATGGTTTCATACTGTTTAGAGCTAGGCATATAGTATTCTTAATATTGCTGTTTAACTTGTGCTGAGCTTCCAAAGTTCTCATTTAAGTGAAGGAAAATAAATCACAATAGAAAATTTTTATCAGATATGCATGCTGATGTGCAAAAATCACATTCATGAGAAAGTGCAATTTGCAGTAAAGATAAGGAAGTGTATTGTATTGTCTAACAGATGACTTTCACAAAAAATGAAAGCAGAGTGGCATGGGGTTTTAGATACTTGATCTCCAGAGGTGCCTACTAAAATTACCTAAACAACGGTTTAAAATACCACAGTTTTCACAAATGAAGGCTGCATACAAGGAAAATAGTGGTAAAAATCATAGTGGAAATTTGAGCAGGCAGCAAGGGGAAAGGAAAGAAAAGAAAAAGAAAAAAATTGTGAGAACCACAAGGATCACATATTTTCAGTAATCTTGAATGCTACACAGGCAAAGGTCTCAGCTGGAGCAACAGATCCCCAAAATCTAGGCTGAAATAATTGTGAACTATCCATCCTTTTGAAGGAAGAAGAAGGAGACAGACAAAGATTTAATACTGTTGTTTAAGGAATGTGGGGATTTCAATACTGATACTTAACACAGTAAGCCATGCTTCTGCAAGTAAGCGTTTAATCCATTTACAAAATTTGTTTCTGGATCCAATTTTATCTAGGGCATTAAACAGATAATCCTGTCTGTCAAATTCTTTACTGGCACTAAATAGAATAGCAAGTGCTGGAAGACATTTGCAAGTTAGTATTTATCAAGATTTCAGAGATTCTAGTGATTTTTTAAAAATATCTTCTGTAACTAAATTACACTTTACTTGAATGTATCAAATCAGAAACAGTACTTATAATTCTTATCATAAATGTTAAATGAGGAATTAAGAGTTCATTCTAGTCTTATATTGTTTTATTAACAATCTGTTTTACTTAAGCAAAGACACTTGAAAGAGCAGGTAATATACATTATATAATTTGCATATGAAACACTGGTATGAACAGGGCAGCTCTTTCTACATTATAGAAAACATTCTTGTTTTTCTTTATTAGCAAGTTTATTTTCGGTACATTAGACATTTTTTCAAAGTTGTTCTTCGTTTTAAAATATATCTAATCTATGAGGTGTAGAATGCAACAGTGAAGTATAAGGACATCCAGGAAGGTGATTTTAGGCTTGGTAGTAAAAAGGATTGCTATATATTAGGAAATAACAAAAAAGAAAAAAAGCAAGTGTAAAAGAAAGGGATAAGGAGTTAACATGAATAAAAAACAGGTGATGCAAGAGAGAATTTCTCTTGGCCTTTGAAAATATGAGATAATACAATACATTTGTTCAAATAAAAGTCACTTTCCATCCTGAGTTCACGGTCTGGATTTGACATTCAATTATAGAAGTTTAAAATACATATGTAAAAATCTCTCTATATATAAATATTTGGGGGTTTGTAACCTTACTCTTCTACACAGATACCTCTGCTTATTCCAAGTCTGCTGGAAGCATTCATCTCCAAATGCAAAATGTTATACTCAAGCTAATATAGTAAATCCTGTGACAGGATAGCTGAAAAAAGTCACTAAAAGTGTATGTTTAGTGGAAGCACTGCTTCCTTTTTATCTTTTTACCCAAGCTTTAGTACCTGTTGTGGAATATTTGGTGTTTATATAAAGCCCCTAGTTAATGAATGTTATGAGTTTAATGAGTTCACTTTAAAATGAGTGTTTATTGTAATGCATAATTTACAAAGTTTTAACATTTTGTCTTTAGAAGAGTTCTGTAGGAGAAACCAGGCAGGCAAGAAGAGGAAAGCATTGTTAATTAAAAAATGTTAATGGGGTTAGGGAGGAAGCAATAACCTACTCATTCATATTACCCTGTGCTTTCCTCATCACCTAGAACATGTCATGTAAAGTATATAATTAGTCATCTCACTCTGGCTGAGGACAGTCAAGATATACAGAGGTTTGTTCTAGACTTGCCTGCTGTCTTCTTGGAGGCAAGGTAGCCAACTGTAGAAAGGAGAAGGAGAAATGAAGTAAAGAATTTGCCAGGGCATGCTGAGGTAGAAGAAACTAAAGAGCCAGGATCCTAAGTTATTGCCATCATTTCCTTATGAGCTAAAGAAGGACTTAGCTAAGGAAAAAAAATAATGCAGGTGCCTCAGTGTAGGATTTATTTTTTTTTATTTAATCTCTGCCCTGACAGAACACAAGGCAGGATTTTTTTTTCTTCTTTCCACTTGCCTAGTGGTGAATCTGAAAGGTCTGACTTATTACCCATTAGATATGGGAGTTCTCAGGAAGAGATGGGGAAATCATTCACTGAGCTAGCAGGTACAATAACTGAAGTTGCCAAAAGATGGAGAAGGCTCATGGCAAGAAACAAGATCAGGAACACAGTGAGATTTAGGAATCACCAAGTACACAGAGTAGACCACTATGCAAACAACATGAAGTGGCTTCTAAGGATTTAAGGAGTTGTAAATATCTTTCTCTCACCTGAAAATTGTTTCCCTTCACATTCTCCATCTTTTGTACTACTAAAGTATAATTCACTTTATATATTTGTAAAGTTTTGGGACATTGGGTTTTTGGTTTTATTTCTTGAATTCTTTATTTATTGCTTAATACAGATGTCATTTAGAGAACAAAAGGTACTATCAGTTTCAAGAGCCTGAGAAACTATGGGGAAGAGCAATACTTTAAATGGAAAATCTACAGATTGTCTGACATAGCGCAGGGAAAAAAATATTGTACTCTAAAATGAGACTCTGACTAGAGATTAATATATCAGGCAGAAAGACATGAAAAGTCACACAACAGAAGCCAGGGGAAACAAACAAACAAACCAACCAACCAACCAACCAACCAACCAACCAACCAAAGAAACTTAAATAGAGAAGGTTTCTAAATCAGAAATGTACATTCAAGATGGGATTTATTGTGTAGTGTAATTGCTGACACTGATTACTATGTGCAGGAAAAGAGGAAAGACAACGTAGGAGTGAACGCTGACCCATTGAGTAGGGGTCCAGACAGCTGATTTGACCATAAAAATATATGATCAAACAATATTCCCCAAAAATTTTAGGTTCCAGGGAAGAGTCAAAATTAGAAAAAAATAGTCCCATCCAAGTCCAATCCACCATAATCTATATTTATGTGAGAGCTTTGATTTTCTCTGCTAAGGCAAAAGGAATTTGCAGAGTTTCATGATCTTATTAAATTGTTTTTTATAAAAGATCTAACCAAAGAGTTTGATGCAAGCAGCTATCACTATTCTTAATATCATCTAAGGGATCAGTGGGTATCATATAACTGAAGCTTGATGCAGTACACTTTGTCCCTGAAAACAATAAAAAGACAAATACACTATATCAATTTGCATGAGGGAAGGCAAAGCAAGATATGGTTTGTTCTTGCCAAAAATGAAGCCTGAGGTTTTATTTTAGGTTCTTTAAATCTCAGAAAATCCTGACAAGAAGAGAGGGATAAAATAGATTTTTCTATGCTGAAGAGTACTTAGCGAAGCAAATTTGTAGTCCTAGGAGTTCTTTTGACTACTTCAGTCAAGACGCTGTCTAAGTAAATGAGTCTTTTATTCTTAGACAACTTAGGAAATGAATTACTGATCTCATTACTATTGTAAAAATCCTTGAGGAAAAACTCTATTGATGTAAAATTTCTTTCCAGAACTATCTACTTTACACAGTGTCTGGGATAAACACTTGGTTTGTGAAAAATAGTTCAAAAATGCTTACTTCTTCAAGCAATAAAACATGGTAAGAGGATGTTGTAACCAGAACTTTAATTCTTAAAGCTTGCTTTGAAATTGTTATCTGGAGGTATCTAATTTCAGGTACAATGGAGAGATTGGCAGCCCATTTAAGTATTTTTCTGATTATTGTGCTATACCTTCTATTTCTAATTAACCCATATTAGGCTGAGATTTAGACTGAAATTGCTGATTTGGAAAAAAAAAATAAATAAAAAAAATGTTGCATGAGGTATTTCTCCCTGTATTGACTTTACCATTAGGGTTAACACTGACAAATTTGGTAGGTGAAAGGACTCTGCCAGTGAATCAGGCTGTAAGCAATCCCATTTGCCATTTTCTGATCCTTTTTAAAAAGTTTAACTTGCATAAAATAGTGAATCACTCCATCAACAACTGCCTATTGAATTTACCCTAGAAGGGACAGCTTCCACATGTCCTGAGCTTCTCAGTTCTCCACAGAAGATAATTTCTTTTTGTAATGGAAACTAAACATCTTCTACACTCTCTGTGTATTAAAGCAGAGAGGATTATGGGATTCCAGACTTCCTCCTGACTTAAATTACATTTGCGATGGTCACAGGAGGTGGCAGACAAATTTTGACAACCCAAAAAAAAAGTACCCAAGGTAGAGTGAGAACTAATAATTTTAACAGGAAAAGATGACAGCTGAAACCAATCCGTTGTCCTTGAAGATCAATATGCTGTTGAGTACAAAAACCTCCACCATTTTCACATACTTTGGTTTCTCTCATGTCTGTGTAGCTGGTACAAATCTACTGTTTGCACTTGAGTGGCAAACCATATGAAAAGAGTGGCAATTTTTCTGGTGGAGAAAATGAACAAAGGGATGGCTCTTCCAAATGTGAAGAAAAACCAGAGGACTACTAAATCTTTTCCACAGTTATAATGTGAGGGACAGAGAGTGAGAGACAGAGAGAAGATATATACAGATAATATAGGAGGCCAGACATCTGGAGGAATGTGAGTGAATGGGGTTTTTTTTTACATCCACTTTGAGATATCAGATATGTTAATAGTGCTAGACCAATTTCTTATAACAAGTTCCTTTCAAAGTCATGAATAATTTTTGAAAATTTTGAACTACACAACAATGTATAAGAATTTTGATTGCCCATTCAATTACAAAGCTGTAATAAAAATCAAGTAGGTATTTCTTCAATAATCAGAATAAAGTCTTTATTCTGATTAATGACTTAATGGCTAATTAAGAAAAAGAAAAATTAATAATGAAAGAAAAAAGCACAAAAAGAGAAAATATGCTAATTTATATTATGTAAAAATTAAAGGAAACTGAAAAAAAAAAAAGTCTTTAGTTTTCTGCTTTAACTTTATTACACTTTTCCCAATAGAAAAGAAAATTATTTTTTCTCATTAAAACAAACTTAGTTCACTGGAACCAGGTATATCTTTAAAAGTGTAATAAAAGTGAGTACAAAGAAATAAATGATTCAAGTTAAATCTTGTCCTCAGAGCAAAAATTTACCTGTTTTTCAGGAAGAAAAGTCAGTGGTGATTTCAGATTAAATATCAACTTTTCTATCAGCCTGACATCTGAAAAGTAGCTGTGAGCATGTTTTTTCTATGGTTTATCTAAATGCAAATCAGAATTGTTAACTAAATTTATAGTATTTCTCTCAAACTTTACAAGAAAATTGAAAAATTAGACCATTACTTTTCACTCTTTTAGGTCACTTACCACCGTAAGCATGGGTAGTGCTGTATGAAAACTTTAAACATGAATAATTCTATCACCTATTTCTATGTATACCTTTTGTTTTANGCTATACCTTCTATTTCTAATTAACCCATATTAGGCTGAGATTTAGACTGAAATTGCTGATTTGGAAAAAAAAAATAAATAAAAAAAATGTTGCATGAGGTATTTCTCCCTGTATTGACTTTACCATTAGGGTTAACACTGACAAATTTGGTAGGTGAAAGGACTCTGCCAGTGAATCAGGCTGTAAGCAATCCCATTTGCCATTTTCTGATCCTTTTTAAAAAGTTTAACTTGCATAAAATAGTGAATCACTCCATCAACAACTGCCTATTGAATTTACCCTAGAAGGGACAGCTTCCACATGTCCTGAGCTTCTCAGTTCTCCACAGAAGATAATTTCTTTTTGTAATGGAAACTAAACATCTTCTACACTCTCTGTGTATTAAAGCAGAGAGGATTATGGGATTCCAGACTTCCTCCTGACTTAAATTACATTTGCGATGGTCACAGGAGGTGGCAGACAAATTTTGACAACCCAAAAAAAAAGTACCCAAGGTAGAGTGAGAACTAATAATTTTAACAGGAAAAGATGACAGCTGAAACCAATCCGTTGTCCTTGAAGATCAATATGCTGTTGAGTACAAAAACCTCCACCATTTTCACATACTTTGGTTTCTCTCATGTCTGTGTAGCTGGTACAAATCTACTGTTTGCACTTGAGTGGCAAACCATATGAAAAGAGTGGCAATTTTTCTGGTGGAGAAAATGAACAAAGGGATGGCTCTTCCAAATGTGAAGAAAAACCAGAGGACTACTAAATCTTTTCCACAGTTATAATGTGAGGGACAGAGAGTGAGAGACAGAGAGAAGATATATACAGATAATATAGGAGGCCAGACATCTGGAGGAATGTGAGTGAATGGGGTTTTTTTTTACATCCACTTTGAGATATCAGATATGTTAATAGTGCTAGACCAATTTCTTATAACAAGTTCCTTTCAAAGTCATGAATAATTTTTGAAAATTTTGAACTACACAACAATGTATAAGAATTTTGATTGCCCATTCAATTACAAAGCTGTAATAAAAATCAAGTAGGTATTTCTTCAATAATCAGAATAAAGTCTTTATTCTGATTAATGACTTAATGGCTAATTAAGAAAAAGAAAAATTAATAATGAAAGAAAAAAGCACAAAAAGAGAAAATATGATAATTTATATTATGTAAAAATTAAAGGAAACTGAAAAAAAAAAAGTCTTCAGTTTTCTGCTTTAACTTTATTACACTTTTCCCAATAGAAAAGAAAATTATTTTTTCTCATTAAAACAAACTTAGTTCACTGGAACCAGGTATATCTTTAAAAGTGTAATAAAAGTGAGTACAAAGAAATAAATGATTCAAGTTAAATCTTGTCCTCAGAGCAAAAATTTACCTGTTTTTCAGGAAGAAAAGTCAGTGGTGATTTCAGATTAAATATCAACTTTTCTATCAGCCTGACATCTGAAAAGTAGCTGTGAGCATGTTTTTTCTATGGTTTATCTAAATGCAAATCAGAATTGTTAACTAAATTTATAGTATTTCTCTCAAACTTTACAAGAAAATTGAAAAATTAGACCATTACTTTTCACTCTTTTAGGTCACTTACCACCGTAAGCATGGGTAGTGCTGTATGAAAACTTTAAACATGAATAATTCTATCACCTATTTCTATGTATACCTTTTGTTTTAGGAAGAAAAAATATTCTAGAAATCAATGATCTCCTCCCTTTAACAGTCAGCCCTTCCTCCAGTCTGATTATGGATAAATAAAATGTTCCTGCACTGTTTCACAATATTCTCTGGATACTCTGAGCTGCTCTAAGTCTCCTGAGGAGAAGAAAAAGAGGGATTTAATGAAGCAGCCTCTATTTACGTCATGTGGAAAAAAACAACAAAGGAATGTAATGTACCCATAGCTGTAAATGTGCAACACACAATACAATTCAAGAATGCGGCACAAATTTTAAATTGGGGATTACTGTTTCAGAGTTGGAAGGCAAAAATTTATAGAAGAGAAAGTTTATTCACACCTATTCATGTTCTATTTTTGTGGTGGACCTACCTGGCCAACAGCAAACACCAACACAGCTGCTCATTGACTTCCCCTCTCCAAGGGACAGGGGGAAAATAGAAGGAAGACAAAAAGACTTGTGGATTGAGACAATGACAGCTTAATAGAGAAAGAAAAAGCTGATCATGCAAGCAAAGCAGAAAGAGGAATTTATTCACCACTTCCCATCAGTAGGCAGATGTTTAGCACTTCCTAGAAGGCAGAGCCTCAGTAAAAGTAATGATTGTTTGGGAAGACAAATGTCATAACCACAAATGTCCCCCCTTCCTCCTCCTTCCCCTGATATTTTAATGTTGTATGATATGGAATTTCCCTTTGGTCAATTTGGGTCCCCTCCCAGCCTCTTACCCACACCCAGCCTATTTGCCAGGGGAAAGGGTGGTGGTGTAGATTAACTCCAGAAGGCAGCTCAGCCTCACACAACCGCGCGCTGACTCCCCTCAAATGGGATGGGGAAGCAAATCAGAAGGGTAAAACTAAGAAAACTTGTAGGCTGAGATAAAGACAGTTTAATAGATAAAGCAAAAGCTGCGCATGCAAGCAAAGCAAAATAAGGGATTAATTCACTACTTCTCATTGGCAGGCAGGTGTTCAGATATTTTGAGGAAAGCAGGGCTCCATCACACACAACAGTTACTTGGGAAGACAAACACCATAACTCCAAACACACCCCCCTANTCAGTAAAAGTAATGATTGTTTGGGAAGACAAATGTCATAACCACAAATGTCCCCCCTTCCTCCTCCTTCCCCTGATATTTTAATGTTGTATGATATGGAATTTCTCTTTGGTCAATTTGGGTCCCCTCCCAGCCTCTTACCCACACCCAGCCTATTTGCCAGGGGAAAGGGTGGTGGTGTAGATTAACTCCAGAAGGCAGCTCAGCCTCACACAACCGCGCGCTGACTCCCCTCAAATGGGATGGGGAAGCAAATCAGAAGGGTAAAACTAAGAAAACTTGTAGGCTGAGATAAAGACAGTTTAATAGATAAAGCAAAAGCTGCGCATGCAAGCAAAGCAAAATAAGGGATTAATTCACTACTTCTCATTGGCAGGCAGGTGTTCAGATATTTTGAGGAAAGCAGGGCTCCATCACACACAACAGTTACTTGGGAAGACAAACACCATAACTCCAAACACACCCCCCTATGTCCTTCTTCCCCCAGCTTTTATTGCTGACCATGACATCATATGGTAAGAAATATCCCTTTGGTCAGTTGGAGTTGGCTGTTCTGGCTGTCTCCCCTCCCAACTTCTTGCTCATCCCAAGCCTACTCACCAGTTTGGCAGTGAGAGAAGCAGAAAAGGCCTTGATGCTGTGTAAACACTGTTCAGCAATAAGTAAACATCAGAATGTTATCAACACTGTTTTGGTCACAAATCCAAAACACAGCACAATATGAGCTTCTATGAAGAAAATTGACTCTATCCCAGACAAACCCATACAAGGGGGCAGGGCAGAGTAGGAAAGAGAGAATGCCCTGACATTTTGCGAGCACTCTTCTGGAATAGCAAAAACATGGATGTGTTGTCAACGCTGTTTTACTCACAAATACAAAGCACAACACCACATAGGCTGGTATGAAGAAAGTTACCTCCATTCCAGGCAGGCCCAGTACAATGTTTTCTGTGAAATTCTAAGATGTCACTTTATGGTGATACGTTATTCTGCCATGAATGTGCTCCTTTCAGATTTTTTCTTTGCCTATATATAAATAATGAAATCTACCCAATCATAGATACTAGAAAGATGACAACAAGAGTATGAGATGGAAAAGTTCACCCTATTTACAAAAACCACTGCACTCCTCCCTACCCATCCAAGTATCTTATCCTTCAGACGGAGGGAGTTAATTTATAATCCAAACACTGCAATAACAATTTAGGTCATAATTCTCCTAAGTGCTGAACAAAATCACAAAAAAGTCCATAAGTGAAACCTGAAGATTCAATCAGATGAATAGCAGGGATGCAGGAAAAAAGATGAGGATGACACAAAGCCAGAACCAGTGCATATGAACATAACACTTAAAAGGGAAAAGCATATATTTCAAAAGGGAAGTTGCATATTGAGAACCAGAGCATGACATTTAATTGCCAGCAACTTTAGGTCACTAAGCAGCAGGAGGCCCTGATGAAATTTTTCTAGCCAAGCCACTCTTTCATATTCCTTTGAAAGCTGGAAGTTTAAGGAAGACATGTCACTAACCTGTTGAGCTACCATGTAGATATCATATAGAACTTCACCAGAGAAAAAGACTATATCATATACTGGGTTATGCTGCATGCAAGTCAATTTGGAGCATGAGTTCCTATCCCTGCAATGTATTGCTTTCCATCACTGAAGCACAAGATTCAAAACGATACTTCCTCCTGAGGACATGAGGGCATCCAATCTGCTTCTCAAAAATAAGTAAACATTTTGTGAAGCACATTGGGTTTTTTGTGTGTGTGCATATATGCTTTTTTCTTCTTCTTCTTCTTTTTTTTTTTTTTTTTTATTCTATGCCATGACAACCAGTTATTTGTAGACATGATGTAGTTACATGAGAATGCCTGCTAAGGTTTAAATAGACAATGAGTATTTGATGGACTAAGCTGTTTAAATGACATGAAAGCTCAGCTTTGTCAAGAAATGATTCCTTGCCATGAACTCTTTTCCAGGAGAACATTCTATAATCATCTTTGTCATACTTACTGAGACAATGATTTATATTTTTAATGGTGATATTAAACAGGAGTGGCACACTTCACATTTTAAAGTACTAATAAAAATTTAAATTATCAGGCAGCATACTTTTTATTAAGTATCCCACTGGTAGACTTTCAGTACTGCTTCATCTTTGTCCAGCAGCCAGGCATGTAAAACTCAGAAAGAAAATTATATTTTTTAACTACATAACTCACTCACAATAGATACAAAGACAAACTTTCTTATTATTTTAATATCTGAAGTATTGTCAGCTACTTTTGATTCCATTTATATATACTTCAGCAGAATACAAAATTATGCTGAAGCAATACTGAAGTTTAACATGAAAGGAAACTAAACCAGATCAATAGTGAAAGAAGAGTTTGAGGCTAGCATGATCCAGTGTTAAAGAAGAGATCATGAAAGACAGTCAAAGAATTTGAACAACGCAAGCTCAAAAAGGGTCAAAACTGAAGGATTAGCAAGGGAGAGAAATGGAATAGATGGAAAGACAGAGGCTAGCAGCCCAGTAAACCAAAATCAAATAAAATGAAAAGACAATAGAAGAGAAAATGGAGAAAAGGAACTATGAAAGAGAACAGAACACAAATAAAGCTTTAAATAAAAAACTTGGAAAAATCAAAGAAGCTTATTTTCAAATGGTAGCAGCTCAGCTTTTCTTATCAAAAAAGCTCAGCTCATTTAAGGTCATCATGAGAAGATAAAAATTTTTTTTATTTTATTTTTTTTTTTAAAGCACCATATCTAAGTCACTTTGAAGATCTTGACCTACACGCTGATCTACTCTTTCATTAGCCAGTTATGTTCTCAAGGACCATGCCACAAGTGTAAAGATTGCACTAAACAGCAATCATCAGCTGAAATTTTGGTGATCCTTTTGTTCATTTTCTTGAACTGACAACATTGAATGAGATTGCTTTAAAGCTCTTGTAATGGAAAGAACAGAATCTTGCAAAATCTTAAGTTACACAAAGAAATAATCTTCGTGTTCAGAAAAAGCAAACCAAAACAGATATAGAATTGTAGTGGTTTCTTAGTTATGTTTAAGTGCAACTTCAATATTCAGGCTGAGGATTCAGAGACACTCAAGTGTAACTTTTCAAGGATAAATTAGTCTACCTTGTCCTTCCTTAACCTTAGGTCTTAAAAGCNNNATCCTTTGTTTTTAAATTTTTTTTTTTTTTTTTTTTTTTTTTTTTTTTTTTTTTTTTTTGGGGTGTGTGTGTGAGTGTTTGGTTTGGTTTGGTTTGGTTTGGGTTTTTTGTAAATTACAAAAGAAAAAAAAAAGATTATACTTATATATTATATATATATATACTTATTATATATATATTATACTTATATACTTATATACTTATATATTTAGTATCAATGTGTTTGCAGCATTGTGTCTTTCAGGCTAATTAGACTCATATCTCTTTGTCAACCAAGGTCAGAAACCAATTTCTACACATTAGAATAGCAATAGGTTATCAGTTTAAAGATAAGACAGGAGGTCTATACCCTTATCTAGAGGAAATATCTTCTACACTTAACATGAGGTTGCACCTGCTAGCGTCTCTCACCCATTTAAATTTGTATTGCTGAAACACAGGGTGAGTGTCTCTGGTAAATGGTCCACAGCTTCTCAGAGAATCCTACATTTATCCAAGAGATTATACTGGAAAAATAACAAATAGTTCTAGCTTTTTAGTGACTATATTTCTGAAGATAAAGTACATTATAAAGAATAATCTGCTGCTTGGAAAAAAAAATATAAAATACAACTCTTGTTTTGAAGTTACGGATTGAAGTTTGAATTATTTTTATTGTAAAGATAAATGTAAATTGAGAAGTAACCACTTTTAAAAATGAAATTGAACATTACTGTATAGCCAGCCTCTATGAAGAAGTATCTAATAATCTCAAAGAATTCCACATTAATTCATAAGGCATTTAAACTATAATAAAAGTGGAGAATTACATAATACGGTCTAGAGCTACATTTCCTGTAGCACCTTTCTTTTGTGTTCCAACTGCAATACACTTTGACTAATTTTCACACAATATAAATGATTAACCTTCTGTTTCAGGGTAAGCTGCTTCTATGATTTTTTTTTCAAGACAAACAGGTAATCCCTGAAAAAATTATCAACTATGTTTCTAAAACTATTTTCTGTACTGTTTAAATTCCAGCCTTCTAAATAGTTTTTGATATTGTCTAACTTGCCTGTTGTCTGCATAGTTTCCATGACTAGAATAAACACTAAATAAAAATAACCAACCAAAACATAAGTATATGTGGTAATACGCAAGATATCTTATCTACTAGTGCTTTCTAGAATGTCAATGTAGATACTACTTACTTCAATTTCTGAAAATAAGCATGATGTATTCTAATACTCTGAATTGGAATGTTTCTTATTCAAGATTTACTGACAATACACTGCATTTTCAGTACCATACAAACTAGAGATAGAAGAATGTCCTCTCGATCATCTAGTCAGTTTCAGGTAAACACAATTTTTCAGGTCCAAATGGAAGTCTGTTTGCTACTAGGTTTGGCCTCAACTGTCCTTAAGCAAGAGTAATTTATCCTAAAATTTAAAAAACCCTTTTGTCTACCCACAATGGATACTGATATACTGAACACATTTGAACAGTTTCATATTTCCTCTTCCACAATTCACACTTTTTTTCTTTCTCCAATTAACAGGGTATATCCTATCTGTTTTTCTTCCACTGTTCCTATGTATTACATGCTGTCTTGACTGTAAACTCATTGTTTATGCTCTCAAGAGTGGGGCATTCTTCCATGCGTTTTTTATTCTGTTCTCACTATACTTTTCAATGGTATAGAATTCTGAAGTAATGTCTTGTTTGCATTTAGCTAAGACTTACTTATATATGTAATTCATTCTTGTTCTCACTGTTCTTACAGGATTTCTTGTGGCAGTGTAGGTTCTTGTTCTCCCATGACCCTCCAGTAAATCTGGCAACACTTTCCACCTTGTGTACTAGCAGAATATGGAGCCTTTGAGAAGTTCCACCGTAATTCCGAACAGAAATTCAATGTCACATCATGGCTTCTTGGGTTTGCACTTCAATATACTAGAAATTAGAAGATTTATGGCTGGTTATCATGGTAGCCATAAAGTTTACAATAGATAAATGGGTACAAATCTAAATTATATGAATGATAGGGCTGAAATATCATCCTGCAATATTTATATCAACACAATATTTATATTGCTAGTTAATCAGTATAATTTTATTTGTAAAGGATCAGTATGAACATAAATGAGAACATGCTTCAATTCCCTAGTCACACACTACTGAGAATCATCTCATATGGAAGATAGTGTGAAAGCAAATGTTCTCATAATAAGGTAGAGATGTGTATTTTATGTTCCTTGCAGTAGGATAAGAAACAATATGCTTTAACTAAAAAATGATACAAGAATGGTGTCAAAACATTGTGTGTTCTGGTTCAAAACAACTGTAAAATTTTAGTGTTTGCTGAATTAGCAGAACTGGCAAATAGAATCAACCAGAATAGATTCTTTTTCCAGGAAACAAAAACTTCAACATCTAATAATCATAGTATAATCAATTCAATTCTCCACTTTCTGTGGATGCAATTCACTAAAAGAAAGTCAGCAATATATGTTCAAGATGATGAACATTTATAGTATATTTAATCTTTGTTAATCAAATTAAAGGGTAACAGTGATCATCATACTATTTAAAGAATAATAAAACTAGTCTCCTACTCAGTTTTAGTTTATTATTCAGGTCAAAATTTCCAGATATTAAAGTAAACCTAATGTTATATGTCTTCTGTATAAAGATATAAATGTCAAAATTTTATAGCAAGAGACTATAAAACTGCCTAACCAAAACTGGCAGTAACAGCTTCTCAGTGTAAAATACAGCATAATTAATCAAGCTAATAAAGGTCACGTTTAAGGAAGCAGGGTAAGCAGCATTAGTGATAATTAACATTTTAGTCAACATAAATTTAACAATTAGGAAAAGACAATAAAGGAGCTCAATATATTTTTCTCCAATCCCTTTTATTAAGAACAGCATTAATTTACTGCTTTTGTGGTTTATTAAAATCAAAATTATCAAATCATGACATTATAGGGACAGAATTTTTAGAGCTACAGATGTCTAAAATGGGCAATATTTACTTAAGAAAACATTTTTCTTCTCATACATCATCTTGTTATGACATATACATAGCAATGAAAAGTAGCAGAAATTTCAAAATTCTCAAACATCTTCTTTAAAAAAATACAGAGTCATGGGATTATGATGACAATTGTGGTAATATACCATGCCGCCTCAGCACTACACATTACTGGATGTAATATAATGAATAGAGGATTATATTTTGAAATTTTCAAGTGCAGCCAAAGATAAATATGTTGTGACAAAATATGCAGAATGGGCATATCATCAAAATGACAGATTCTAGCCATGGACATGATATTCTGACTCATGTTGTAAAGTTCAGTCAGTCGCACTGAGATCAGTGCTCCTAGAGTAAAATGTCATTTCACAGAAGTGAAGCATCACAAAATAGCTAATCCTGCAGTGGCAAATTGCCAGGCTTCAGGCTGTACCTCTGGCATTAATTATCGCCACTATCACAGCCAGGAAATGACCTTATCACCCCAGCTGGGACTGAGCAAGGATTAGATGTGTCACATTCTGAGGTTGCAATTAGTGTGGTTATTAGCAGGGTAACACCTCAGGGAGCTGCATTGGGTAATTTAGCATTACCGGAAAGAAGCACAAGATTTCCTACTGTGGAATCACACTGTCTTGGACAGTGCTAACCAACATTTTTTAATAAGGTTGTATAATGACAATTTTCACTTCAAACTAATTTTCAAAGTTCCCTAGTCCAAAGCCACTGTTTCTTCATAAAACAATATTTCAATAGTGATTATAGTGATTGTCATTTCCAGTGGCATGGCAACATCATACAGAGTCAGTAGCTCATGATTAGATGTTACAGGAAAACATAACTAGATATGAAATTTTCATATAACCATATAGATGTTATCAATTATATATTCCTGTCTACATAAGTTTTCCATACTTTAATAGGCATTTTTCAGCGTTCAAAATTGTGCAATATCTTTGAAGGTTAAACTCAATGATCATTGACCTGTCTCAAAGTCTAAATGAACTCTAGTTTCTTTGCGTTTCCAAATACTTTTATAAATGGTTTAGAAGTTGAAGAAAATGTTATTCTGGGTACTTTGGTGGTTTAATAATCTTGAAGGGATTATTTAACAACCTTGAAGGGAAATTATTCTGAGGATCAAGTTTATCTTAAAAACACAGAGGAGTCTGAAAAAAAGATTTTGAAAATGGTTAATCTTTTTTTTTTCTTTTCTTTTCTTTTTTTTTTTTTTTTTCTGTCTTCAAAGCTACAGTTTGGACAATAATAGTGGAATTATGACCTCTAAAGGAAGGGAAGCTACTGGTTATTTTCACACATAAGATATTACAGTTTCTACACAGATGTTGAGAGCTGATCAACTTAAAATCTGACACTACAGGAGATGAAGAGGAGTTTTTTTGTATTAATGTTATCTTAATACCTAAACATGTATGATTAGAAGGGACACAGAGAGGCAAAACTTGGAACATCCCTCTAGCTCAATTCCCCAGTTCACACACAGAAAGCAGAATTTAACACTTTTTTTTTTTTTTATTAGCGCCTGCTGTTGCCACATCAAAGCATAGCTAACTACATTGCTTTGTCATTAAAGTAAGTCCCTGAATTAGAAATTCTAAGTGGTTAAACTTCAAACTTCCAGTACGTAAATCTAATGAAAAAAGATAGTATGGTGGGGTTCCTGTTAGTAAAATTAGGAAAAGTATGACTGGTTAGACATGGTGTTTTCCAGAATGTATTCTACCTCTTCATGATGAAATACTGCAGCATCTTGTGATGCAAAAATATTTTTTTTTCTGTCTTGGTCCTTGGTCGCTGTACTCTCTCACCTTTTTTTAAGATAACGCCACCTTTTCTTCCACATATGCACTGAATAAAAGTTTATAATGAAATGTTAATGTTACACAACCAAATAAAAATGAGATGACACTGAAAATAATATTTGAACTACTTCTTAAGTAATACCATTATTTTAAAGTACGGTAGTAATTGTTTATTTTCACACAACATGTAATGTTTGCATTTCATCACCAGATAAGAAATCTAAGTTACCCACATATATAAAAAAGAAAAATAAAAAAAAAGAAACAACACGATTTCACTGAGATTTAAAATAGGGGAGGAGAAAGATTTAATGTTCAAAAATACTACTAAATCGTTCCTTAACCAGTAGTCTTGTAGCAGGTGCATTATTCAGAAAAAAGTTTGCATTTTGCAGGGAACTTTTTGTGTGTGTGTGTTTGTGGGTTTTTTTGGTTTGGTTTGGTTTGTTCTGGTTTTAATTTCAGAGATTAATAGCATTTTGGGAATTTGGAAAATTAATTTTTCAGTTAACAATAGTAATTAAGAAGATGATGGGAACTGCCAAAACAAATAAACTCTTCTAATTATCATATGATTATTATCAAGTCTTTGGAAAAGACCATTGCAGTGTCTAGATTATTCTTATCAAGAGACTGACTTAAAAATAAAACTCAGTTATTCATTTATCTTCAACTATTACAGAGCTGAAGTAACAAAAGGTCTTTATATCTCTGTTAATTTTGTAAGATTATGACAAAGATTGGAATTGTCTCATAGTCATGACTGAAATATATTAGTTGGCTCCTGAGAACATTACATGTTTATATATAGATCATACATGTTTCAAATTTGAGAAGTATTCTAACTATCAACCTGTATCTGTTTATTCAATTTATCACAGGTTCATAGGATGGATAATAATGAAATCCAAATTTAAATAAATTCTTTAACTAGTTAACTAAAGACTTATTTCATTTTAATCTCTGAAATTTGAAAAATCTGATGTCAATATTTGGGTAGTGACCTAAGCATTGAAATACAAACTCATATATGCTACAATTGCATGAATTTCTGCACTGCAGGAAAGATGACTCCTGAACCTAACTATATAAAAAATGGTACTTAGAATGGTATTTGTAGCAGAACTTAGAATGCGTTTTGAATTCTTTATTAAAAAAAAAAAACAAAAAAAAACCCAAAACAAAACAAACAAACAAACAAAAAAACCCACAAACAAACCCCAAACCATAATTGTAGCAGGCTAGAATTTATCATAGTTATCATCTGTGTTCCTGTAACTACAAATAATTCAATCATCTAACATTTTACCTGTTTCAGAAGCAGACACTGCTGACGAGGTTGGCCTCACTTCCAGGATGATTTGGTCATACAGAGGAACTTGCATGGAGAAATGTATAAGTCTTCTAATACCACTGGGAATGTTATTGTTATCTTCAGCATTACCATCTTGAAGTTTTGCATGTGTTCTATCAGCCTGCCCTATCAAGACTCATGTTTATGATGACAGTCATCCTACTGAAATGTTTGTTGATAAGAATGCTATGGAGAGTACTACCACCTTCTCCATCTGTGTTCATGTTTTCATTCATTTAGCAGGAATTCAAAATTGTACTTGAAAATTATAAAATGTAATATTTACCACAGACTGAAATGTATTATAGTGATTGTCTGTATTCCTATAACTACAACTAAATAAAAAGGTTATGGCTAGTTGGTAGTTTTTCTCCATCTTACAAGTTCCCTTAACAGAATTGAACTAAAGCTGCATTGCAGAAGATATTTCAACATTCTTGCTGATTATATGTGAAACGCTAGCTATGTTTATTGCTGCTGACGTACATTTTGGTACACATTCATTTATATTTTCTAACAAATAAAGATGTGTTCATTTTTTTAACAAATGTGATTCTTGAAATAACATGCTGTTTGATTCTCCTCTGTCACAATTACAGCTGATAAACTGACAAACAAACAGACCAGGAGAAGGACACAAGCTTCCAACCTGTATCAGATTTATTTCATCACACACAAGAAATTATGACCAAGGAAGCTCAGTAAAGCTTACTACATCCTCCACAAAATCAGAAGATTTAAATTTAAATAAACTTCATTAAATATCTCTGTTAAAACCAGGATATAATGACACAGAGTAGCTCATTCATAAAAAATGCTTCTCATTCAGTGACTGCTGAGACATGCTGCCTGATATTACTTCTTTTTGTTCCCAACAGGGTAAGAATTTTATTTTTGTTAACAGCATGTTTATTAGAAACCTATTTTTTTTTCCCAATCAGGAAGAGAAAAGGAAAGGGATCTATTTTTAAGCATCTTCAGAAAAGTAAATCCATTGCTCACAGGAACTGCCTTCTATGTAGGAATTGCTGACAAAATAGGTTCAACCCATGCTATAAACAGTGTTTTGTGACAGGTACACCATCCTCTATGTCCTTAGCTCTAGTTACTTGTCATGTCCTGCCAATCCAAGGTAACATGAAGTGAGATTCTGATGACTAGAAGTTAACATGTGAAGCCAACAACAAACCATTTCACACAGCGCATTCTCAGTCCTGGAATCTACTGACATGAACAAAATGTATGCCTGGATAATGCAAATCACTTCTGTATATTATAGTGTCATATGCAACTGAACCGTACTGTGCTCAGCCCTCATTTGTTTTCTAATGTTCGACTTTTCAGCAACCGATATACGTGCCAAAATTTGTTCCCGTTAGAAATTATGCATCCAGCAGATCCGCCTTGGTCTCCTGAACTGAGAAGTGTGATACTTTCAGACATTCCCTGGTCCACTACTTTCTCCCTCAGCCTCTGCTGACCTGGACAAGCAAGACAGATCTCCCCAGACAGATGACTCACAGACACCCAACAGTACTGCATTAGGGTCCTCCAGCATGGCCCTCTAATCTCTGTCTCCGCTGAAAAAGCATGCAGCATCATGACTTTCCTCTCCAGCCTTTTTCTGGCTCTTGAAAATTGTTAAATCTGAGTGTCCAAAACAGGGCTGCTGGGGGCTCTAATATGATCTCCTGTTTGCACAGTTTAATCCGCTCCTACCAGCTTGCAGCCTAGCAGGAAGGACTACTTAGTTGGGCCTTCCTGAGAAGCCCTGTGCTCAACAACTGCTTTCCTTTCTTAGAGCTTAAATATGTGCTTTAATTATCTGGATTTAAAGAATTACTCCAGTTTGACACATAGTTTAGGCTTCAGATGCCTATTACAGTATATACAACTGAGAAACAGTAGGTGCTTCACTGCACAGCCAAAGTTTTAGGTGATAAACAAACGCAGTTTCCCAGAACCTTGGGGAGCTGTTGTTCACCTCAGTTCACAGTGAGTGTGCTACAGTCCAAAAACAATAGCATCTATAATTTTAAGTACAAATAAATGAAATAATAAGAAAAATGTTACAGTTATTTCATACAGAATGAAGGTAGCTGTGATGCCTTTTGAATGGCTGAGAACCGGTTAACATTGCATAAACATAAGTATGTATTAGTTTGTGGTGTCTAAATCAACAAGAATTTTAGCAATGTTCAACCACTGCTCCCATTATCCACTTCTGTGTTTTTCATACTAATCCTCTAAATCATCTATGCCTCTAATGTTAACTGGTTTTCCAAATTTAAGTTATTGCTATACATTACCAGCACAGTGTAGTTCAAACTTGTCAAACAACTGGTTCAGTTACACGATCCTTCAATATATTCCTTGGTGCATGTCAGTAAACAATTTATAGAAAAGTATATTTTGGCTCATGAAAATAATTTACTTTGGAATATGGATTCACATGCTGAATCTTACATGACAAGAAAAAATAAAATAAAATTTTAGGTTGTAAAATCAATGAAAAGAAAATAATTCAGTAATTATTTATTAATATGAATACATTTTCTATAGTCTGTTTATATTATTATATATAGAAAGTAATTTTTTAGAAAAGAAAAAAGGGAGAATTCTGCAGAAAAAAGAAGTTGATAATGATAAATTTTTCATATAGACTATGTTCCGATCTGGGAAGGCCCAGGCTGGGAAGATTCATTGTTGTACCCAGAGCAAGATTAAGACACAAACGAGGTCATATGCCGGTAACTGAAGGAATATTGATCGAAGTATTTATTAAGAAAGAAGTGATAGGAAAGAGAGAGAGAGAATAGAAAAGGAGGAAATTTATCAAGCAGTCAGGATAGAGTTGTGAAAGATAGTCACCACCATGGATCCAGCGGCATCCTGTTGGTCCATAGCCTTCATGAACTCCGGTGGTGAGGGTCCTCGCCGCTGTTTGACCGAGCAGTCTTTCATAGGGTATTCGGGGAGGTCATTCCCTAGACAATGGCATGTACTGCATCCCTTCACGTGCTCTCGACAGGCTGGGGTGGTCGCCCCTGTCTAGGCACACCCCCACCACAGCCCCAAAGCAATGTGATTGTTCTTTGACTCCTGTTGATCTGACCATGGCAACTGGGCTTGGCCAATCTGTCGGGGAGTCTTGTGAAGAGCTTACCAGGGTTGCGAACAAGCTTTGAGACAGTTCACTCAAGACATGGTTCCTCACAGACTAGATGGTGTGAACAAGTCAAGATAAAATTATGACCTCAGTAAAACTGATGAATGCTTTGCCATTCACTTCAGTATAACTGAGATTTAACCTACAGAATAAATAAAAGTTTTACTTCAGAGGCTAGAATATGACCTCCTTAAAAAGATTTTTTTTTTTTCTACTGATATAGGACACATAATAGAGTCCAAAGTAGTCGCGCCTCAAACATTTGCATGAGATTTTAGTCCCTGGTAGCAAGACCACTGAAGGAGGGTCTGCAAAGACAAAAATTTCTGAAGAAATAAAGATTGATGGCTGCAGTTCTCATGTTAAGGAATAAACTTGTTCACAGAGATCTACAAGAAACTGATTAAGGGTTTGAATTTCAGTTGGGAGATGATAATACACAACAGAATTATATAGTATTATACAAGTTTACAGATAACATAAACAGAGCCCTCCCAAAAAAGAGTATAATATGGCTAAAAAATAGAGCAGAAAAGTTTAATAGCTGAATAAGAAAGATAGACTGAAATAAACTTTCCTTGTATGTGTTTTCTGGGTCAGGGAAATGTAGAAGACCTTTTTGTTTTCTTAGAACATCATTATTGGAGCTCTCCTCCTCTCACAAAGAGGGAAATATCTTTATCAATTCCCTACAGAATATGACTAATTCCAGCATTAGATAACAAGAATCATTATTATTCAAGAGTTATCAAACCCTCCACAGAAGCCAGCAGAGGTTCTCTGGTGGCGTATCAGTATATACTAACCCCAGGTAAGATTGCTTAGTGAGCTCCACTTCTTGATCATTGAAGCATAGACATAGACTTCAATAAGTCAAGCCTCTTGTTTACATTGTGTATGCAGACCTAGTTCTCTAATCTGTAAAGCTCTTTTGATGCAATTATCTCCTCCTACTAATGATCTATAACTATTATTTTATTTTCTGAGCAGCAGGAAAGGACTAGTAAGGCATTATGAAGAATTTTAGAAGACAAATTTTTTTGTCAATATATTGAAAATTCTCAAGTAAATGCCTTTGTTGATTTGCAATTGAACTTGGAAGGTGTATAGCTCTGTTAGCTCAGTACTTTCTGAAACTGAAGTTTATATTTGAAAACACATATAGAAAATGCTTGAGGTTGAGGTAATTCTGAGCTTAAGTATAGCATAGATTTTTAGGGGATTTGTATTTTTGCACAGGCACTTCATAATTTCTGAACACAAAAGTGTTACCATGTAGATATAAATAAAGTTGACTAGAGGCTGTCAGAGAATTGCAGAGAGGCTTCAGGGACTGTAGGAAGTCCATCCATATTGCCCTTCAGCCTATCAGTAAAGGCTTCCATCTGAGAAACATTAATTGACCGGCTGAGCAGTTCTAGTCTGTCTCAAGATAAAACTGAATGGATTAGTTTAAATCAACAAAAATGGAGGACCTAGAAATGCTAATGTGGTCACTCAAAAGAGATGGTTGTCATTTTCCAACTCAGGCACTAGGTGCCTACCAAAAGGGGCTCTACTTCATTTATTCCTTTTTTTTTTTTTTTTTTTTTTTAAGAGCTCACTCTAATCTCTGTAACATTTGTACTGGAAAACAGTGCTGTTAAGAAGGTTGGGAAATGGGGCTTAAATGTGTTGGAATCTCCTATCCATAGTCTCTCCTTATTCCAGGGAATTGCATCTGAGCTTCATCTGAATTGTACTGTCTTCCTGAGCTGAAATATTTGCAGAACCTTAAGTTTAGATTATTTTTAATTCTGTTCAATAGTTAATGTTAATCAGCCATTTCAGGACTTTTGTAGAAAGAGAGGAAAAAAGGAAATAAAAAAAAAAAAGAAGAAATTTGTCACCTCCTCATTCTTCTCTTCCTCTAGACAGGCAAACAAAGTAAAACATATATGTATGCATTTCAGCAGGATGGGCATGGATAGGCAATCTGAACAGAGAAAAAACAGAAAAAAAAGCCTTCAGTATTTGGTAAATACAGAAAAAGATATGCACAAAAATTAAATCTAAGAAAACCCTACAACAAAATCATCATTGAAATAGCTTTATTTGAAAGTTTGCTATCCTGTAGTGTAACTAATGCATCTCAATATATTTAACTTCTTTGATATACATAGAATTGGAAAAAAAGTACTAATTGTGAACCAAGATCTAAATATTAGACAATCTGAAAATGGTACAAAGCTACAGTTTCCAACTATTCTGAAGGACTAACAATTATACATTATTATATTCCTTCTTCAATTAATATCCAGTGTTCATTGTATTTGCTTAAATCAGCTTACTGGATAAAGTAGCTAGGTAAATTAACAAACAGTTGAGGAGTGGAGTAACGTATGCACCTTCAAAGAAAAATGACATACAGTTCTAGGGTGGAAAAGATGCTTATCTTTATTAGGATGTCAACCATTAATTCTGTTTTACATGGGCATGAAATAGATAGGTCATTTCTCAAAATGGAGGAGGAAGTATTCCTTTTAAACAATTACCTTTTTATAAAGCCATTTACATGGCAATTCACTCCTCTTTTTCACTGTACCCAACTACCTACAATATACTCATGTAAGTCATTTCAGTTTATCCAACTGAAATTCTGCTTTGAAAGGAATAATTTGAGCACTTACTGAAGTAGAAGGAAGGGGAAAGTGTGCACACATCTGGCAAGGACCCTAAACCCCCTTAATTTTTATACACATGCATTAGAACATGTACCCCTTCCTTCCCCCTCACGACAGTATCTTTTCCAATATTTTTGTGGGGCTTTATGCATGGAAATTTTTGAAATTTAAATGGGATGGCATAACATACAGTTAACATCCTTTCAGTCTTCTTTACTTTTAACAAAGATTTTGTGTTCTGTTATCTGAAAAGCAGGATATTTTCTGCTTTAAACTTTTTCCTAAGGGAAAAGAAATGTATATTCTAATACAATTATTTTATAAAAACTTAAATCTTATAGCTAGCTTTCAGGCTAGATGGAGGAAGCCTTAGGGAAGAAAAAAATCGTTCAGAGCTGCATTGATTTCCAGCACCTTTGCCCTCAGTTCTAATACCTGACTATTTACATTCTTAAATTACTATAGGGATTTGTATAAAACCCCCAAGAGATTTCACCAAGTCAAAGACAAAAAAAAAAACAACAAAAAAACCCAAAAGATTTTGTGTACCATGTTCCCTAAGTATTTCTACTTAAATACTTCATTGAAAGAACTCTGAATAACCTTAAAAAAGCCTCTCAAGATTTTCCTTTCAAATTTCAGCTAAAACTCTGCTCATTAGGGCTATAAAATGTGACCAAATATATTTCTTGTTTTTTAATCATCCCTTAGGTAGATAATAATGTCTTAGAATGAAATAAGCTCATTTTCATTTGCTGCTGCTACAAATAAAGGAAGAAGACCAAGCTAAACAAAAGAATAGGGGAAAAAAAAAAACCTTCTGAAGAGCAAGCTAAACAAAAGAATAGGAAAAAAATTGCTCTGAAAAGATAAAGAAAAAATAAGTAGATTCAACTAAAATAGCAATAGTTCCCTACTGCAGGGTTTTGGAGTTTTATCTGTTTGAGTTTTTAAGGTTTTGGGGTTTTTTTAAGTTTTAGCACTTGAAGCCAATTGAGAATTTCCTCTCCACCTCTCAATTACTGTTTGAGAACAATAATTGAACATGATATCAATGAGAGAGCTAACTTATTTGTACTCCTTTGGGATAATTTTAAACCAGAAATTGCTGCATAATGTTCTGGCTTGTAGTTTGCAGAAAATGGTTATGACTGCATTTTCCTGTCAGGCATGTGCTGTTCTTCAAGGGGACACAGGGAAAGGAGAGGGGGAAGTAGTGCAGGGCTCTTTTGGATCTCAGCTGGAAAGGCCTGACAACAAATGGCAAAAAGACAGAATAAAAAGAGGAATATAGACAGTGAGTAAATCTTATGTCCCTGCAGATGCTGAGAAACTAGCTTTTGTGCAACATCAGACAGACCCAAGATGGATATTCCCATGGCATGCTGCACAGACCCCATCCATGCAGAAGTTCAGACTCCATCCTATAACACGGTATTTTTCATCTTGTGTGAAAATCAAAGCTATGTATCTTCTCTTAACAGACTGGAATGCTATCTCTGTCATAACATCCTTCAGCGTGCAGTGCAGGCTGGAATGAGGCACTCCAGGAGATTCCCTTACAGCAGCTGCTCATGCCAACACATTAGCTTTCAGGCCCAATAGAGCTGACATGGCTGGTCCAGGGTCACTGACTCCTTGAAGACAATGTCTTCTCCAAGGCTCCCAGTACATATGAATTGAAACACCTCTTATTTTGAAAGCTGTTTCAAACCCAGAGGCTCAGTTAATCTATGCTGTCCATAGAACTTCTATACATTAATCTGAAGTATACAATTGTCTGATCAGCAATAGCAGGTGGAAAAAAAATAAAAAAGCTAAATTATAATTTGATGGCACAAATGCAATGCTCCTTTAAAGCAAAAGAAACCCTTCAAGATAAAACAAGACCAGGCCTTCTGCAATGGATTTACAGCATTGGTGGATAAGGGAAGAGTAACTGACATCATCTACCTCGACTTGTGCAAAGCATTTGACATTGTCCCACATGACATCATTCTTTCTAAATTGGAGAGACGTGGATTTGATATATGGATCACTTGGTGGATAAGAAATTGGCTGGATGTCTAGAGGGACCTTGGCAGGCTTCAGAAATGGGCTCATGCAAANATAACACGGTATTTTTCATCTTGTGTGAAAATCAAAGCTATGTATCTTCTCTTAACAGACTGGAATGCTATCTCTGTCATAACATCCTTCAGCGTGCAGTGCAGGCTGGAATGAGGCACTCCAGGAGATTCCCTTACAGCAGCTGCTCATGCCAACACATTAGCTTTCAGGCCCAATAGAGCTGACATGGCTGGTCCAGGGTCACTGACTCCTTGAAGACAATGTCTTCTCCAAGGCTCCCAGTACATATGAATTGAAACACCTCTTATTTTGAAAGCTGTTTCAAACCCAGAGGCTCAGTTAATCTATGCTGTCCATAGAACTTCTATACATTAATCTGAAGTATACAATTGTCTGATCAGCAATAGCAGGTGGAAAAAAAATAAAAAAGCTAAATTATAATTTGATGGCACAAATGCAATGCTCCTTTAAAGCAAAAGAAACCCTTCAAGATAAAACAAGACCAGGCCTTCTGCAATGGATTTACAGCATTGGTGGATAAGGGAAGAGTAACTGACATCATCTACCTCGACTTGTGCAAAGCATTTGACATTGTCCCACATGACATCATTCTTTCTAAATTGGAGAGACGTGGATTTGATATATGGATCACTTGGTGGATAAGAAATTGGCTGGATGTCTAGAGGGACCTTGGCAGGCTTCAGAAATGGGCTCATGCAAACCTCATGAAGTTCAATGAGGCCATCTGCAAGGTCCTGCACGTGGATCACACGGCAAGCTGAGCGGAAAATGGATTGAGAGCAACCCTGAGGAGAAGGGCTTGGGAGTGTTGGAGAACAAGAAGCTCAACATAAGCCGACAATGTGCACCTGCAGCCCAGAAATCCAACCGTATCCTGGGCTCCATCAAAAGAAGCATGACCAAGAAGTGTGGTCAAGTGAGATGATTCTGCTCCTCTACTCTACTCTTATGAGACCCCACCTGGAGCACTGCATCCAGCTCTGGGGTCTCCAGTACAAGAAAAACATGGAGTTGTTGGAGAGAGTCCAGAGGAGGGCCACGAAGATGATCAGAGGGCTGGAGCACCTCTCCTAAAAAGACAGGCTGAGAGAGTTGGGACTGTTCAGCCTGGAGAAAAGAAAGCTCCGGGGAGACCTTATAGCAGCTATAGCAGCCTTTCAGTACCTGAAGGGGCTTACGAGAAAGTTGTAGAGGGATGGTTTACAAGGGCATGTAGTGACAGAACAAGGGGTAATGGCTTTAAGCGGAAGGAGGGTAGATTTAGATTAGATGTTAGAAAGAAGTTCTTTACTGTGAGGGTGGTGAGGCACTGGAACAGGTTGCCCAGAGAGGTTGTAGAGGCCCCATCTCTGGAAGTGTTGAAGGCCAAGTTGGATGGGACTTTGGGCAACCTGGTCTAGTGGAGGGTGTCCCTGCCCTGGGGGTTGGAGCTAGATGATCTTTAAGGTCCCTTCCAACCCAAACCATTCTGTTATTCTGTGATTTTGTAAATATTTAGTAGGTATATAAATACAAAAGAGAGTGCAGAAGAATTCTGAAAAATAAATGCTGTGTTAAAATACATGAAAAATGAGAGCATTTACTCATAAAGAATTAGAATTCAAACACTATTTGCTGATCACAGCTTCAGCAGTTGCTGAAAAAACCTTCAGATAAAGTTTCAATCAGCAAGACAACAGCTTGGAATCATGCTGTAAGTTTTAGGAGATTAGAAGACTTTCTATCTTCATTCTTTTTTTCCTTCTCTGTACATTTATTGAAGTTGTATGTGTATAAAGATATAAATAAATGCATTCTACTTTATACCCACATACTTGGTGTAAGTGGTCCTTTTCCTATTCCCTAAATATGCTTCAACGACATAACCAAGACTGAAAAAAAAAAAGTCTGTCAAAATTTTTGTAATAAACTTATTCTCTCTGTGCATTGCACCATTTTACCACAACTTAACAACTGCTTTTCTGAAAAGGCCTTCACAGGTACTTCTGAAGGTTTGTGGAGAAATCAGAGCTATTGCTCTGGAACTTGTATATCCTACCAAACTTATATGGATTTTTTTCCCCACCTCTATAGGAAATAAAAACCCCTACCCTTTGTCATTTTGAATTTTGAAAGATCCATACATTTTATCTGTTTGGAATAACTTTATCTTGTATTCCACCTTAATGGCATTTCTTTGAGAAAAGCGTTTAGAATAGATGTGGTACATTTTTCAATTTTGGTTACACATGGCATCCCAGCATAGACAGAACCACCTACATTAAAAAGCAAACCAAAGCAAAATAAATGAAAACTTTACTCATATTCTACTTTGTTTTGAGGTTTTGCCAATAGAAAAAATTCTCTGATCCACAGTGTTGGGACTTTTATTATTATTATTATTATTATTATTATTATTATTATTACTATTATATATTCAATAAATCATTAATAAATGAATGTTCAGACACTCTTCAGAAGATATTAATGGACATTTATCAGGTTGTTACAATCATACATTTATTCCTGACAGTTCATGAACTAAAAATTCATAAAGGTTTCGTTAAGGGGTTCATGACCAGTCATATACTTGAAATGTCTCATTCTATTTTCATATTCTTGTATGAAATATAAATGAATAGATTACATAGGAATGTAGTGGCAGTTTAGAGAATATGAGAAAGAATATGAATGACAGTGGTCACACGACTAATAGTACCTTACAGAGTTGAAACATAATTATCCTTTAACACACAACTGATGCTGCTATGTCTCTTGGTGCTGTCACCTATACTGGTCACATTTCTTCAAATGCTTAGAACAGTTTATTACACTGTGTTGGTTGCTCGTTGTCTTCTAAACAATTAAAATATCTAACCATATCATTTGTTGATGCCAAATATTAAAGTACTGCTTTAAGTCTGCACATCATGTTATAGTTTGCACATAGCTTACAGAGAATAGAGAGGTTCGGGGGAAAAAAAAAAAAAAAAAAAAAAAAAAAAAGGAGACTCAAAATGTAATTTATTAGTCAACTTTACTAACGTGGGAATTATCAAGACATTACATGTGTTTGGCATCAACACAAGTCCTTAAACTATTTCTAATCTATTCCACTTGATAAAGGGCATAAATTAGTCCTTTCGAGCTGATCTATGTTTAAGGCATCGTGGCCTTTACTTTACATAATGGTTAACGAGTTAGAAAAGACAGGTTTTCTCAACATAGTGCCAGATTTTAGGAGACTTTATTTCATTCCCAGCATCTTTAGGTTATTCCATTTCCAAATTTAATTATTCTGTGATGGCATAAAATCCCCAGAAATGGCTTTACATAATTTCTTCTACTTTCCTGCTAAACAGAGTTAAAATACATCTGTTCAACACACCAGATTAACCAGTTGGGTCTTGTTGAAAAGTACTGGGCTCTAAAATGTCCTTACCTGCATGCTGATATCACTAGAAACACACCAAGAGACAAGGTGTCTGTTCAGCACCTCCACCTGAGAACAGTCTATATAAATCAGCTGCTCCTAGCTCCAGATTCATACACTGTTTCAACAGCTTTTTGGCCAGCAGAAGCTTATCCAGATGGACACTCTTGACTCTACATTCTTTCTCTGGGGAGGTGTAAAAAATGTCCAATGGAGAGAAACAGTTATAAGCAAAACACCCACATACACTCATAAACAAGCAAGCTTTGCATGGGTTTTAAAAATGTTATTATTCCTAACAAGCAATATAAAGAGTGGGACAAATATTTAACATTTTGTGTCTCCCATTTCCTCATTAGCTATAGGATTCTGAGAGACAAGATCAGATGTCCGTTTCAGAAACCTTCTTGTGTCTGTGTTTTGAATGACAAGTTTTGCTAATGCTACTTGTACTTTTTGGTCCCACACCTAAAAAAAAACAAAACAAAGGTCTTCCTTTGATAGTCTTCTTTCCCCACATTTTCCAACCCCAAGTATTTGAACATCTTTTCTGTCCTTTGTCACTTCTGCCTTTTTTTCTTATTTGCAGAATGTTCATTCCAACCACCACTCTGCAGCCTGATTCTCCCATCTATGGCCAGCTGTTTAGTGAACTAACTTTTTCATCTGATCATACATTTTAAGACTAAAAGCCTCTCTCTGAACATTAAAATTTTAAAAAAGCGATTTTCTGATGAATGTGCATTGAATGTATTTTTAGTAAAATGGGTACACAAAGGCACTTCACAAATCAGCAGTGTTCGTAAATTAGTTTCATAATGTGTTAATCAAAGACAGGAAACAGTCTTATAATCTTCATGCAGTCTTCCAGCAAGTTAACAATTTGCTCAGCAATGGTCAAAATTGTCCATAGATTACTTGTATGATATTTTAGGTTATCTTTTCTCATTTCTCTGTATCTCCTTATTCATCTAACTGCAACTAAAGTGAACACTTTGAGACCTGGCAGCCATTTTAATATAGGTAACCAGGATTTGATCATACTCAAGTGCTTTGATCATAATTAATTTCGCTATGCTTCCATGTGATTAATGAGTAAGTATTTTGATCAGTAAAACCTACATGAGGAATATAACAATGCATCATAGACATTTTTGAAAACAATTATAAAGTTTACTTACTTTAAAAAATTAGAATTAGAATTTGGATAGTTTTTAATAGGAACTGCAGTGTCGTATTCAGTCACATATGAGAAATTTCCAGAACATGTCTTTCAGGTAAAAGCAATGTAAAATTAATTTTAACAGTAAAATAATAGCTAAAATATAGTTAAAATTATTTTCTAAAATATGTTTCTTTTAGTTCATCAACTAACCTTTCTCCTATGCTTTATTTTAGGGTTATATATTTCTGTAGAGCACCTCTAATAGTATTCAGCTGTTGCTAATCTTCAACATAGAGAACTCCAATAGTTTAAACATGAGTGTGCAAACAGGGAGATACTAATGAAAAACTAATAGTTGCTTTATTGAATGATATTAATATATTCTAGTGTTCATCATCATAATGCAATACAAGTAACATGCTTTTCTAGTAGCCTCCATGCAAACATGATGGTATCATGATGTTATCTGAGTTTATTTATTATATTTACATTCTAGAAGAGGTATGCTTGATTCCTAGGAAGAAATAAAATCTTCCTTCAATCAAGTGTAACAATTTAGCCAGGTTCCCTTAGCAAGCATGTCATATTTTTTTGAGAGTTAGGGAAGTTAAGTATTGTCAGTGAGAAAAGAAGGGGTTCAGTGAAACTCAGTCACTTTGTCATAGTCAGAGTATTCAGATGAAACAGCTGCAGCTCTGCTGCTGGAGCTTACCTTTTCCTTTTACTTTGAAGGCAGTGACAGAAGGGACAGGACTCCACAGAAAAGCCTGAGATCTTGCCCAGAATGGTCTGAAACACAATCAGGTTTGGAATCAGGCAGCCTGAAAAGTGAAACTCTGAAAATGCTGAAGTGGGAGTCTCATCAAACAGATGTAGTGGAAATTAAATGGGAGGTCAGGGGGATTGTCAAGAACAAGGTCTGAGACGGCAGTGGGAGATCCTCTTCAATATCTATGGCAGCTTCCAAGGGCACAGCACTGCCTAGTGATGCTATGCAAAGTTATAATTAAGCTCTAAAGATTTACAGCTATGCAGTTTCCAAGAAAAGCTATTAAGACGATATATGAATAAAAGGATAAAAGAATAAAGCAAAAAATATTACTTCCTCTCCCCCTGCCATGGCCCTTATGGTTCAAGCATGTGGTCCAATACATTGCCCCATGCTGGGCAGCCTGGTATTGACACCCGCAGTCACAGTAAAGTATCCTCCCTCCCTACTGTTCAGCCTTTTGTGCCATTTCTCTATGTGGAAATTCTTCAAATGAGAATCCACTTTGGTTTTTTTATATATAGTGCTGTATATACATACATTTATATACACCAATCCATACATACAGTACTGCTTATACATGTGCTCAAGTGGGTAAAATATTGCTAAAAATTTTCAATACCATTCTTTATAGCTATATCAGATTCTGAAATAAGCAGTGTTGCTTGCTCACCTTAAAAGAAGAAGAGAGAAAAATGAAAATACTAGCAATTATTGACAACAACTAAATAAACCCTGGACTGTCACAAACAATTAAAAAAAAAAAAAAAGGAAAAAAAAAAGTTACTTAAATTACTTACAGAAAGAACTTTCTTTCCTTCACTGAGCTGATTTACTGTCATTATGCTGAAATTGCAATAGTTGGAGTTGCTTATCTTGTGTATATCTCATGCTCTTGGTGAAACATTTTTGCTTTTACAGCCTAGCTCTCTTAAGGCTTTTCTAAAGGGTTTAGATCGGTTCTGTATTTAACTGCAAATCTTTCTATTTCCTCCTAAATAGGAAGCCACCCTCATCCATCAGAATGGAATTTGTTTCAGTTCAGTGGGGATCTTCAGGAACCACCTCCTGCATCTAAGTGATTGTTAAATAACCAGTTACAACAGTAAAATTTAAATCTCTTCTTCCTCCATTTGGTGACTAGTTGGCATTACCTAAAGAGGAATGTATGCTTGGAGTGGATGTTGCCATGTGTTTACAAACACATGCTATGCAGTCTATAGACTGGATTGCTGCTCTAGCTTTTCAAATAAAAGTTTATAGGCAAATTCCATGAATTCTGTCAGTCTCAATTTCCATATTTAAAGATGTCAGTTCCCCAGGTCCTGGACAAATGTTGACAGAATATGCACTGAGTGATTGGTTCCATTCTACCAGTACATTTGCATCTTTGCAGTTCAGTATTTTAAAATGTGATAAGTCCTAACTGACAACAAACTTATCAGAGACTAATCAAGTGCTTTGCCTCCATTAAAGTTTTTCAATGTTGTCATCGCAGTTGCATTGGCACAGTATTTAGCAAGGCGAACAAAACCACAGCTAACTGTAATAAATATGCACAGACAAGATAGAGGAATCTCACATGTATCAAAATGCCTACGTTGCCCTAAAATGGGCAATCATTCTTTCTCTCTGGCTTCTTTAAAAAGATTCCTCTCCTAATAACCTCTGTTAATTAGTTTTGATTTCATTTTATGAATGGATCTGGGAAACTGCTTTTATTTGGTTTATTCATTATATTGACAATACTACTTGCATGCATCTTATCTTCCCAGAGCAGAGTGTCTTCATGTGCATCTGTTCATAATTAATATTTCAGGGCAAATGTCTACATTCAAATCAACTCACTTATTTCTACAGAGTGTATTAATTTGTATGGCACTACCACATACTATGCTAAAGGAGTAATATCATATTAGATTCCCTAAGGTTAAGCTGCGGTAGTCCAAATTCAGATCCTTGAGTTTGCATGAAATGTGAACTCTGTAAAAATTATTTAAAATGTTAAATGCATTACACAGAAGAGACTAAAGTTAACCTACGGATGAAATGCTGAGATCAATATAACAATAAAGGATATATGGCTTGGAACGAAAAGGTGCATTTGGAAGAGAAAGATATTTTTCCATTTTAGAGCTTTCTGAAGACTAAATCTATTTGTAACTTTGGTTACAGCTGAAATCCTTCCAAAATTCATTTCAGGAGGTATGAGGGTGTTCTGAAGCTTGTCTCTGATTTTATAATGATTGGTATAATCTGATTGGGTGAAATCATTCCTGATTACCTGAGAACAAAACAGCTTCATTTTAAATAAGTGGTCTGGAAATATGATGAGCCTACTTGCACCTCCGATTTCTTTGCGCAATAAAAGTATCATGATAACAGCTGGTGCTTTTCCAGTACTTGTGCTTTTGATTTCATCTCCACTCAATGAGTATGAAGAGAAGTAAAAGTGAGATAAGGACCATTCCAATTATAATATGATGTCTAGAGGGAGAAGTTATCTATTAATATTTTTGGCAAGTCAGAGGTGGAATTCTATTACTTCTTTGTACTCCACTTTAAGAATATTTTCAAGGACTGTTTTGCTCATTCAAATGCTCATACATGAAGAATTGTAACAGCAGAAACACAATTTTCTGAGTAATTAAACTGTGCAAATAGGATATTATTGTGGGTTCAGGGTTTTTATTTGTTTGCTTGTTTTGGAAGGGGGTTTGTTGTTTGGTTTTTTCTTCCCTCTCCATTCATATATACAAAGCTATTGCTGTTTGCTTGCTGCAGAGCACCGGGACTTACTACAAAGGATGTGCCAGAATGAACCTGGGATCAGCTGCTAGTATTAAATTCACTGTTTGTCAGTTTATGAAGCTTTTCTTACTGGCTACTTCTATTTATTTTGTGTACAGATTACCAGGTGCAGTCAGTAAAAAAACCCAACCAAACAACCAAACAAAAAAACAACCCACCAACCAACCAACCAACCAAAGAACAGCTTAGCCAGAAACAAAAACCTGTTCAGTTACATTGCATTCCCATGCATATGCTATGGATTACAGTATGTACAAACAGGTACATGTGAATTTGGTGAGCTACAGTACCTAAATCATAAGTGTGAGCCTACAAGCGTATGAAATATTCCACCACTATTTAAACACAGTAATGGGAGAGACATAAAATTGCCATATCTAGATTATATTTTGGTTCATGTATCTCTATTTCCAGTATTAGTCTGCATGTGTTGCTGAAAAGATAAGCAATTCTATTACTGTTATATGATGCATTTTGTAGATTTTTCTTTGAAAATCCTACTGTGAACAAGATTAAAAGTTAATATTTGTCAGGTTTTGCCATGTTTTTAAGGGAAACCTTTATTCCCATAAAATAGAGTACAAGTATTCTGAGAATCAGTAGAAATTGCTGTGACTTACTTTCTGCCGAATCTTTAAATATCCTTTCATGAGCTCTGTTGCACTGAATGCCTTCACCTTAAACCTCTTGAAAGTCTTTGCCTCGAGTGAACTAGATTTCAAACTTTTCCTTGCTTAGTCTTTATCAGAAATAGATCAGGTGCAGAAATTCACTCATATGAGAACTGAATCTGCTTTCTTCATACTCATATTCCATTTGAATTCACTTTCCCAAAATATACTACCAAGCCTTACTGGTATAAATGATCGCAGCAACAAATAATATCAAAGGAATTAAATTCCATCTCAACTTCTTGTCCTCCCATTGGCCTTCATGATATCATTATCTTTTGGTTCTCTTCTCATTTTTATGACATGGTTTCTATTTTGGAAAATTTTCCTTCACTACATTACCTTACCTCAACAGCTGAATGTTTTTTATCGATAATGAAGACTTATAAAGAGTCTACATATAATTCAGTCAAGTGATCTTGATATTGAACAGTTACGAAGAGCTAGCCAAGCTACAGCTGACGTGATGTGGTAAATGCTTATAACACAGTGCAGAACTGGGGAATGTGCCAGATCACATTGGGAGAGAATAAAGCTTCTAAGATTCTGTGTCCAGGCCAATAAACTGCACATCAGATTTTCATTGCATTTCCCTGCATTTTCAGTTCTGAAAATAGCTATAATGCAGCCAATTGGTCTGCTGGTACAGACATGCACTAAATTATCTCGTAATAAATCAAATGGCAGGTTAATTTGAGAAAACTCAAATTTTTATTTTTTTTTCCCCCCAGATAATTTGTGGAGAGACTGCACTTTTTAAAAAAGCTGTCATAAAACATATGGTCCGATTCTATTATAAAGGTCCAGAGTCCATAATACTATGCTAGCTATGCTTCAGTTTTCTAAGCATCTGACTGATTTCAGTATGAACAAAGTGACATAAATGTGGCTTATCTTTTCATAAGTTTAAATATGACACCTGCCAATAATCCTTCCCATGCATTTTTAAAGCACCATGTGTATTTTTTGAACCTCAAATACTGAGTTGTACAGTAATTATTCCTAACATGAATGACAACTACATTCTGGAAAAGAAATACCATAAGAGACAAGCTCTAACTTTAATGATCAAACTTTTTTTCACGACAAACCAAAATTCCCACTGTTGACAGTAAAGTTGAAGTAGACTCGTAATTATTTAGAATGGTAATAAAGTAAATCTTGCTGGCAGATAACTCCTTTTCATTTTCCCAGCTGCAGATAGTGCAAAGTTTAAAAAGTAATTTGTTTCCCCCCAATTCTGTAAGTATAGATTAGTTTCTGCCTATACTGTTTTAATATAGTAGCTTATATCATAGATAAGCTTTTACTCAAGAAGATTTTTGAGTTGTTACAACTTAGCTGAATTTACAGGAACAACTATCATGAAAAATGTATTTTGCTCCTATCATATATAAATCCACAGAAGACATTTAAATCCTGAACTGGTAATAATGAGAGAAACTATTTTTGATGCAAGTGTTGGTGAACCCAGTGATAAAAATTAATAAAATAAGCACATTTTATTTTGGACCTGAGAGAATGAGAGAATAAGAGCTTAGTGTCAATGCTGTAGGCATGGTGCAAAAAGAATAGTGAGATAGCAAGGAAACAGATGCATAACATTGAAAGTATTTAATACTGAAAACTCTTTAAGTCACAGATTTTTCTATTCAAATAATCAACAAAAATATCTGCATTTCTAACTAGTTTAAAAAGTCATCACTATTTTGGAAGATTTTTTATAAGTTTCTATAACTTATCTCTATTTGCAACAGCACACTAGTTTGTGCTTCCTCCCTGAAGTTCCTAGCAGTTTGGAGAGGTTATTGCTTCCCCATTCTGCCTTCTCTTGTTTTAGTAACAGATAAGTACATGTGCACATAAATGACGGGGAGGTACCAAGGACATGTTCTCTGGATGATCAGGTTGTCCTATGTATTACGGCACAGATCACTGAAAAGCTCTTTGGTCAGGTTGTGAAAGCAACACAATGTTGTCAATGTAAAGCCGAGCTCAGGCTTTTTATCCCTGCTTCTCTCCAGAACCACTAGTTGGGACGTAACCCCAGGCTGACACAACTCTGTGGTTTCCACCTCTTGCATATCTCTTCCTGGGGGTGCATCTTATTGTATAGATGCACCTCTGTGGTGGGTTGGCTCTGGCTGTACGCCAGATACCCACCAAAGATGCTCTATCACTCCCCTCCTCAGCTGGATGTGGGAGAGGAAATAGAAAGAAAGGCTCATGGGTCAAGACAAGGATGGGGAGATCACTCAGCAATTACCATCACAGGCAAAACAGACTCAACTTGGGAAAAATAATTTAATTTATTACCAATCAAATCAGAGTAGAGTAATGAGAAATAAAACCAAATCTTAAAACACCTCCCCACACCCCTCCCATCTTCCCAGGCTCAACTTTACTCCCAGTTTTTCTCTACCTCCACCCACCAGAGTGGCACAGGGGGACGGGGAATGGGGGTTGTGGTCAGTTCATCACACATTGCTTCTGCCACTCCTTCCTCCTCAGGGGGAGGACTCCTCACACTCTGTCCCTGCTCCAGTATGGGATCCTTCCCACGAAATAGTCCTCCACCAACTTCTCCAGCGTGAGTCCTTCCCATGGGCTGCAGTTCTTCACAAACTGCTCCAGCGTGGGTCCCTGACATGGGGTCACAAGTCCTGCCAGCAAACCTGCTCTGGCGTGGGGTCCTCTCTCCATGGGACCACAGGTCCTGCCAGGAGCCTGCTCCAGCACGGGCTTCCCATGGGTTCACAGCCTCCTTCATGTGCATCCACCTGCTCTAGCACTGGGTCCTCCATGGGCTGCAGGTGAATATCTGCTCTAGCATGGACTTTCATGGGCTGCAGGGGAAAGCCTGCCTCACCATGGTCTTCTCCAGGGCTGCAGGGGAATCTCTGCTCCACCACCTGGAGCACCTCCTACCCCTTCTTCTTCACTGACCTTGGTGTCTACAGACACTTTGGGTCTTTCTTAATGAGAAGAATCTCATCTTTTTAAGGTTGTTGGTTTTTTTTTTCTTTTTTTCTTTTTTCTTTTCCCTATGGGAGTAATCTATTGATTTCAGCATATTAACAGGGCTGAGTAAAATCCAGACAGCAGTGTTTAGGTACATGGTATCAATCACTTCTTGTTTACAGAATTTTCAGACACAAAGTCTATACTTTTTAGAGTGTATTTAAGGAAGGTACAACATAATGGGAGAACAGTGATTTGTTGAGGTTTTAGTTTGATTTTTTTTTTCCTAGGTTACTGTTCAAGCTGCTCTGGGCAAAATGTGATCATCAACAGTTAAGAAATAATAGCTTTATCAGCAGCTTGCAGATACCTAAAGCAACAGAGTGCAAATTTAACAGGAATGAAGCATTACACATAGGAGAAAATTATTAATCCCAGACCACTCTAGAGTTTGTCTTTGCTAAATTTCTTCTTCAGGCTACAGTATCTCCTTTTTCTGGGCACAAGGCTAATACTGAGAAACAAAAAGAAATCCATTACAAAAGACTATTTATAAAGTATGCTTCCTTAAAAATCTTACTGTAGCAACTCTTTCTCCAACAGGAATTGGACCTTGTGTCTTCAATTTAATCCACAAGATATCTTCCATTTAGGTTTTCTTCCATTACAAGCTCTGTCTACCAATAAACAATTCCTTTAAGAAGTGTCATCTTACCTGCAATAAGCAGCTTCCTCTCTCTCAAAATGGTCTTATTTTCCTGTTTATCTCAAGATGTTTATTACACTGAGTGGGATTTTGGGGACTTTACTCCCAGTAGAAGGAATAGCTTGCTTTGGGGATTTCCTTAGGGCTGGAGGATTCAGGTTATATCGAATGGAAGATAAATGAGTGGTGTAATATCCTGTTAAATACTTCCAATTTTATGGTTTGCTTCAATGCGTTTGCTGCCTTCTGTTCAGAACACTGGATTTTTTAAGACCCTGTCTTGCCTCAAAACATAATAAAGAAGAAATGCAACTTCAACAAACAAACACCAGACTTGATGACCTAGGATGGAAAGGAATCAAAACCATTGCTTATTGTCCTTAGAAAGTCTTACATGAACTGCTTTTCTGGTAGATAGAAATTTATTGATTTCAGCAGTTGGGGTTTTTTTTGTTTTGTTTTGTTTTGTTTTGGGTTTGGTTTGGATTTTTTATTGTTGTTGTGGTGGGGACTTTTTTTTTTTCATTTGTGCATATAAAAACATCTCCAGTGTCAGTTGTGTAGTTAGTCACTTGTCAACACTAGTCAAAGACACACTCAGTAAGCATGAGGCATGAAAACGTGCTTACCTGAAATAGGACATGATCTACAATTTGCTGAATATCTTCTTCAGGTTTATTGCAATAAAAAAGATGTCTTATTAGTTAGTCTATCATATGTAAAATGCAATCATGAAATGTACTATCATGCCACTAACATATGTTCAAAGCTAGCTCTTGTTCCTTTTTTTTTTCTTTTTTATTTTTTTCTTTTTAATATCAGGGAAATAACTCCCCAAAATAACAAACACACAACCAGCTTGTATTTTTATCTCATTGTGTCAAATCATTCTAGTATTGCACATTTTATTTTTTCTATATTCTATTTGAATTTTTCACAGTATTTATCATCAATTTTGAAATGTCTATTCAAGCCAAATATAGACAATCCAAAATTAAAAAATATTAGGTCTCCACCAGGCAGCAATATCAACTGTAAAGTCATTGCTGAACACACTAAAATTTCATCCAATTTCTGTAGCCCAGAACAGAATTCTGAAGAATCCTCCACTGAAGTCTTCCTCACATGTGCCTTTTAATTTTCATTGAAAGTCTTGCTCAGCAAAAATGGCTACAGTTCTTAATTCAATCTGGCACTAATTTGTAAATGTGCTAGTTTTTCAATATGTGGTTGGAGTTGGTGATAGTTAGGTACAGTGTGGTTTCAATAATGTAGCTTCTTTACAGGTTATTTTTTGTACCACCTCTTTATGATTCTAGACATTTAAAACTCCGGTTGTTAGTTGATTGTGTGTATTATATCTGGTGGTCTTTTTTTTTTTTTTTCCCCAAGTTATATGAATGCCTGTTGTAAATTGAAAATAAGGGATCAAGTAAGAAACAAACTAAAGTTCATAATGGAAAGAAGTTATCCAGATTCTAATACTGATGGCAGTAGATGATTGTGTTGGCTCTACAATCAAGTAATACATCACAGAGAAATTAAATAATCAATTGTTACTAGTTCTCAAAATACAGTGGTACAAAGAAGAAATATTCCCTATTGTGTGAATTAATATTTCACTGGTCTATCAAAGGACTGTTCCACATTAAAACCTTACTAATTCAAAGGGTAGATACAAATTTTGAAATTTCTCTGCAGGAGATTTACGACATGCTTCAAAGCCCATGAAGAAAATTATTCATAGGCTTTGAATCAAGCCTTATGTCACCTCAATTCTTTGACAGAAAAGACTGGCTCACCCAAGAAACTGAGATTGCAAAGCCAGACATAGATAGTCTGAATCTAGAATCACTTTTAATGCTAAAACTAAACATCAGTGAAATGATTTGAGATGTTCCTGAAAATCATTTCATGACACCAATAACCTGACAAGCCAAATTTAAGAGAAATATATGCTCTAGCTCAGGCAAATAGCTACCAGCTTCACTATATGAAAATATATATGAATCATTATACTCACCATGAAAAATATTGGCAAGTGCTCATCTCTTTAGAAATAGGTTATTATCATCACAATTGTGTCCTCTCAGGTTTGGTTTTAACAGCAATGAAACACTGCAGATGGAATAAACGTATCAATCCCAAACTACTCTAGAATTTGGACTATGAGGAATGTGAAGTCAGCACAGAAATATAGTGTGTAATGTTGACATGATGTGAGTACTGACTCTGAGTATTCAAAATGGGAAGCTTACACACTTCTATTAATAACAGTGTCTGTCCATCCTGTAAGGATCTGATAAGAAAGACATTGCCGAAATGACAGAAATTACATGTAAGACTTGTAATTCTGTCCTGCTTCCTATTCCCAAGAAAGTATCTTCTTGAACATCCCCTTCCCGAATTTTTCAATCTGTTTCATTATAGCTTGGAATTCAGAAAACAGCAACAGTTCATTTGGTCTCATCAATCAAATCTGATCAGCAGATCAAGGGAGTTGATTCATCCCCTCTACACCGCTCCTGTGAGACCCCATCTGGAGTACTGCATTCAACTCTGGGGCCCTCACTACAAGACAGACATGTACCAGATGGAGTGGGTCCAGAATTGGGCCACAAAAATAATCAGAGGGCTGGAACACCTGTCCTACAAAGAAACACTGAGATAGTTGGGGTTCTTCAGCCTTAAGAAGGCTNTTACTGGGACAGCAAGGGAGAGGGAAACAATCAACAACAGTGCTGATAACAGAGATACACAATAGGTGATAATGGAAAACAATTTACCGATCCGAACGACCGACCGCACCCTCACCACTTCCCGGAGCCGCGCCGAAACCGCCGAACCCCCCCTCCCCGGCTAGCCCCCTTTTCTGGTGAGCATGGCGGCACATGGTATGGAATAGCCCTGGCCAGCCTGGCTCACCTGGCCTGGCTCCTTGGGAAATTAACTCTATCCTAGCCAGAGCCAGGACACTGGTCTAGTGGAGGGTGTCCCTGTCCATGGCAGAGGGGTTGGAACTAGATGATCTTTAAGTTTCTTCAAATCCAAATCATTCTAATTATATGATAATCACGTTCAGTTTTGTGTGAGAAACTAATTCTGCTGAACACATCTCCTTTTTACTTTGTCCCCCATGTTCTTCCATAAAACCATTTCCCCGAGAGGAAATGTGAGTCCTGCGTATGAAGACAGTTCTTTTCATAGCTCTCTCTACCTAATTTCACCTGTTGCAATTTTGTCTGTTCTGCTTACTGAAAAATAATAGGGAGCTTTAGTTTTACATCTTTCAAGCAGGACTTTCTCAGACTTGATGCCTGTCTGTAACCTGACAACTAGGTGGACTTGGCAATGCAGGTTCAATCCTCACAGCTTCTTCTTGTGACAAGGGGAATATGTTGGCATGCAGATCACACCTCTGAAGACCAGAATATCTTCCAGCAGAATGCAAGACACTAGAAAGGATGCTGTGTTCCCAGTTTTCATCTTGGCATACATTAAAAGGCACGTCCAGAGCACGCAATCTGACCTAGGAGGTGAAAATGTCCTCTGATCCTTCAGTAAAACTGTAGCCATATCAAATCACTGGCACTTGTCTACTGAGTGTATTTGGGGGAAAAGTGAACAGATCTGATGGGAAAGCTTATTTTTTTATATCCAGCAACACAAAAAAGGTTGAAAAATAACTGCAAGGATACTCCATCTTCAGTGAAGAAAAAATGATGGCAGAATAAATTTTAACTCTGAATCTAAAGTTAGGAAATTTCAGAAATAATTCTGAGATTTTATGTGTGCTTTAAAATGCCTTTGATTCTTAATTGAATGTTAAGACATGAAAAGTAAAAATAAGAATGAGTGTTTCCCAAAGCCACTATCTAATAGGGGAGAGTAGAAAGCAATAGATAAAGAAGCAATTTGAAATTTGAAAGCTGGAGAAGGACTGTTTGCAAGCACATGTGGTGGTAGGACAAGGAGTAATAGCTTGAAACCAAAGGAGGGTAGATTTACATTAGATATTAGGAAAAAATTCTTCACAATGAAGGTGGTGAGGCACTGGAACAGGTTGCCCAGAGAAGCTGTGGATGGTCTACGCCTGGAAGTGTTCAAGGCCAAGTTGGATGGGGCTTTGGGTAACCTGGTCTAGTGGAGGGTCTCCCCATCCATGGCAGGGGGCTTGGAGCTATATGATCTTTAAGGTCCCTTCCAACCCAAATTGAATTCTATGAATTTTCATTGGAGTAATTTCCTGCACAGTAGTGAAGCAGCTCAAAACAAAATGTTTTCTCCTCTCTCCACCAAACTATTATTGGCTTGTGTGAGGTAGGAAGCTGTTACCTTGCTTGGCACATTCTTCTCCCACATCTCATGTGATTTAATTGCTGTTGACACTAAGACAAGTAGCAGTGAAAGCCTCCCATCATCACGTACCTACTGAAGAAGGACTGGAATTTTGGCCGCCTCCTCTTCAAATGTTATGCATTGATGGTGTTGCATTCTGACATTTCCCTGAAGTTTATAAACATGAATCTGCAGACTTTATGGAACTCCTAAATATGGTGCAGCACTGCCACCTGGACGGCAGTGAGGGATCTCAAGCCAAGAACTCATCACCATTCTCTAAAAAGGACAAGGAGAAGATAAAATGTAATGCTTCTATATCTATATGGGATCCCAGTAAAGATCTTCGTAGTTCCACATGAGGTATTTTGTTTGCATATTTAAACTTAAATAAAAAATAGTAGAAAATGTATATAAACTGTCCTTTAAACACAATATATAGGCTATTTTTCTATAATTTACTTTGAGTTTCAGCACATGTACAGAAGGAAAATGGACCATGATCATCAGTGCTAACATCCAACATGAACATCTGCATCTTATTGCTGCCAGCAGTAAAAAGCTGCCAGCGCAAATAGCTGTAATAGCCAACTCCAGAACACAAAAAGTCCTCTTGCCTAGGAGATACACAGAAATTTCTTCTAACCTCTGGGCTTCTTCACTACCAAACAGTAGGAAGCCGACTTGAACAAGTGATGCCCTGCTGCTGTCCCAGATATCCCCAACTCCTGTCATCTGAAATTGTTCCAGCTTGGCAAAATAGTGAAGCTACACTCACCCTCTTCCGTCTGTCCCCCTAGAAAGTAGGCCATCCCTCTGTTCTCTTACTGTTGGATGTCTGGAAAATTACTGGTCATCCCAACAGCATTCTTCAAGCAGAGGAACAAAACTGAAAGACTGACCATTTACAGAGTACTGGAATTCTTACCTAATTTTTCACAGGAAAAAAAGCTCTTTTCAGCAGTAAAAGGAGACCAATTTTTTTATACTTTGTGTGGCAGCCAAAAAAAAACCACAATGCGTGTAAAGAGCATTGAAGTTTATAGCATGGATAGTGATTGTACCTGGAACCAACACAAATACATGTATGTAAGTATGTATTTGTGGAAGTATAAATGTACATACTCATGTATTGCTACAGATAAGTGTAGTTCAAGCTATTTTATATCTGTTTCCCTCTAATAATACCCTTTACTTTTCTGTATTTGTAAACACTGATACACAAAGCCTTCTATCTACCTGAGAAAATAAATTCTGATGCTGTCTCAGATTTCCTCCTTTTTTACTTTCTGCTCAATGTATCCTTTCAGAAGATAGAGAGTATTCTAACACAGAAAACTTTCAAGATAAGTAGCAAGTGAATATTATCAAAAGTAGAAAAGATTCATAAAATAAATTGCACATGTGGCATTGACACCATAGAAGAAACTCTTAAGACAAATTCACTGCAGACAGAACTAAATAGATAAGTGACACACTAACAAACCACAGAAAATGAAAGTCACACACACATCGAAATGAAAATATTACCCATGCATACCATCCAAACTTAGAAAATGAAGGTAATAGGTAAGTGAATGCCATTTGGAAACACAGAGACTGTTCTAATGAAAACAAAACAAAACAAAACAAAACAAAACAAAACAAAACAAACGATAGTAAAGTTTTAAATCCATGATTTATTGAATCAAATAATGTGGTGATGCACAAGAATTATGATAGCCAAAATGNCAAAACAAAACAAACGATAGTAAATGATAGTAAATGATAGCCAAAATCACATTAATTGTAAATAGATATCACTGGGGTCAACTGCCCTGAACATCAATGTCCTTTACCAAATAATCCACAAGTCCAATTTTTTCCACATTTCAAAAAAGAAACAAATCAATAGACTGCATGGATAAACACACAAAGTTTTCAAGAGCAAAACAACAGTAAATCAACAAAATGTATTCTGACTCACTCTGTACTCTTGCCACTGTAGTTCTTACCCTTTTTCTTACACTAAGTTTCTGACTGGCCTGTTTTGTCATGTCTAAATTAAATATGTTTTCTCTTCAGGAGCCCAAATCTCCATGTAAAGCAAGACTTGAATGTACTAACTTATTAAATAAATAACAACTTTTGCTACCAATTCTTTCTCCTGTAAATCAAAGTGAATTCAAGCATTCATTCAAGTTTTCATTGATTGTTTTTCATAGCTGCTGTTTTTTTCCCCTAGATTGGTCTCTATCCCTTTCACCTTTCATGGTTCCTAATAGAAACATTTCAGTCTCTCTTGTCCTTTTGCTCTCCCACAGCTCATTAATGCATTTCACATCTGTCTACCAGCACAAAAAGTAATGACAATGTTGCATGGATATTTTAGTGCATACAGAAAAGCTGAAAAATAAAAGAGAAGTCACTAGGGAAAAGAAAAAGTTTCTAATGGCTGCATTGCATGTATGTGGCTCTTTTAGTTACCTAGGAAATGGCTGTTAAGTGCAATATGATTGTCAGATTAATCCCCAGGGCTACAGATACAATTGAGTGTAATTGATGTAGACATATACTACACTAAAAATAAATGATTAGCAGTCTGTTTTTCATTTTTAAAAGGAAAGAAAACCAGTAAAACTAACAGTTACGATACATTTTTCAAGGGTTTGTTGGGAAATACATTCTGGATTATCAGACTTACTTTGCTAGAGTGGCAAAAATCAATTCAGTTGCTGTAAAGGCAGATTTATGAAGTTGCTTAGATGGCAATCTGTAAAGTGTTGAAAATCACAGCATAAAAATATCATGACAAACAACAGAAGAGTGGAAGGGATTTGCTAAATCATCAACTCCAAACTCTTGCTATAAAAGGCAACTGTCATATGATCCTTCCCATAAATGCATCAAGCTTCAGTTTAAAACCAGTTATATTTTTGTCTCCACTCCTCTTTTTAGAAAACTGTTCCAGAAGCTTACTCTTCTCTAGGATAGGTATCCTCTGCTGAGTCAATATTTGCTCAGCTTACACTGATCAGTTCTGGTGCCAGTGTTACCTTTTGCTTAAATATTAATTCTCCAGCATTTTCTTCCTGTAATATTCACAGCGAATAGTTCTATTTCTTCCAGGTTTGCTCTTCCAAAATCTTTCAGGTTTTTTTTGTAAAGCAGGCTGTCCATTATGTTGATTATCTAGTAGGTCAGTTCTTCATCTGTTCCCATTTAAACTATATGCCCCATGATATTAAGAAAATAGTCTATTGATTTAAAAACTGAGAAGAAAGACAGTAAGAAATATAAGAGAGCTTTTCTGGTTGTTGTTGCCTTTGCTATCATGTTATAGACATCCACATGTCACAAAACTGAATAATTAATATGAACTGGTCACAGATGCTTATAAGTAGACTTCAGTTCTGAATGCAGCTATTCAAATATGCATACATTTTGCTTATAGACACACATTTTCCAGATAATTAGATTCACTTTATAATAGACCAGATGGCAGAGCTTCTAAAAATCTATTGGCTTTTTCTCCACTTCTTGTTATTCAACTTATTTCTGTGATAAATTGCAAGAAAATAATTATTTTGATTTATATGTGACTGTATATACACACGTGACTGTTGAGGGAAATTAACTGCTGTTAGAACATTGGATACAGTCAGTACTATTAAAAACTGCTGTGCTCCAGAGAAATCTTAGGAAGTACTTTGTTTGATATTTGGGAAGGAATGAAATTATAAATATATTCTTGGGAGACTGCACTTAAATGTTTTGTAAAACCAAAATTATCACCTACAGAATGGGTCCACAGAGGTCAATAATTCACTTATAGTGAAAGAAATCCCACAATAGCAGAGGCTGTTGGTACATATGCTCATTTCTCCCCCTTTTGTGTGTGTGTAGGCATTCATTCAATTACAGATTGCAAACGACATTTAAACACAGCAAACTGCAGTTGTAAACCATGCAGTATTGATGGCTGATGTACACCAAACAAGAAGCTTTTGGACTGCTTTCCCTTTAAATAACAGAGAGACTGCACTGCTCTGAATAGAGTGTTGAAGAAGAAGAAGGTGTCGCAGTGCTATGGAATCACAGGTATTAGATTTTATGCTCATTTGTTAGGGAAGGAAGACATGTTAAACCGATTGGCCTGGAGGTAGAGATTGGATGACTCATTAGACGTCCCCATATTTAGCTGAGTAAGTGTAATTATTTTACTTGAAAACACCATTAGTCCCAGTTTCAGGTAAAAAAGCTATTGATATGTATGTTTTGTTTCATGAAAATCTATATAAATTTATTTTGTGGCCTTGTATCTCCAGGTGGTTTTTTAATGCTCAGTGAACAGGCGAATTCCAGTGAAAATGTGAAAGAGGAACAAATAAACTGACAGAAGAAAGCTGTTTTGCCTTGTAAATCAGCTCAATTAAAAAAAAAAAAAAAAAAAAAAAAANAAAAAAAAAAAGTGGAAAGATCAGTAGACTGGAACCAGTCAGTGACAGTCATGAGATCAGTTCAGCTGCTAGAATAAAACTGCTGGCCCTAAATGCAAGTGCCTGAAGTTACCCTGAAGCTCTGATCACTCATACACAGACAAGCACTAATCACGGAAACATTTAAACGACTTGGTGCCATCTTTTGGTTTACCAGGCTTTTGTTCTGTTTACCTCTCCTGTGGAAATCCGCGTTCTCCTCATGTCAATGTATAGTGACTGATACGGTGGCTACAGATTTGCATCTGTGTTTATATCCTTAAAGAAAGAGGAAAATTGTGATGGTGGGGCAAAAAATCCCAAACCAACAAGTGGGAAAAAACCTCCAAACCCCAAAACAAGTGACTATGAGATGAGAGGATGGTGTAGCTCTGGTGTCTGGAGGATAAGTTGTCCAGGCAACAGCGGTGAAGAGGCAATCTGCTTAGGGTTACTATGTGCTTTGGAAATCTTTCCTGTGTTTCAGCTGATTTGAGCTGAAATTAACTTTTTACCCTTGAAATGTCAAACTTAACTTGACCTAAAAGTTGGTGCAGTTTGAATCCTAAATGCTACAGGCTTGCCTCTTTTGGCATGAACTAAGAAAAGGCACTGAGATTGCTGTTCCTCTGAGACAGAAAATCTTTGGTAAATAATGTCTCCATGCCAACATGTGTATTCATGGTTATGAAGAAATAAAAGCTCTAAAAGCCAAAAGAAGACCAAAAAGTTTTTGATTATATATTCATGGGTTTTTCATAGCTGAATTTGACAATAGTGCTCTGATTTCGTCTTCTGAGTAGGTTTTAAACTCCTAGATTACTTTATTACTTTGATGTCATTTCTTTGTCAAGTAGCCCACGAGTAAATAAGTATATGACATGCCAAAAGATGAAGAATCAAGTTACTTTTTTTAAAAAGTGGTTGTAAAGGCAGATTGGTAATATTCACCCTTTGTCTAAACTGTACATTGCCTTTTTTTTTTTTTTAAGTAAAAGATTATTATTATCAAACTAATTTCACTTTAATTTCCTTTCATTGTATTATTTTTTATTTTACTATTAAAAAAAAAAGTGCTAATCTGATGGACAGTTCTCCATTTAACTCTGAATAAATCAGCATGTAAGTACCTATTTTTGTCAAATGTAACTTCTATCAGCTCTTACATATTAAATTGTTTTGAGCTGGTGTTAATTATTTTAGCCCACCCATTTTTCCTTCCTCTTTTGTTCTTTGGAAAAATAGCTGAGTACTTTCCTAAATAAGGACAATACAAAGCTTAATATTAAAACATTTTGTGCTATTAGAACAAAATCTTTGTCTTGAAGGCATAATGACTTGTAGCATGTAGAGTGTTTCTGGTAAGAAAGAAATGACAATAAAAAAAGAGCAGCCTCTCAGGTGCTAAATTGGCTGCTCAAGAGAACTCATGATGTTCCAGGAAAAAAACAGAAATGCACAGAAGTTTGGCAATCTTCAGTAGATTGGTAAGTGTAACATTGCATAGCAGTCCTTTGAGACAAATGAAAATGGCAGGTAACTTCCGAAAGTGACTTATACTGTCTTAAGTAGGCAGGAATTAGGATCCTAACAGGCTGGTGGGAAACTCTGTCTTAAGGGTCTACCGGCAGAAATTAAAGATGAGATTTTCTTTTCTTTGAAAATCAGGACTTGGCCAAGCAGCCTGACACATGTCCACTCTCATGCCAGTCCACTTAATTGCATGGCTGGAGTACACATCTGGACTAGGGAAAACAGAACTGATCTAGCTTTTCTCATAGTTCAGGAAAAGTGCAATTTGCTCTTCCTCCAGCTCTCACCCTGCTCTTGTGATCACTTGCAGAGACCAAGCCGTTGGGTTCCTACATCAGACCCTGGAGGAGAATACTCCACATCCATCAGAACCAGGATGGACCAGATCAGCGTAATACCCCAGAATTTCACAGTGACTTTCCTTAGTTTATATAGACACAATCCAGCATAGTTCCTATTTGCCTCGCTTCTGTCCTGAGACCAGGAACATCTCAGTGACTACTAACATTTTGAAAGGGTTGAAAAGCACCTAAGAGAAAAAGAGTACTGCTGCAAAGACTCACAGTCAGGGGAGCTGCAGAAATTTATACCAGCTGAATACCTGGGAATTTTTTTTATTTTTTTTTTTTTTTTGCATTAAATTGAAGGCATTGTATTCCTTATTGATACTATACTAGAAGAGGAAGAAAATTAAAAGTAGATCTCTATTTTTCTCTACTAGGTAAATAATTAATTCATAAACTTCCTTTAAGTCAAGATCTCAGATTCTTTCAGTCCATCTTGTCTTATTTAGAGTTGCCCTAATCTTGTTGAAGAGCTGTGCTTGTGCTATACAGACAGTTTCTGAAGAGATCTTTCTACATTTCACAGTAATGCAGATGAAGGCAGAATATGAATCTGAAACATGTCCACTACACTTGCATAACTTCAGGTGTGCCTCCAAAAACATTACCTACCCAAGGAAAGAAATAGAAAGAATTCTCCACACTTTAATCTTATTCTGCTTCCAATTGACTATGAATGAACGGTAGCAAGTATGAACACATTAGGAGGCAATCAGAGGTGAAGTGACAATTTTTTCTTCCTATTGAGAGAACTTGACTGAATATCCTTTTCTTAGGCTGAAAAATTATGTCTATAGTTTTGATGGAGTGAAGACAAAAAATATGATTTTACCTTCACAAGGGAAAAAAGAGAACATATTTTAGAAAGGCTATGGAGAATCAGCAACAAGACACAGGTGACAGCTAGTCCCAAGGGAGTGCAGAGCATCATTGTTGTGCAATGGCACTGTGAACAAAAATAGACACAGAGAGGAGGCTTGGAAACAGAGAATACAGAATTTTTTAAGAGAGAAGTCAGTTTTACTGTGGATCTCCCACACACTGACTATTCATGAAAAATAAAAAGCAGGTCCTTTTCCATGCACTATATTTTTCCTGTCCCATACTCTACATTGTTATACATTCTTTCATTGTATTTTACTAACAAAGAATAATATTCCTCTGTTATCTTCCAAAATACTAGCTACATTTAGACCTATTAAAAACAATGACTCTTCTTTTTGGAGTACAAATAATTTTATCTTTAAGACATGCCCGAGAAAAAGTATTTCAAATTGCATATTTTTTGCTTGTCGGTCACATTGTCAAAAATAAGTTTGTTCCTAATTTGCATTAGGAAATACTTTTTTTATATTTTTTTTAATTATTGAGTATACACTTAGAAATACAACTCATAAATAAAATATCCATCTATTGCTAGTCTGAAGTATGATTGAGACTTTCCATTCCCATCCTATAACCAAATATTTGAGCAAACGATGTGGTTCACCTCATAACGCACAGTCTCCTATGCATACAAAAAATGAATTGCCTGAGCTATTCTAAAATAATTGCCAGTAACCTAACAATATCTTTACTATAATAAAATTTCCTGAAATTCCTTTCTGAAATAAAATTCTTAGAAAATTATATTTTCCTTTGTGACAAAAATGTTTGAATCAAATCTTTGTTCAAATTGTTATCAGTCATTTCAGTGGCATATACCACACAGAATACATGGGGTTTTTATCCCCTCTTACATATTAACTCCTCCTTAATACACTCAAAATTATTTTTGTTATGTCTTGAATTTCTTGATTTGAAATTTTGCTACTTAAATTCTGTCAACAAATGTGGTTTGAATATGGTACCCAAATCAGGCCTTGGTGTAAATTATTTTTTTAATGTCCATAATTTTATGTTTATGAAGAAATTGTAAAAACATTACATTTCAATGTTTCCTTCTTTACAAAGAAGACACTTTCAACAACAAGCTACTCCATTCCGGCAATAGGTTGAGTTTTACTGTAAACTTTATCAAACCTTTTAATCTTTTAAAGAAGCAATTATCACAACCGCCATTTGGACATTTATTGAAGTCTTCAGACAACGGAAATGTAAGCGGTCATCTCAGGTTCCTTCACATCTCTCCAAATGACAAATGCCTCAGTTAAAAGCACAAATTCCCAAACCTTCAGCTTTACATCTCGTAACTTACCAAGTTGGTTAAGTTTTACTGTATTTGTAAAGACTTCCACATGATACAATTGAAAATCTGAGCTTAAATACAGATCTTGGTTTGGAAACAATATATCAAAAACAAATATACAGGACAATCCCCACAAAAACTGTAAGATGTTTGCATGGAATACATGCCAAGGTACTGTACTTGTCCTGAATAATACTAAGCAATGCTGATGCTGCCAGGCTGAAAAGAAGGCACGCTTTGGCAATCTAACTAGACTAAACTTGCCACTATAATTGATAATATGTATACTCTGGAATGGTTTCACATGAAGACAAGAATATTTGCAAGAACAAACACCCATGCCTGTAGCACAATGATTACTGTGTGTACATAAGACCTGTAGCCAGCTAGTAAATGTGTACTATAATGTTTGAATGTGTATTGAATACAAGAGAAGTGGTGGCTGAGAATCTAAATTCAAGCTGATAACCGGGTAGAATATGCTAGCTTTTGTTTAGCCAGGTGTATATCAGTGTTTTGTTGCTTGTCAGAATATATAAATAAAAAATCCACAAGTGACACTTCTGATACCAAGACAAGTGCCAGTGAGAGAGCTCAGCAGACCTTGGCTGATAGGAGAGGTAAACCTGGAAGGAAAAGCCAAGATTTCAGAGGTGTGATTTGCAGTTGGATGTTTGGAATGTTTCCTTTTGCAGGTTTCTTCCTCTACTAGGTCATGAAGGAGTTAGAGTGAGCATCCCATTAAAGGACTGAACTGTGTCAAGAACAATGGTTCTTGAACACTAACCAAAGGATCTCCCTCCCCATGGGCTCCTTAGCAATGTGGAGATCACCAGGTGGAAAAAAAATCACAAGCTATGGATTTCAATAAAAATTAAGAAAAGGAAAAGCAATGAATTCTTGTGTTGCAGGGTTCAATTTTAGGAAAGAAAGAAAGATGGAGTAAGAACAAAAGAGAAATTGCATTTTGTGAATGCATTCCCAAATGAGACATTTTTAAAAACAAGGGGAAAGACCAGAGAACATACAAAAAGAAGACCAGAGCAGATGTCATTCAGTTAAATGATAATAATTATAATGAAGAAGATGATGATGATGATAATAATAATAATAATAATAATAATAATAATAATAATAATAATATAAAAAAAGGAAAATAAAAATGAAAGTCAGAGTACCAGTCTGCCTTGAAAAGACAATAAAATTTGAAGCACATGGAATACATCAAAGATGTTCAAATCCTGCGCCTGTTCAATCATCATTAGCAGACTACTTCAACTGAAAAACTCTGGGGACAGCCCACTGTAACCATCACAAGAGCGCAGCCAGATAATAATAACTAATTAAATAATAAAGATGAGGCAGTGAGATAAAACAGGGAGCTTCATGTGGCCATAGGTTGGCAATGGAAGCTTTAAAATGTGGATAATACAAAAATCCCCAAAGTGACCAAGACCGATTTGTTCATTCTTTAGTTAGGAGAAGTGAGGAAGGGTGAGAAAGCAAGGACTGGGAAGAGTTAACAGGATTCAAGCAGTTACACAGTTCCCAACATCTGTCTGGAACAAGAGTAAGATAAGATAGTAAGGAAATAAGTGCTGAGCTTTAGAGAGCAGAGGGAGTGCATGTTTGTAAAATAGTAAAAAATAGTAACCAATGAGCTTAACGAGATGAGCGTAGACAGGATCTATGTACCAATCATGGAATGATTGTCGGCACATGGACAGTATCTATAGACCAATCATGGAATGATAGGTGGTGTGTGGACAGGTTGAAGAAAGTATATAAGTACATGAAAGCATGTAATAAAGGTCTTTGATTCACCCTTGGTCAGAGTCCGTGCATCAATCCGCCACAGAGAAGGACAGTAGAAATATTAAAAAACCAAATAAACAAAAAACCCCACCCTAACCCCCTCCAAAAAAAAAAAAACAAACCAAGCCCAAAAACCCACAAAAACCCCCACAACTTGGTAGAGTCTTGAGATACTGATTAAAAAGAGGAGACTGAAATTCAATGGGAACAGTCAAAAATTTAACAATATAATGTTAAAGGCATAGGTAGTACTGCATAATATGAATGAAAAATTTTGAATACTGAAGGCAAAAACTGCTGCTCTGAGGTTAAAAAAAGGAAAGACCTGAAATTCAGCAGAATTTTCAAAAGCCGAAAGCTGTTCCTTTGTCACTAAACATCTTTAAGACTATTGCAATGGAAATCAGCCTTCTCCTAAGATCAAAATAAACAATGCTCCAGGCTTAATGACAATGAAATTTGAAATGTTAGAGTTAAAATAAAAGCTGATGAAAATTGGAAAGATAAGGAGTATTAAAATCATTCTACATGAGATTATTCCACAGGAACAGGTTGCAAGTACAACTCTGTTTTATTAAACAATAGGTTACTTAAAAAGTTAGGCTGTGAAAGGGCTTGAAGTAGCTGGCCCTGAAAAAAAGGCACTCTGATGCAAAACAAGTGAATGAGTGTCTATGTTGCAGGAGAGAAAGAGTGGGACTATTTTTTTTTCCTATTATTTGCAACCCACATTTGAAATGGCTAAACTGTTCATGAAAGAAGGAAAATAGAGAAAAAAATTTGAAAGGAAAGTGTGCTGCTAATTTGTTTTAAATAATTTATTTGTTCTAAAGCATACAGAGGTGATATTTATCCAACTCCTCTCCTTACTCTTGTCAAGAAATTGTCTATGAAAGGTGTGAGGTAAGCAATTAAGCCTGCTTCACTCTGTCACTGTGCTGCAGAAAAAAAAAAAACAAAGGCAAGAGAGACTAGAGTAAGATCATCTCTGTCCAACAGCTTTTAAACTGAAACAGAATGAAATGCTGTATGAGTGTCTTGTTATCTCCAAGGAGCAATAAAATGACTGCTTCACAAGATAAAAAGGATCCTAGTAATGTACGAGAAGTTTAGGATCTGTATATTTAGTATATTTATTACTGGAAGTTCCTAACCAGGGACCAGAGTGCATGCAAAACACAGGGTAACAAAACAGAGTTACTGTCAGCAGGCAGTGCAAAACTGATAGCTGAAACCACACCAAAATCAGCTTTGCGTTTGTCTGTCTGATGTGTGTGTATATATATACACACACATACTATTTTTATGTATATAATGTGGCTATTACAGTGGGATCTATCCCCACAAGAACTTCATAAAACCCACTAAAGTTTATAAAACCCAATAAAATATTTATCATCCTGTCTTAACAGTACCATACAGCAGTGATATTACCTCAAAAGAGTTTTAAAAGAACAATGCCATAGCAAACAAGAATAGTAACGGTTATTCATTATCAAGTTAGTACTAGCAAAACAAAGACAGTTGTTACATGTTGGATGACGTGCTCGCTTCGGCAGCACATATACTAAAATTGGAACGATACAGAGAAGATTAGTATGGCCACTTAATTTATAATTTTAATACTGTGTTCAATTTTGGGCCCCTCACTACAGGAAGGATGTTGCGCTGCTGGAACATGTCCAGAGGAGAGCAACAAAGCTGGTGAGGGGTCTGGAGCACAAGTCTTACGAGGAGCGTCTGAGGGAACTGGGGTTGTTTAGCCTGGAGAAGAGGAGGCTGAGGGGAGACCTTATCGCCCTCTACAACTACCTGAAAGGAGGTTGGTAGTGAGGTGGGGGTCGGACTCTTCTCCCTGGTAACAAGCGATAGGACCAGGGGGAATGGTCTAAAGTTGCGCCAGGGCAGGTTTAGGTTAGACATTAGGAAAAATTTCTTCACAGAAAGGGTTGTCAGGCTCTGGAATGGGCTGCCCAGGGAGGTGGTTGAGTCCCCGTCCCTGGAGGTATTTAAAAGAAGGATAGATGAGGTGCTTAAGGACATGGTTTAGTGGTGGGATGGCAAGGTTGGGTTAGTGGTTGGACTTGATGATCTTAAAGGTCTTTTCCAACCTAGATGATTCTATGATTCCATTCTATGATTCTATGATAGGAAAAATGGTGATCGTCTTTTAAAGGATCTTATAATTTACTAATTTTTTTAAGACGCACGCTGCTTTTTGTGCTCAACCTAAGTTGCTGTGTGTCCACCTTTGCGAACACAGAAATAGCTTCCAAAATACCCAGTGAGGGCTAGTGTACAGGCTCATTTCTGTATGCTTAAGAAACAGATGCTGTCTATGTGGAGCATCCAACTGAGAATCATTCCCAAAAATCATGTAACATATAAATTAAATACAGTTAACAAATTCAGTGAAGTGCTTTTGCTAACATTTAAAAATATGAATAAAAATTGTGAGACCTATTATGAATTTCCACAGGACTAAAATCCATCACTACAGATATATAAACTACTATGCTATTCAAAATACCTAATTTTAGTGTGCATTTACCATATGTTATATGTAGTTACGACAGCTAAAAGACATGAAAAGACTGAAGGTATTCGGCTTCTCAAGTCTCAAGACAACAGAGACTAAGAAAGCAGTGAACTGACTTTAGCTATTTGGGAAGTATAATACAGGAAAAATGACAGACTGTTTGCTATCTTTATTGAAAATGTAAAAAGAAAAAAGCCTGATGAGGACATTCAATTGAACTAAAAAATTTCAGGTACTTCAATTGAATAAAGTACCCAGCAGAATCCAGTTGCTGGACAACTAGACCCTACCAATTTGGTTATCAGTATGCTGAGATTTTGCTGCTTGTTCCAATGCTTAACAAATGAAATCAAAATGTCAATTCTGATATATAGCTGAATTCCCTGATAGAATTAGTCTTGGGTAGCAGAAAGGTAGATTTTGGAAGAAAAGCCAACAAAATGAATCGGTTTGCCTTAAGAAAGGAACTGAAGAACAGGATTTCCCACTGGGTTTTTTCAGAGTTTTGAACAGCATTAAAAAAAAAAAAAATGGTTTAGAGGAATAAAATGAACTTTCTTCAAAACTTTAACTGTCACATGTATAAACCTTCCCGGTTTATTCCTCTGCTTTTTAATGAAAGTATTTTTTTAAACCTGATCTTGATGTAGTTCTTTTTGGAATCAGAAAATCATTCTCCTATTAGCCTACTCTCATTATTTCCTAGAATTCACCTCAAAAAGCAAATACAAAATGTTTATGATTGGGTGCTGGGGGCTGATGGGGTCCATCTGTCAGAGAAGGAGAAGAACATCTTTGGTCATAGACTTGCCAAGCTGGGGAAGAGGGCTTTAAACTGAAGTTGCTGGGAAAGAGGAACCTCAATCCATCCCACTCCTGCCAGTTTGATGTCAGTGCCAGCAACAGATGCCCAGAGTCTGGAGAAGGATCACAGGTCAGCAGGAGAGCACCTGAAATTCAGCACAAAGGAATTCCAGCAACTCCAGCCAGTAAGTCAGCTTCATCGGGGGCCCAACTTAAATGCCTCTGTGCACATGCACGTAGCACAGGGAATAAACAAGAGCAATCAGAGACCTGCGTATGCCTGCAGGGCCATGAGCTTATAGGCATCACGGAGACTTAGTGGGATGGCTCCTATGACTGAAGTGTTGGCATGGAAGGATGCAGGCTCTTCAGGAAAGACAAGCAGGGGAGACGAGGAGGGGGTGTGATCCTCTATGTCAATGACCATTTCTCTGCGTTCTGTAACTCTAGTTTAGGAAAAGGTTTGAGGAAGACATTTTTACACAGAGCATGACCAGCAATCTGAAGATGTGTTTTATGCTATTAAAAACATGCTAAGCTTAGTAAAAAGTCCACTAGTGAAGCCATACAATGTAGCTGTAACAGTCTGGTCCAGACAAGTTTCTTCAAAATTAAACTGTAGATAAATGGTTTTGGACAGAAAAAGCAGCCTTTAGTGGTTGCTACTTTCTAGTCCACTCTAAAAATGAAGAGACAGATGTTAACTAGTCTGTACATCATCTGTAGCTTAAAAGAAAAGTTTGTAAAAAATATGCTTACACACAATTGTTACTGTATAAAACCTCTAAAAGTATTTACATTGTTTTATACTAAAATAAAGCATGTTCTGCCAACAATAAACAAAACAAAATAAAACAAACAAACAAACAAACAAACCTGAAGAATAATCTCAGGTTCTTCTTGTTTTCTTCTGGTCACCTGGTTATCAACCAACTGTAATTTACACCACTTCTGCACAGTGCTTTCCCTTCACACTTGTCCTGGTAAAGAAGAAAGACCAGGCCAACAAGACAAATTTGTCCTGTCAAATCTATCATTTGTGTACTTCATGCGCAGAGCTATAAAGTGAACTTCAGTTAACATGTATTTTAATCTTGTTTTTCATTCAATAGAAAAGAACTGGAGTTATTATCTGAATCTGATAAAAAAATAGAAGAGATGAGATGCCAGTCTTCTGATGGCATTATGTAACTCACTTCATCATTATAATTTAATAATTATTATTCTCTATAAAATTTATCCTTACCATATACTTGTAAGATTAGAAAATATTATTTCCCACTTTAAAGTTGGAAAGTTAGAAAATTAAGACACAAAATTGGTTTCTGCAGGATTCCAGTCTTAGATTAGTGTCTTAGTTGCTGAGAGATCCTTTCCACTCATTTAAACTCAATGTGTCTTCTGTAGAAACCTTAAAAAAAGAAGTAGCTGAACAGAACTTAAGTGTCAGAGACCTCGGAGAAGATGTAGATTTGGTCCACTCCTTTTCAATGAAAGCTCTAGGGAAAAAAATCAAAGAACATTACATTTCTCCTTCTGTTTTCAGTTTTGACATAGTAACAATGTGTCATAAACAGCACTAATGTCTGCTAAAGAGGTTTAAGAAAAAGGAACAGTTACATATTCAGTAGTCATTGTCAGGAAGAAAAAGTAAAGAGAAATAAGGTAGAAGGGAGGGGAATTACACCCCAGATCATGATGAGTGGGTAAATTCATGAAACTGAAACAGAGTCTTGCTGAAGGATAGTTAAACCACATTGAACAGTGACCCCAAATGTCAAACAAATGTTTGTGAAGACTTTTTAAGAGCTTATTTCATAATTATTTAAATTTTATATGATTATTCTGCTGACTGAAAGACCTTTGTGAGTGAAGGTAACAGCTGTACTCATGTTAGGAGATAGAGAGAACAGAAGAAAAGGGCTATTGCCCACTTTTAAATCTTTAAATCTGAAACTTTCCCAAAGGAAAAACAGTAGCACATTGAGTACTGTTAGCTAGTAACTAACAGATTCTATGGTGATGATCTGAAGGGTCAAAAAAGATCCTCCCAAGCAAAAACTGAGTCAGTGAAGGACCAAACCAAGACACAGAAAGAAGTGCGTACTCAGTGAGGTAAGAGAAAAAAAGGCAACATTTTTTCTGAGTAGAGGAAGTAAATAACAACAAAGTTCACTTAACATACAAATCTCTATTGTCTTTCTTCAGATGACATTGCTGTAAGAAATCAAATGTGTACTAACTGCAGAAATCAGTTTTAAGAACAACAGTAGTTATCACAAGGTACACATTTCCAAGACATCAAAAATTCCTAGCAGTACATTCTGTTGTTTGCGTTGTTAGCAGTCACCAAGGTCAGTAGTCTGTGCAGTCATTATTGTTATTGCTGTTGTTTATGTCAGATGCTGTTGGTGCACCCGGGTTGAGATCCTGAGCACAAGCACAGTGACACCGATGAAGCTGCACCCAGGAGAAGGCTGCATTCAGACTTGACCACAAGCTGTGGTCCTTGTTGCACTTGTTGCTGGGTTCATCGGTGGATTTTATTCCTTGTTTTATTTTGGATTGGTTTGTTGTTTGGCGTTGTGTTTTTTGGTGTTTTTTTTGGCTTTTTTGTTTTGGGGGTTTTTTTTGGGGGGGGTGGTTTTGTTTTTTTTGGAGGGGTGGCATGTTGCAAATATTCAGCTTATTTTATTGCACAGAAGCACAAAGGTAACACATTTAATGTCTAACACACTGTTGTCAGTCAGGAGTTAAGGTACTTGTATATATGGTAACTTGGTCAATAGCAACAAAATGTATAAAACAGTCTTTTATTCCATTATCCTGCGATCAGAACAAGACAACTTACTTATGAGATCTGTATCTCTGATTTCTGGGCATTATTTCCTAAGTGTTGTCATTCTGGGATTATTCTACACCTCCTACAACTTTAATTTCCGTCTAACTTGAAAGGATTGCATGTTGCAGAAATCACTGAGCAATATATTCTGTAAAGTGAGCTTCTTTAAACTCCTTAGTTATCTGTCATATGCTGAAAGGAGAAGTTCATTTGGAAACTACTTCAGCACAATTTTAGAAGGAACACAATAATAATGTCTCCGATGCTACCTTATAAATTATTAAAAAGGTTAATTTCTGTTGAAAGCTCTCCAGTAAACCAATGTTTATTAATTGCCTTTGTTCATTCTGTCTTTAATAATGAAATAGGCACCATTAATAAATGTGGCTGTTCTGCCTTAGGCATTATGTCTGCCTCTATAGCATGGGAAGAACCTTATACAATTAAGCCAGTAGACTTAATCAATGACCCTTTACAAAGTACATTTGTTAAGATTTGGCCTAGTATGTGTTTGCCTTGAATGCACATTTTTTTTAGGAATTCCAGAATAAAATTATTTGGCATCAAACAATTGAGTAGATGTCTTTGTATACTATATATGTCGTTTGTTTTATGTGACCAGAATTATTGCACACTCCACTAAGAAGTACATTGTGTGCACCTGAGTTTCTTTGATTAAACTTATTATTAAAATCTGCCACTCCAGTATAAAATACATGGCTTTAATTCAGTGAAGTGCAATTAATGATGTATCACACTACTGGTAAATTTGTTGCTAGAAGAGATTTTTTTATCTGATTGAAGTCAAGCCATGTAAGGTGAGGAATCACATACAGAACAGACATAAACCTCTCTTAATTTATAATCAGCATTACAGACTAGCTGATAGATAATAATCCAATCAAATATAGTACACAAAACAGCACATACTTGCTTTTTCTATTTTCTAGCTTTCTTCTGACAGACAGTTCTCTAAATTATGTACTTAAACCAAAGATTGTTATGTACTTCTCAGATAAATAAAATCTGTCTCTTTTATCAGGTTTTAAAAGACATCATTTCCTGTTCTTCATTTGAGATTTAACCACTTTGGGCTAGCTTGGATTACCTGCAATTAGGAGGACTCTTAAAATCATTAACTCCCACAATTTTTTGTAGTCAATTGAATGCTGTGGCATTTTGATAGAGGACATGCTATACTAAGATTTAGTGTGGGCATAAGAGCTAGCAATGTTTAGGTTTATGGAATGTATCTGAGCTTTAGCGATAACTTACATTACACTAATTACTCAAAGATCTTTCTCAACACACAGTGTATCCCTGCAAAAGTGACAATAGATTCTGTGAAAATAATTGCTTCTGCCATGACTACACTAAAAAGCATGCCTGAAGAAAAAGAACTTCAAGGTAAAATCCGGGTGTTAACTGCTTTGATAGACCTTTGGGTAAATGAACAATAGCACCAGGAAAAAGTGATCCTCAAATGGAACTGGAATTCATTTCAAGATTAAGAGCAGATTTATCTTGATTTAAAGATCCTATTAAATAAACGTACTTTTTCATCCTCCTAAAGCATTTCAGAAATTACTGCATAACCATAGTCTTTTTTTATTATTATTATTTAACCTAAATCATTCAATAATTAAGAGTTGTAGAGCATTCTAAAATACAGAAATTACAGAGCATGCCAATCACACTTTGGAAAATCCAGCTGGGATTTAAAATACAGTATTAATTATGGTTTTAATGTTTTATTCTTCCTCCAAAAAGCCCCCTACCACAGTATCCCATGATGTAAAAATTAAAAGTAAAAATAGCAGAAACATAATTAATCTATTCTAACAGAATTTTTATACTGATACAGAAAAATGTTCCTCAAATACCTTAAAGATATCCTCTTTATGACTTTATGATTATGGAAGATTAATACAAAGTCAGTGGTATAAAATTTCTATATACACAAAAAAACACGAGGCATTTGGCCCTTTATGTGATATGTAAAAGATGATCTCTCAAAATTAGACATTGAGCTGATCCATTCATTTAGGAAAACATTCATGCCAGTATCGCTGTGCTCTTTCAGGTATGTCAAACTAAATTATATGTGTGCATACATCAATAGATTATTAATATCACTGTGCTTAAGTAAAATATTGATAATTAAAGACCCAAACATACACATTTTTTTTTCTTTTACTAATCATGCTTATCTCGTGTTTGTAGACACTGCAAGAGATTTCCCTTTAATACATTTCACAAGGTTCTTTGCTTTTACCAAATAATGATTAAGGGAAGCAAGTTAGCCACTGAACTGAGACTAACAGAGGGTTCAATACTTGTGAATATAATAATATTCATTAGCTCTGTGAATGAAGAGAAGTTATTACTCCTTTCTTTCACTGTGTAGGAAATTACTCTGGTAATGGAGGTCTGAGGAAATGCATAACAGACTTTCAAGGTAAAATACGTTGTTAGTCTCAGAAGGTTTGTCTTGTGTGATTTGGAGTCTCTGCTAGTAAGCTACTTTGCCACCTACATTAACAACTGAAATACAGAAGCAAAGGTCATGCTTTAAATAGCACAATAAAAAGTTCAGCCCCTTCTCCCTCCTATACAAATGCCTTGACATTCACTTTATATTAGATGCAATCTTCTCCCTTGTTATTCAGGCCAAGAAAATAAGTTGTTGGTTTTTGGTTTGGTTTTTTTGTTTTTTTTGGGTTTTTTTTCCGTGGAGCTCACTTTTTGTATACTATGGTCCCCAGTTATTGTTACCAACAGAGAATATGCAAAATTTAGCATAGTTATTTTCAATACATACTTAAAGTTTTCCAGACTCTGTTCAAATTATTTTGTATTACTTATCTTTACATTCATTTCTAACAGGATTTTTCTTTTTGTGAGGTTCATATAATACTAATATTTAGAAGAATCTGCCCATATGAAGATCCCAAATAGAACTTCCAAGCATGTGCATTAAATATGTTCAACTGTAATAGTAAAGTAAGAACCATATTTTTAATAAAATATGAGTTCTTGAAAAGGAGGAATAGCCTCAGAATAAAAATTGTCCAAAGACAACTGTACAACTAATCCTATAAAGTATATGGATGCCTAGGTGAAATAATAGTCAACTAAAATAATCTCTACAGGGCACAAAAGGGAGAGAGGACAGGGGAGAAGGGTGATTTGGTTGTATTGTTCTCTAGTGACTGAAAAACTGTTTCTCTATATAGGAACTAGTATTTACCATTATTCTCTGTGGCTCATCTATTTCCACAAATACTTCAAACGTGCAAAATAAATGACCTCTACAAACAAACATTCAGTCACGGTGTAATTTAAAATCTACGCTGCTTCTCCATGGTTCCACAAGCCCAATTAACTAAGATATGAACTGGTGAAGATGCTTATTGCTGCCTTTTTTATTGTTTTTCTTTGCTCTGGATCTATTTATGAGTTCTGTTAAATACATTCACAATAATAGACAAACCATGCTTACAAAATATTTGTTGCAACATGCTTCTCAATTGTTTGCCCTTCCCTCCTCCATATATATTTATTGTGTGACTGAAATACATGTATTTCTAGGTTATAAACTAAGATTGAGATGCAACCGTAAAACAGAAGGTGTAAAGCAGGATGACATACTGGTTTTATCATGAAAGAAAACACATTTGTTTTAATAGTCTGCAGACACTGTTCAAAATAATTTCATCCTTGCAAAGCTGCTACTACAAGAATTCTGCCAGTCTCTTTGAAGTGTTGATTACTTCTGCAAACAAGTATTAGTTTCAAGTTCATTAATCACTTGGCATAACTCTTCATTTTTCTTCATTTTGTTCTAGAGGTGACCTTCCTGCAACATACTGACATATCACAATATGATTATGGTTTGGGTTAGTTGGGGTTTTTTTCTTTGTTTCTTGGTGTTTTTTTTAAACAAAACAAAACAAAACAAAACAAAACAAACAAATAAAAAACCCACTTCTTAGCTCAGATCATAGGCATTATCTCTATCTTAGTCTTGCAGAGATGTAGCTAATTTACAGTTACAGATTCCTAAGCCAAATAGACTAGAAGTAAGGTGTTGTAAAAAGGGATGTTCTGTTACTGTGGAATTTTTTTACTAATTTCTTTTCAGCACATCAGGACTACAGTGACTTCTTGAAACTGAGTTTTCCCAGAGGAAAGTGGAAAATAAACACAAGAATGGTAGAACAAACTAATCAAAACCCTGATCTGGAATTAACTTGAAAATATGTATGATGACTAGATTTAGCTAAGTGCCTCCTTAGAAATCTGTAAACGAAGAAACAGTCAGCAGGAAGACTTATATTTTACAATAACAGGTTCTAATGCACCAGTTGTTCAAATTCATTACAATTAATTTATTTGCTTTAGTAAGGAACCTGTATTAGGTTCCTATTCTCCCTAGCTTCTATCAGTTGTCAATGGGGGAGCAATTCCACAGGTTAATTGAGATTACATATGGGTTGAATTAATCTATCCCTACTGAATATGAACTAAGGCTTGTAAAAATGTAGTTACTTACTCATCTTGTTTAAGACACTGTTGACTGGCAGAGTGGATTATGACTGCTGTGTTTAATGGCTTTTAGTTATCTTTAGCAGTAAGAATTATGTGCTGTTCCAGAAAAAGATGAAGAATATAGCATACCTTATGTATATAAAGCAAATCACAAGATGTACTTTTAAATGAATTGTAGAAAATAAATTATATTAAAATATGTGTATGGTATAGAATCATAGAATTATAGAATGGTTTGGGTTGGAAGGGACCTTAAAGATCATCTAGTTCCAACCCCCCTGCCATGGGCAGGGACACCCTCCACTAGACCAAGTAGCATTGGAAAAATAAGTAATTTGTAATGAGCCATGGGAAAATGGAAAGAGTTCTTGCCCTGTGAGAGAGATTGAGAACTAAGTACTTCAAGACGGAGTTTATGGCACACATTGGACTGCATAATAGGGAACACTACAGTCAGAAGAGGCTACAGAATAACAACTGTTTTGTCAATATATATTAATATTGTTTATTAAGAATATTGCTATTAAGTTTTGCCTCAGAAGGCTGCTTTGGCATTGGAAACCTTGCCTTTGAGTTACACAACTCCAGGAAAGAAAGTTCATCAGCATAAAAGTTTTTGTTGTTCAGAAACTATAGAAAGTGTCAATGAATATTGAAAATCTTTTTATAACACCTAAGATGCAGAATGATAACTGAACAGGATGTGCACTTGTTGAGATGCATATACTGAGCAATTCCAATAAATTAAATAGATATCTTCATAGAGAATAAATCTAAGCATTATTCTTGGCTGAATCAAAACCTAGGAAGCTAAAAGAAGAATAGATAGGTATACCTGAAACTGAATAATAGAAAGTGAAGGTACACAACAATGATGAATCTGAAGAAAAAAAGACTTTATTTAAGGTGTGGGTTTTTTTTAATTCCACATTCAACTAACACAATCTTTGAATGAAGAACTTTAAAGAGACAACAGTATAATTCTATTCAATGTAAGTAAATATGCTTAACATCTGAACTATCAACTGTAGGTTTTTTCTTAGTTCCTTATGTACTCTGATTGCTACAGGGGAGTCAGAATGAATGTCTGCCAAGAATGGCTATAAATGCAATATTTGATAAAGTGGTTCCTAGAATGATGCAAAAAATGCCTGCTGGTCAAGTGCTATGGATCTGAAGTTAGTAATACATTTCCCCAAAGTGAAAACTCAATCTTCCTCTAAGACACAATCATAGTCTAAGCTTCCTTTCTGTTTGTATTCTGCTCCCTGGGATCACTCTAAATCAACAAAGACATGAAAAAAATTCCCACTGGTTGCTGTACTTCTGGGTAAAGAGGTAGCACAGAGTTCGGTAGGAAGGAGTTAAGTGTTTACATTTATAGAAATACTTAGATGATTTTTAAAGCATTTTTTTTTCTAGTATAATTAATCAAAAATGCTTACTTTATTTATCAGATCTCTCTTGAATGTATCTTGAAAAGTTTAATTAATCAAATCTATAGACCTCTAGGCTCTTGACTGCATTAGGAGTTTGATTTCTTTCAACTTAACATCTTTTACTTTTATTCTTACCTTCAGATTTTAATAAAAGTAACTTCTTAAGTCTGCCATTAATTTAAGTTTCAGTATATCCTAGAATATTTTTAGATGGTAAATAAATATGACAGTGACAATTCCTCACTTTTTTGCTGCTGATGATTTAAAACACCTAGATTGCAAGAAGCAGAAGTAGCATATTCATAAAAAGGGGTTGGGAGGGGGTGTGTGGAACATGGACACAGGGGGGCAAATTCTCCTATCACCATGGCAGCAAGTGATCTTTGTCAATGCTTGTGCTCTTTGCATAACAGAATACAGTCCTTTAGACTGGAGGACTACAGTGTCTTTTTCAGAATGCACTGAGACCAGACGTGACCCACTGCACTATGAAGTCTGAAAATGCAATTAAAGGAAACCCAGTGATGAAAGCAAAGTGTCAGTTTGCTTACACTGAAGGCCATAAACATCAAATATTTCAGCCAAGAGTGAAATATCATCCTCATAATTAACGAATTTTAGGATCTCTAGCGTGTCAAGTGCACCTGGTATCCCTAATTTCAGAATGGCAGATTGTAAGGCTCTGATAACAAGTGAATGTCAGAAACATCTGTCTTGACCCAAGCAGGGATAAACTGATATGAGGGAATGCGGCAGACATCTGTCTTGACCAAGGACAGAACCTGCGGAGGCAGAATACCATCTTATGAGCCCCTTCCCCTATTCCTGAAACATGTAGACAAAAGACCATCTATGTCCTGTGCATGTGTGCCTGTGAAAGGCCATCACTCAGTCAACCCTGAAGTGGGAGGACAGTGAGACCTCCAAGACCCCCACAACCCACTGACTCATTTCTAGAACATTCTTGAGCACATACTGCGCCTACTCCATGATCACAGACCCCCACCTATGGGGATCATTTTGGGTTATAAAAAGGGGAAACACAAGTTTTCGATGCGCATCCACCACCCAAGGACTATCACTATGAGCAGAGATCNGCCATTACTTTTCATAGTTCTGCTAAGTTTTAAGTATCATTATAACTTTTGCCAAGCTTCTACCTTTTGTAATTCTGCTGAGTTTAAAGTAAATTTGTGATTTGTTTGAACCTCTAGAGTAATTGTCATTACTCCTGATTACCACATAGAGAATTAAAAAGTAACCTCACCCTAACCCACCAAGTGGGATGGGACACACATGTCCCATAAAAAACATCATTTTGTAGGATCACAAAAATGCATAGTGCTTGAGAGACAGAATGTAGACTTAGCACTACCTCTCCATCACATTCCTGGCAGCTTCATCTCACTGTCCTGCAAAGATTTATCATCTTGAACTACCTGATCACCCTAAAAGCTCAGCACAAAGTCTACCACCAGCATTTCAGATAATATTCATCACCTCATGAGGGCAAAGTATCAACTGCAAAATAAAATCAATAAATCTTGAAAGGTAAAGACCATTTGTATGGTGAAAAACTCAACTACAGTTATGAGCAATCTAACCCATTAATGCAGTTACTTACATGAATACAGACCCAATGTAATTATTAGTACCAGAGTGCAGTAAATGCACAGGCTATTATGTCAATGAATGATTTTTATGTGAAGGTAAAATACCAGGATAAAATCTTCTCTTGTAGACCTCAGCTGTCACCAGAGATCTCCATACTAAAACTGGATGGTGAGTGTGGTGAATGGCTGCATAAATCCCACTTTTTCTTCAGACAAAACTGTATCCTGTCCTAGTCATCATCTCACTGTGCCGTACAAGGGAAGTTGTACTCTTCTGCCATCTAAAATAGGTCCTTCACTATCAGTGCTTAGATATCTTCCTCTGTACCTGTTTCAGCCTTAATCATTCTTGAAGATAGGGTGATGACATCTGATTAAAATAGATTTCTTTCAGATGGAATTATGTCAGCCTTCCACAAACAGAATATTTTCCCTTATCTTTTCTGAATGTATCTTGCTTGACTTAAAACAATTCCCTTTTTCACAGCCATGTGCTGCTCACAGCCAAGTTACTCCAAAAGCAATTAATCAACCTAGTCTAATTCCTATTCAGCTGCTTACATGCAGTGAGCTCCAAGCCTATATTAAAAAGTCTTGTTATTAAAAATCACCTCTTTCACTACATATTGATTACTGATCACTCTGTTACTGATATTATAAATTCTATTGCTAAAGCATAGGAAGACACATAGAATGCAATTCTACTTATTATCAAGGAGACTACATTTGTACCATTAACATATTTCATTATGAAATGTGCATTTTCCTACCACAATCATTAATTAAAATAATATAGAAGATATATCCCCCAAAAAATTAATGAAGATTCTGCTATTTTTTCCACCATATAATAGCACAAGCTATGCTCATTTCTTTTTACATTTCTCATAGCTGTTATACTAATGCCCATAAGATAATGATTTGTCACATGGCAACGCTAATAAATCTTATGCATTTTATCTGTATAAAAGTTAGTTATTTTAGTAAATAACACCAGAATGTATCAAAGTCTACCTTTGACAGGTCTGGGTGCATTTGATCTAATTTCTAATTTAGGTCTGTACTTATTCCTCTTCCCAGTTCCTCAGGTCAGCATCAGGCCATCTCACAGCTCTTTCTCACTCAGATCAAAATTTCTATGTGGTTCTGAAAGTAAGTTAAGCTCCTAAACTGTAACACAGACAGGACAGAGTCTTCAATTATTTCCAATTTTCACCTATCTTAGGCCTCTGAGAGTAACCATATTACAAATGTAATTGCTTTCCTATGCTCAGGAAAATAGGAAGTTGTAGTTTTATTGGTGAAAAATCTGAGATAAAAACATGATGTTTTTTATGTGTACACCACATGGATCCAGTCTAAACCCTGGATTTTCAAGCCTAAGAATTTTTTTTAAAAAGTGGGGGAGAAGTGAGTATAAGCAAATAATTATTTGTCAGTGGGACTTTTTGTCACTTGGACAATTTGAACTGTGACCTCAGTGTGACATACCTCCTTCTGTCACATTTTGTTAATAGACAAAAAAAAACCAAAATAAAATCTCTGCACTCGTACCTTTATAACAAGCGCTGAGGAAGCATATTTGTTGAAGATCATATTCTGTAAGTCCACACATGTAAACTGTGGTTAATTAAATGTAACAGACTTGATTCATAATGCCATACAAGAAGAAAAAGTGAATGCAAATGATTAAATAATAATAATAAAAAGTTAAAAAACATACTGAAACAAATATGAACATGTAAATCATATGGGGTTTTTTCCAACCAAAATACTGCTTTCACGAAAATCAAACTAAATTCATTTTGATTCATGCAAAATTATTACTTCTTCCAAATTTTATTTTGAGCTCCATTTATCTACATAGCTAAAGTTAACACTATTTTCAACATCTAGACATTTTAAAAAAGTGTATTAAAAAATGCTACTTTTTTTACGTAATGTTGTTTCAGAAAAGGCCACATAGAGCTCGCTTTTCACTTATTAGCAGATTTTCCAATCTGAAAATGAAAGAAAAATACAAAATATCATCCCACAAGGAAAATACTTTCCTCTCCCAATCATGAAAATTCCTGAGAGGATGACCTTTAACATATTTGGAATCTCTGCCTTTTGTAAGGATTAAAAGCTAAAAAGAATTTTTTATTAAAACCCACTCTACCAAGTCACTTGGCCACTCCATGCCATTTTGAAAGTTATAAGATGAAACCTGCAGTCAAAGAATGATAAGAAACAGAAGACAAAAAATACAGAAAATATTTTAGATGATTACTCTCTTCTTTCTATTCTTATCATCTGCCTACTCTTCGCTTTTCTTTCTTTAAAAAACCACTTTAATATGGACTGTGCCAAAATAATTTGTAATTTATCTTTAATTTTCAAATCTTTTTTCACAAGTATTTTTTTTTCCTTTCTACCTCAAATAAATTAAATTTATGTATGGTTATATCATTATAGTTTTTCTTTGCAACTTATTACATTTCAGTTTCGTCTGTTTTGTCATAGCCCTAAGAGTTACGCGGAGCTCTTCTCATTTCAAATAGGCTTTGTTATTATGAAAAGACACTTTTTAAATATTTCTTTTTGACTGCAGAGTCATTCTATCTTCCGACTTTTTGTAAAAGAAAACACTGTCAGATCACCTAATCTAGGCAAAAAATTGTTTTGTTTTGTTTTGCTTTGCTGATTTCTTTTTTCCTCACCAGGATCACTTATTTTAAATCTTCCTATCAAGCTATGCCAATATTCAGCCTGCAAGTCTGAAACTTTAGAATCTGGTAAGTGACAGTCTAAGCTGTCAGACAAGATCCATCCAAATCCAATTCTCTGCTTAAGGTCATGGACATTAGGACGTCTCCAGCATGACTTGCTTTTTTGTCTCTAAGATTCATTAAATATGAGATTTTCAAGACCTGCTGCAGTTGCTCAGTCTGAATTTCCCTTCCTAAACTTTCCCAGGTACCTTTACTTTGTCATATTCTAAACCTGATTTTTTTGTTTTCTTTTTCGTTTCTGTTTCCATATAAAACCACAGGAGATACAATTTCCAGACATTGTTCAGGCTAACGTCCTTCTTTCTACAAGAGATTTTTCTGAGCAGACTACCTCCTTGTGCTCTGCACATGGATCACAGAATTCTTAAGTGAAACACCTTGCTCTGCATCCATCAACCAAGCTTATTTATCTGTGCCTAATGAGGACAGAGTGGACTAAGCTTCAGTACTGAGTCCCATCATGATCTGCATGTTCAAACAAGTCAAGGTTGCCTCTAACAATCAGCCTCAAACTCTGCCTCTTAGGCCACCTCAGGTGGTGAGATTTTGCCTTCCAGTGCAGTTAGTGTCAGAGTACTAATTTGCAGGATACCTTTGTGTCCCATAGAGCTGAAAAGACTTAGGGAGGCTTCTCTAATTTGAGACATCAAACTTTTTTGAAGCTTGCAGACCTCTGTCACATAATGGCCTTTTTGTTAATCCCGAAAGCAGCATGGCTTTTGTGACACAGAAACCACCAAGTGACTTTCTTACAGAAAGTATTTCTCCTACATTAGGAGACCTGCCAGCTGTAACCGTAGCGGTGGAGGTTGTTGCTGTGACTTAAAATTGAACACTGCCCATCTACCCAAGAAAAAGTTGCAGACTCCAAGCCTTGCAAATACCCACCAAATCTTAGCACAGACACCTGCAGGAGGCGTGTGGCGACCACAGACCATCTTTTTTTATTGACAGATGTTTTTTACATCACATATGTCTCACTCTGGATTAGTTGCCTGAGTGCTGTCCATCAACTATCTGCACTTCTCACCAGCTGATGAGCAGACACAGCAGAAGAGGAAAGCCCTCACTTATCTGGCAGATCTGTCAGTAATGACCAAAGGGCACAGGATTAGATGAATGGCTGTTGGCTGCAGAAGTTCTTGTAAGGGTTCAGTTGTAAGGAAAATATAGCAAATCCTGAACTGTGCACTCTCCTTTAAAGGCTGTTTTTACTGAGGTGAGCCTTCAAAGAAATTGTCAGCTACAGAGAACCTTTTCTCTTCTGCTTTTTGTTCTGCTCTTTAGTCACTACTTTTGGACTCTGTTTTGAATTATTCCCGGTGCCTCATAGCTTTATGACTCTTTCTTGGTTTTTACTTTCTCTGTCTCTATTCCCCAAACCCAGGCACTAGGAAAAGGGTACATGATTTGGGTTTATGCTAGTGTGTCTCTTCTAATCAGTGGAGATTATAGCAAACTAAACATGAGGAACCAGAGGACCACATTGCCCTCAGTTATTGGCTACAAGAGAGGTGATTTAACTAAATCTTCTTTTTCTTAACTGATACTGTGTATCATTATGGTTAGATTTAAACCTAGACTCAGTCACTTTCAGATAAATCAAAGCAGAGTAAGAACAAGTGTAGATATATACAATGGTGCAGTTAAACAAATTTAATATATTTATCTAAAGTAATCCAGTCTGACTTTCTTGTGTAGCCACATCAGTGATAGGAGATATTGCTATGGTAACATTAGTTTGAAAAAATTCATTTCAAATTCTTAGATTTGAAAGGCAGAAGTAAAAATCATGACCTACTAGGTTGGTCTTCTGATTAAAAGAAGACAATTATGCTCACCTAAGACTTTCTAAGATGAATCCGTAATCTTAACTTGAATTGTATGCTGCTTCTCTGTAAATATTAAGTATAATACTAGTGGGCTAGACACTGCACAGCTTCCACTAAATTTTTCTGGTGATATGCAATCTATATGCATTTGGTGAAAATGCATATTGCTTTCTATTCAGGCTAAAAAAGGAAACTGTTAAATGCCTCTTGGTTTAACGATAGCTAAAGTGACAGAAAGCCACAATTTGGGAATCATAGAATTATACAATGGTTTGAGTTGGAAGGGACCTTATAGATCACCTAGTTCCAACCCCCTTGCTGTGGGCAGGGACACCCTCCACTAGACCAGGTCGCCCAAAGCCCCGTCCAACCTGACCGTGAACACTTCCAGGGATGGGGCATCCACAACTTTGCTGGGCAACCTCTGCCAGTGCCTCAACACCCTCACAGTAAAGAATTTCTTCCTTATATCTAACCTAAATCTTAAAGCCATTACCCCTTGTCCTGTCACTACATGCACTTGTAAACAGTTCCTCTCCAGCTTTCTTGTAGGCCTCCTTTAGGTGTTGGAAGGTCACAACAAGTTCTCCTCAGAGCCTTCTCTTCTCCAGGCCGAACAACTCCAACCCTCTCAGCTGGTCTTCACAGGAGATGTGCTCCAGCCCTCTGATCATCTCCATGGCCCTCCTCTGGACTCTTTCCAACAGCTCCATGTCTTTCTTGTCCTGGGGCCCCCAGAGCTGGATGCAGTACTCCAGGCAGGGTCTCACAAGAGCGGAGTAGAGGGGCAGAATCACCTCCCTTGACCTGCTGGTCACACTTCTTTTGATGCAGCCCAGGATACGGTTGGCTTTCAGGGCTGCAAGTGCAGCATGTTGCTGGATTATCACAATACATTCTTGATTCTGAGCCAATGATAAAATACAGATCTTTTCTGGCAAGTATTTTTCACAAAGGTAGAAAAGTTTAAAAAACCTCAACCCTAAATGCCCCCCAAACTCCCAACTTCATGATCTTACAGGATTTTCTAGAATGTGGAAAGAATGCAAAGAAAGTTATTGCATAACTTGTGCCCAAGAAAGACTATTTTATCAAGGAGAGCTTATGAGAGCTCAGAGACATAAGGATTTAGCCCAGTGAAACAAAGACTGAGAGGATATGTAATTGTTTTCTATAAATATATTAGTATGGGGAAATTGCAGGGAGGGAGAAAAGCTATTCAGGATGAAGAACAATGCTGGCAGAAGAGCAAATGCATATTCAGTGGCCATGAATATATTTAGGCTGAACTGTGAGAGAAATGAAAGTCTGGAAAGCTTTCCATGAGGAACCTTGGGAGCCAAAAGCTTGTTGTGACAATATGGCAGGTTCCTGTAGACATTGATTTTGAGCAAGCTGAATAGCGAGCTAAAGATAAAGGAAAAGCTTTTTTTGTCAAAATAAGTTATGTGAAATGAAAAATCTGAACTGCTTAAAGATTTTTCCATCAAAGAAACATTCAATTGATAACTTCTTAAATTATATTATTTTATAAAGTGTCTTCTATCTCTGTAGAAAATATTCAAATTTTTTGTGTGTACCTTAACACAAAATACAGATAACTGAGAAATATAGGTGATCTTAAACATAAGACAACATTACCTACCCCAGTTCTGGTTCTATATTTGTGATTAAAGTATGGTAGACCTGAGTTGCAGGCAGGATGGCTGATGTTTATTCCCTGGCAGCCTTAATCATATCATAAGAGTCAGGGTTAAAAATGATTATCTCCTCTGCCACACATAAACAGTTCACAGCAAATACCTCCGCAGGCTACTAAAGAGTAAGCTGTATGTTTCCACCACCCCATAAAAGCCAAGTTGTGCTTCACAAAGTCTGAATCTTTCATCTATACATATGCCATGCAAAATAAGAGATATAGAGCCAGTTCACTGTTACCTAAAATGTTACTGAAAAGCAGGTGAACCTCCAAAACTGTGTGCATGCTCTTAGAAGCTAGCAATGAGATGATATGAATCATGTTTTCATCCCTGCATTGCATGTTCACTTGTATCACAAGCTGCTATATGGTGTTAAAGGAGTGCAGATGGATATTTACTGCAATTTGCAGTAGGCTGATTGGGCCAGGCACAGCCCTTGCTGGAGAGTGAAGGTGCTGGGGACAGCCAGGTGCTGGGGACAGGAACACACATGCTATATGAAGTAGCACCGAAAGAGAGAGACTATATAGCTCAGTTAGAGCTTCTTATTTGATTAAGTGTCTGAATCCTCTTAGATATTTTTATATGCGTGTATATATCGAGAAAGACATTGGAATACAAAGACTATAGCATAGCGTTTTCTCAAGGGCAGTAGATCTCTTTCTCACTTCAAATGAAGGCTTTATTGTTGTCTTTCTATTAACTGTATCTGACATGAATCATGTCAAAACCAGGCACCAGCCATTTTCTCTCCCAAGAGAACCATTATCCTTACTTGAGACAAATCTTGTTCTGTGTATGGCACCAACCTGAACACAGCTAAGTTGCACAACACTTTTTAATAACTCTGCTACATTCATGAGAAACAACTGTTAAGGTAGCCAGGGACTTTGGATTATCTTAACAAAATTCTCAGCTGTGTTGTTAAATTAGGAGGATGTATTAAATTAATTTCAAGTGAAATGAGGTTAAAGCTTATAACAGTTTTGATTTGCTTGAGGATTTGAGGCATTACTCAAGATTTCTTTGGCACCTGCATGTCAACACTCACATTGCTGAATGGACTATTGCAGTCAACAAACTAATAAATAATAGAATAAAATAAACCCAGATGGAGCACAGACATTTCTGACGTGAGCTTATTCTGTATTATCCATGTAAAAAAAAAAGCAACCATAGACAAACAACAATGTGCTGGTTTGGTCTGGGATAAAGTTAATTTTCTTCACAGTAGCTAGTAGGGACTCTATGTTTTGTACTTGTGCTGAAAACAGTGTTGATAATACAGGAATGTTTCAGTTACTGCTGAGCAGTGCTTACACAGAGCCAAGGCCTTTGCTGCTTCTCACCCCACCCCACAGAGAGCAGGCTGGGGGTGCACAAAATGTTGGGAGGGGACACAGCCAGGACAGCTGACCCCAACTGACCAAAGAGATATTCCCTATCATATGACATCATACTCAGCAAGAAAACTAGGGGTGAGATTGATGGAGGGGCTGCCACTTGGGGACTGGCTGGGTATCGGTTGCTTGGTGGTGAGCAATTGTTTTCCTTTGCACCACTTCTCTTTCTTGAGTTTCATCTATCTCTCTTTGCTACTTTCCTTTTCATTACAATTTATTATTAATAATAAATATTATTTTATTTTATTTTATTTTATTTTATTTTATTTTATTTTATTTCAAATATTAAACCATCTTTATCTCAATCCACAAGTTTTCTCATTTTTACTCTTCCGATTCTCTCCCCCCATCCCACTGCAGGGGGAGTGAGCAAGCAGCTGTGTGGTGCTTAGCTCCTGCTGGCTGGGGTTAAACCACAATAAACAGTAATGAAAACATGGCATGACTAGTTTTAGAAGAAATCTTGAACTGAAAATATTATTTGAGAGCAGAGTGAAACAGGAATACTTCTGCAATGCTATAGAGAAACCTACATTTGCTTTTCTTGCTGATGTGCTCATTCATTCAGTTAGTATACAGAATACTACTATGGTTTGTATTAAATCTCACTGAAATTTGGAAGAATATAACACTATCTTAAGATAGGTGGCTAATAGTGTCCTCTGTGGTGTAAGTGTGCCCCTTTCTCATGTGTCACCACTGAACTGTAGTATTTTGACACTGGTGAAATACCAGGAAAGAAGACATGAGAGAATCATGTTTGGTAGAGAAAATAAGCAAAAACACCCTCTGCTGTTCTTTGATCCCTTTACCCAGAGAAAAAGAACTTCATATACCATTTGAAAATACATAATATCTAACTCTGTTTCTTTTGTAGTAAAAAATCTTGCACCTAGTCATCCAAAAAAAAAAGAAATAATCTACAAGTAGCCACAAACATACATACAGAATTGAAAACAACTATCAGGTAACACCAGCAGTTAGCCTGAAGTGTTTAAAGAAATAATATGTTTAGATACTACAGGAAAATATAGTCTTACTTTCCCAAACAGAAATGACCACCAACCATCAGTGTTAGTTGAGCAATGAGAAGATATTTCCTGCCAAATGTGACTGGAAAATTTCACATAAAGTGTTTAACTATGCTAAGGAAGTTTCCTCACCCTAGGTTTCCCACAGAGGAGTTTCAGGCTCTGAGTCCCATGAGATGATTTATTTGGGTGGTACAGCAGTTGTAAACAGCTTGAAATGGGTGCCTTCACAGAGGGACCCTCAACAAAGAAATCCCTGGGCAATTATACCTTTCCAATCTAAGTTCCCCTCCTTTCACATGACCGTTCAGACCAACAGTAATATTAGGGTCTGGGGTCTTCCCATTCTTCACTGGGTCCTTTCCTTGTTTCTAGGTGGACCATTTCTTTTCTTGTCTCTAGGGTTGCTGCTTCTACTGATGGTTTTATCTTCCTTATCTTCTGGCTTGAACCGGCTCTGGGGTTTTCTTTTACTAGGCAAAAGTCCAATAAAAGTTCAACAGATCTAGATGAAAGTTCACAGCTTGGGCCTAAGGTTACCTTATATATGGTGATGGCAAAGTCAATCCAACATTTGTTGTCACAATTCCAAAATAACTTCACAGAATCATGGAATCATTGTAGTTCGAAAAGATGATCATGTCCAACCATTAACTTAGCACTGCCAAGTCCAACCACTAAACCCTGTCCCTAAGCAACATATCTATGCATGTTTTAAATAGCTCCAGGGATGGTGACTCAACCACTTCCCTGGGCAGCCTGTTCCAAAGATTGACAACCCTTTCAGTGAAGAGTTTTTCCTGATATCCAATCTAAACCTCCCCTGGCACAACTTGAGGCCGTTTCCTCTTGTCCTATGGCTTGTTACTTTGGACAAGAGACTGACACCCCCCTGGCTACAACCTCCTTTCAGGGAGCTGTAGAGAGCAATAAGTTCTCCCCTTAGCCTCCTTTTCTCCAGACCTCTGAAAGGTTAAGGCCTTTCAGTACCATTCTCTACACAAATAGGTACTGAGATGTAGCTCTTGCCCTGGTGAACAAAGGGTCTGGTCAAACAAAAGGGCTTGACCTGAAGCCCTTTTAACTATTCAACCACAACCTGCCTATTTTTCTAATAAATTAAAGATTAATACTTTCTTCATTCACTAAAATGTGCTGGTAATCTCTATATTTCTTACTGTCTTCACTATTTCATGGTCTCGACAAAGTGACTTCAAAAAGTTGTTGATAATGTGCTCATCACGGAAATTCTTGATGCATCTACCACTGCAATATATCTGAGAGACTTCCTATAATGCAGTAACAAAATTCATTTTCTTTCTTCTTTTACTCTTTTCATAGGGCAGAAGCACATACACAGAAGCTTTTACTTTGGGGATTTTTATTTGGTTGATTGGTGAAGTTTGAGGTGTAAAACATTAATATATTTTCTATTATATACAAAAATATAATATTGTATTTTTATATTACAGTAGACAAGAATAATGTAAAAGTTTGACTGAAATTTTCTAATACTGCATATCCCAGATTCCTAAAAATAATATGCATACATATATATAGTGATCATAATGTATTCACATGAGCAGAGGAGAAATTTGAAATAAAGCTGATTTTGAGCTGTCAGCATAAACAGGGATTTATCAACTTTTCAATTTTATTTTTTTTGTTACATTTATGGACATTGAAATACTTAAGGCAAGCTATCTCAATATAACATGAACTTTATTTTTGGCAGTTCATGCACAGTCTTATTGCTGTTTCATTGCCACTTTCTGCTGTTACTCTGTTATTCAGTTGTTTTCGGGGGAGGATAAATGTAGCATTTGAGAGGTGACAAGCCAATTTTTCAAGTTATGTTAAAAATCAATTTATAGAAAAGAAGTAAAGATTACTCCCCTCCAATGCCAATTCTTCAGTCTTGAAAGAATCAGCTGTTAACAAATTTTACATCAATTTTACTTTGAATACATTATATAGAGTAGTGTAAATTACCATTTAGCCTTTCTTTCTTTTCTATGTGTCTCTTATCCCAGAATAAATTGAAGATAATTTGAAGATATTTGCATTTCTGTCATGAAGGGATAAGCTACCATGCATTTCGGACAGAGCTGGATCATGCACAGGGCAGTTACCACAAAGTAGGTGACACACAGCAAATTCACAACCATGCTTATATGGTGGCAATTATTCATAATGTATTTGTGTGACCACCTAATAGCTTCCACAAGGAGCACAATTCTATACCATTTTTTTCACCTTAGGAGTAGAAAATCTAGGAACAGTCATCTACAAATAAACTTTGATAGAGCAAATGGTAATAATTATTAATATTGTCTGTCTATGCATGTATTTGAACCAAATTGTTAGACCCACTTTAATGTAAAAAATAAGATGACTATCCATTCATCTTTACTGCATATGGAGTTATGAAATAGAAAGCATACTTAAAAATAAAATCTTTAATTAAGTGTCCTAGCAGAGAAATTGTGCAGTAAATATGGAAGCAGAGATGTAATGTGAACCAGCTGCACAACAAAAGAAAAACCCAACACCCTCCCCCTCCAAAAACTCCAATTGGAATGGTAAATGAATATAGCAAAGATAAAACTGTACAAACTCTTAATATAGAAGCTTAATAGTTTCTTGTTGTGATGTCTTCTCAGATTGAGGCCTAGAAATTTGCATTGCAAGGGGAGTTACAGAGAGATGATTACTACTGTAGGATACGACACAGGGGTAAGTGTCTTTTGTATGTGGATTCGATGTCCGGACAGGACGTGACTGCCTGCCTTATTGAAAGAAATTAATAACCCTTCTGACAATAATTCTCAAGATGACTTTAAAAAGCTTTTTTACTAATCCAAATTAGTTTAGTTTTCTGACTGGCAGCTATTTAAAAAGATTAAACAAAATGTATCTGATCACAGCGTGTCATGGTAAAACATATGGATTGTAAAACATCATGTAATTATTTACCAGAGTTAAGTATATTGGAAATCAGGAGATACAAAATCTGAGCTTCATGTTGCCCCTCCTTAATCCCTTCACTGATATGCCATATCAATAGGAAACTCTTTCAAAGCTGACTTCAAAGCTCAACTCTCCTAAGTGTTTAATAATGCTGTCTGGCATGACTGCTGTCTTCACCACTTCCCTCCATCCTAGTCTACATGAATCACACACCATAGTCTCCCACAGCCTGCAGTGTACCCTTATTCTTTTGGGAAGGCAAAGTATGTTGGACCCTTCTAGGAATTACTGCAGTAAAATGGTAAAATAATTGTCCTGGCTTTCCACTGAAAATAATTAATTAATTAACTAAATAAAGTCAGTTTTCACAAGAAGCTGGGAGGAGACACAGCCAGGACAGCTGACCCAAACTAGCCAAAGGCATATTCTATACCATATGACATCATACTCAGTATATAAATGGGGCTGGCTGGGGAGGAGGAGCTGCTGCTTGGGGATAGGCTGCACATTGGGGGTGAACAAATTGCATTGTGTATCACTCGCTTTGTATATTCTAAGTATTGTTGTTATTTTCCCCTTCCTTTGCTGTCCTAGTTAACTGTCCTTATCCCAACCCATGAATTGCACCTTTTTCTTCCAATCCTCCTCCCTATTCCACTGGGGGGTAGGGGGGGAGCAAAAAGTCATATGGTGCTCAGCTGCCAGCTGGGGCTGAACCACAACAGCAATTTTACAAGGCTATAGAAAAAAGGCCTCTAACCTGTTTTGGGGGCTTTTGGGTAACATCTCTATGGAAGAGTGAAGGGCATAGATGTGCATCAGTTCTGCACACTACCTCGACTAGGATGTAGCTCCAGTCTAGAAGCTTCCTAGTGCGAACAGGAGGCAGCTTCACCAAGATGCATAAAGAAACTCATTATGTATGGATGCCAAAACACACACTGTTCAGCTATTTTGCCTTTTTGGGTTGCACACTTCTAATCTGATGAACATCTGTTGAAATCAATAGTAAAATTCACATCAGCTAGATTCTCACCTTTTATCTTCCAGGTATATTGTGAAGCTCACACACAATTAATAGCGATACAAATAAGCTATGCTGTTCAGAAAAATAGTCGTAAGTAACTACAACAACAACAAAGAGTACAATTCTTACTTTGCATGCAGAGGATCCCATTTACAATACCAAATACTTGTCATAAGTATTTATAGCTACTGCTCCCTACAGTATTAAATAACCCTCACCTTATTGGCCTCAATGAACAACAGCAGAAACAAAATCACTAGCTAGAGTAAGAGGCTGGGAATATGAGCTCTTGCTTCAAAATAATTGACTCTTTCCATCTTACCCTTCCTATGGTGGTCTGCATTTTCATATCACATCACCCTAACATGTAGCTCTGTGCCAGCAGCAGTTACATCTGCCTAAACATCTTCTTTGCAGAGTCTGCTGATTTCAGGCAGCAGCAAGGCCAGCATTGGTGGTTTTAAAATTAAAAGCACAGCAATGAGTTTTCCTAAAAACATAGAACAAAGATGCCTTCTGTCTCTGACCTTGTGAGGTAGGTTGTCTTTTTCTGAAGTTTTATAGCTGAGCTTTAAAATTTTACAGAGTTTGTAATGGTAAGAATAGTAGATTCTAAAACTTACTTGTAATGAAAGGTGTTGCATGGCAGTGAACTCTGGTAACAGGAATAGTTTGCAAGCTTGCTGAAAGCTGAGAAATATGCCAGATTTCATTTATTACTTAAAAGTATTATATAACTGAGAGTACTGGACTTCCATTATATGTGTTTCTTAATGTGGATTTTCATTCCCATTCTCAAATCCTCTCTTTTGCAGATTGGATTCATTATCATTCTCACATTCAGTGATAAAAAATATCCACAAAACTCCTGGGCCATGAGTATCCCTGAAGGGTAAGCCTAGAACTTGCTTCTTTTATCCATGAAAAATAAACCTTTAGATTTTGGTCCATATAGACATGACAGGAAAAAAATTGGAATACTGCCATTTTAATGATAAGATAGTGCTCATGCTATAGCGTGATAATTATTTGTAGGCAATCTACTTATAGTATAGTGAGTCATCCTGCAACTGAAAGCAAAGCTTGGCGAGAACACAACTTCACTTGTTCCTCTTTTATATCACAACAGAATTAAAATTTCTGCTCCTAAACCACAAAGCATCTGAGAGTATGTATCCATTTAACTCAGATACACTGATCTCCAGTCAAATACAAGGAAGCTGCAGAGATGCATGTTTCTATCATCAATTGCTAATGAGTGAATATCCTCGTTGGCATTCTCCATGTTATGGAAAACCCTTGGGTGTAACAGCAGTGGCTAAAAGATTCTACAGACATGCTCAGGCACACTCAAGAAAGAATCCATTTAAGCTTTATGGGTTTTCTCATTTTCTTCCCCCATAATATTTTCTACTTGCTCCTTTTATTTTAATAAGAAAATTTTATTTCAATTTTTGAGATAAGTTGCATTGCTTTCACTTTTTTCTGTATTTTATGGCCCATGATCTCAGCTGCAAATTCTATTCCCAAAATATACTCACACTCCTGTCCACAAAGGACTCAGTGGTCAAGCTCTCTGCATAGCTATCTCTCATGCCAAAGGCAACTTTTCATCAAAGGACCGTGATGATGGGCGATCAGTTTTTTCAGCAGTTTTTTCCCCGTCATCTTAACTGTGTTATCGCAGAGGCACTACCACCATTGCTGATGGGCTCGGCCTTGGATCCAGCTGTCATTGGCTCTGTCGGACATGGGGAAACTTCTAGCAGTTTCTCACAGAAACGACCCCTGTAATCACCTCGCTACCAAAACTTTGCCATGCAAACCCATTACAGCTCATCACCTGTTTATAGACTCCAGAAAAATCTTACGGTTCACACAATAAAAGCTCCATGTACCTACCTTCCATTCTAAAAGCATAAAAAAGCCGTATGCTTGTCTGCCTGGAATCTGCAGTGTAGGGTTGCTCATGGTCATAATGGAATGCAGGCCATCCCCTCACTCATGGGCAGATTTATTTCAATGTAGAAGGCAGAAAGAAATTTTAGTAACAAATTTCAATAGAAAATTCTGCACAAAAAGATCTTAGTAGAATTAGCAATTTCATAACTAACAATTAGCAATTCAGTAGATTTAGTAGGATGAAGAGATTTTGAGGTTCTCAGAAGGTTTTTTCAGGATGGGAAAACTGGAATAAGAAGTTGTGGCCCCACATTACTCTTGGGGATGGGCTTTCTGGAAGACTTCATAACCTTTCTATATTCTTTCTGTGGCACCATAATTCTGACTAAATTGTGAGAGCTAGTTCACCATAAAATCTTAGCCAGTGGTACTGCCTTAAAATAATTCCCATAAAGCAGAAGGTGAATGTAGAGTGAAGGACAATGAGTGTTCAGTGTTTTGAAACATTATTTCCTGGAAAAAAGGTTACATGTTCTTTGAAAATGTTAGAATAGAAAATTTCATAAACCTTATTTTAATCTTTCTACTGAAAAATTGTGGCTTTTGAAATTACCTTCTAGAAAAAGAACTTTTCTAGATATATAAAAAATATATTAGAATTCCTAAGAAATAGAGGATCTAAAATAAATTAATTCAGTGAAGAAATTATGAACTTGCAATCAAAATAAGGTATAAGGAATTTGTCTGTGTTCTGATTCTTGAGAAAAAATTCTGTAAGCATGAATAAGAGAAAAAATAGGAGCTGCAATCAGCAACACATGTGATTTGTCATCAGGCACATGGACTATACTATTAAGAAAATGTTTATCAGCATCTCTAATTATTTGCTTAGTACAAATATAAAACTGTGTGACGCATTCTTTGGTTAACTGGTGACTCATTTTGAACTTACAAACACAGTAGTCATGAAAATAATCTAATATCTATGAAAGCATGGTTATCATAATTCCAACCTTCAGTGTTTACCCAACCAGCAAAACACTCAGAACGGTACAGCTGTTTTTCCAGCTCTTTAAGGCAGATTACAAATTTAGAGATGTCAAAATATGCCACTGGGGAATGCCTCTACTTCCAACACTCATCCACCCTGTGGACAAAACATGAGCAAAGATTTCTTGCAAAGCGTTCCTTGCATTTCACAGTGCAAGAGCAAGGGGAACCATTTGAGAATGTAGTGATGAGCATCAAGCTTTGCCTAGCAACACACAAAAGAAATAGGTAGATTGGCTCTTAGGAAAAGGAGAGGCAAAATAGCCCAAAGTTCAGGGATACTGGCCATTGTCTAGGGTGTATTTAAATTTTTTTAATATTTTCAGCCAACACAGGGAGGTGGCTAACTTATGATTTAGGATTTGGAGGCAGAGCTAGTGGCCTGATGCTGATTTGAATCACCTATTCAGAATGACAAGGTGCCACTTTCAATGGTTTGAAGCAGGAAGCCCTGATACTTTCAGTAATTCATGGAAGAGGACATTTATGAATGTCTGTCTCAGAAACAAAGGTAAAGGTATGGATTTACAACACACTTGATATCACGCATGGATGCTGCACGACAATTACTAAGGCTTTTGGGGAAGGAAAAGTTATTGAAATACCAAGGGATTGCAAACTCCAGTTTTATATATTTATAGCTTGGCCATTACAACAGTAATGAGAGCACAGTAGTGGCAGGATAGGACAAATCCCTGCATAGAAATTGGTTACAGCTTTGCCTCCGCACAGATAGGTGTAGGATGTAGGTGGAAGCTATAAAATGTCCAGTGTAAGGATAAATTTGAAAAAATTTTGAGTCTGTGCTGTTTCTGTAGAGCTATCATTAAGTTGAATGCAAGTCAGGGTCACAACCTAAGTGCTGACATTCAGCGAGCAGCTAAGGTACCCATGAGAAGGAGCCATCAAGGTTTGATATAATGAATATTCAGCATCAACATCAGAATGGCACTGAGGCTGTAACTTAATTTGGAAGTCACAGACTTTCTCTCAGCTGCTCTACTTAGCAGACATACCTACAGCCTAATGTCTCCATGTGAAGAGTGTTGTTTGTTTGTTTGTTAGAAAACATTTTCAAAATAGCACATTGGAGTACAGCACTTCAGGTCAAGGGTCATTATGCAAAATTTTCTAATATATGTATGCTGTGTCCGGGTGAGGATCCAGTGCACGCTGCTGACACTTTGCAACCTCAGGACATGCAGCTATGACATACTGATGTCTCACAGCTACCACAGAGGTCAAACCAGGGTTCTTACTGTATGCAGTGCTCTTCAAAAGGATGCCAACAATGTTCGAGTGTTTCAAACCCAAGTAACTTTTCCCTCTGAGCTTTAGGGCAGAAGCAGTTCACTGAATACCTATTGCTTTGGGCTTGACAGTAAGTTGTGTGTTTGAAGAATAACCCTTCTCTGGAGTCCAATCATATCAATACNTTTTTTTTTTTTTTCCTGAAAGTGGTTTCAGCCTTTTGGGTAGTGGGAGAGATTATATACCAAATGGTAGACATTAAAAAAAAAAAAAAAAAGAAAAAAGAAAAGAAAAGAAAAGAAAAAAGTAATTCTGCTTATTTTCAGGTATTTCAAGATTTTTTCTCCTATAGAAAACAAATACCTAGCAAATCTAGAGGTACCTGATGTAATTTATCCAAAATCATTGTGAGAACCACTCTAACATAGGAAATACAGAGTGGTATAAAGGTATATACACATATCTATATGTGTGTTCATGTATGTGTAAGTCAGTGGTGTGTATTAAAATTGTTTTCTTTTTGCTCTCCTGTTATTGCAATATTAGCAGTGCCTTTGTGGAAATGATGTTTTTCATTGAGTGCAATAGTTTCCTGTGTCAAATTGTACAGCCATCTATGACATTACAATTTCTTGCTAAGTTGTATTGACTATTATGACAGAAAATATTGAGCATGAAAACCCCTAGCTGTTAGTGAGCAGTGGAAGTACGAAATTTGCTCCAGAGAATAAACTTATTCATGTCAAAATCTTTTTTAATAATGTTTGAATAAGAAAACATTTGATGCAAGTCCAAATGACAATGGCTATCTCAGCTCAATTTTGTTTTGCATGTTAGACCATCAGCAGATCACAGTAAGCAGCAGACTAGCTGAATTAATCATATTTTCCTTTCTGAGCTGGAGCACTCTTCTTCTGCAGATAAACCTAGCTGATTATCAAACACCACAGCACTTTTGGGTGCTTCAGAGTCTGCTGAACCACTTATTATGGTTTAGTTTTCTGTGAGAGTGGAATATAGACAAATTCTGTTACCTCTCAGGAAATCTTCGTTAGTGAATTTTATAGATAAAGAAATATATCTATATAGGAATTTTAAGCATTTTTTTTTCCTGATACCAGTTACTGGAAGTGACGAATACATAAGTTAAGCAGATATTTTGGAATTAAAGTATGTACACATAGAAGTTATAGTTTCATTATTCCCTTTCCTTTTTATTATTCTTTTTCTTTCCTTGCGTACTCACAATGGAGTTCCCATTTCAGAAGGAAGAAAGTGAAATTATGACTCAGAGGCCAGGAGGTACCTGCAGGCAACACAGGTGAGACCCTGGTCCAAGAGGAGCAGCTGGGGAATGTACCCTGCTTGCTGGGTGAGTAACTGTGCACTTTGGGTAACTGCTGTCTTCTTATAGAAGCCTTTTAAAATCTATACTGAGGAAGCAAAGTGATAAGGGGGAATAGCAAATGAGAACATTTCTGTAGAAGACAGTGATCGTTTTCATAAGAAAGAAAGGTGAAAAAATGATTCATGACTTGGAGTCCTTACATCATTACCAGAAAGATAACTTTTTTCCTTTTTTTTTTTTTTT